>CM062813.1:724248726-724576374 GCA_031772625.1 Pinus tabuliformis
TGATGCTTCCATCCCAGGCCTTTGCCTCTACATCCTTTTAAACCCTTTGGGGTCATCTCGCTTGGAAGACAACATGCTCACACCTGCCTAACTCTTAGAGCAAAAATGTTTGTGGTTTGTGCTGAGCAAAGCACCAATTTCGCCACCCCTTTACATGGTTTGTGGTTTTAGGGCAGGGGGTGTCAGAACCAACCTTTGTTCTCGATCTTGTGATGGAAAATTTGGCCAAACAACTTTGCGCCACCTATCTACACTTTATTTGTCGAGTGTCAGGCCTTGTTGCAATTACATTGATGCCCTGGTGGGAACATGTGGCAATAGATCCGCCCAAAATCTTGCCTGTCATTTAAATGATCACCTTCACCAACTATTCCACCATGTTTGGCAATGTCGGCAACCTTAAAATTGCGCCAAAGGGTAGTCCAAACACTTTTATCTCTACCCTTTTGACTTTGAGGGTCCTAAATTTTACTAGCAATAACTTTCGATCTAGGAGGCCATTTTTGGACTTCAATTTACCAATGAAAAGCTCTTTCTGAGCACTATTCAACTATGCCACATCAAGGAGCATCTGAGATGGTATCGTGAAGTAGAATCTCCTCCAAATCCTGAGACTCCTTAACCATCATAGGTATTATATTTTAGCTTCTTACTTCATCCTACTACTATGATGGTTCTATACCAAGGACTGTAGCAACCATAGGACTCCCCTTGAGCTTAAACTATCATGCTCATCAATGCTAGCTTCACATCAATGTCAATACACTCGATGCCACCAACCATTCAGACAAACCCAACTTCCCAACAGAAAATGAAGGATTTCATGGTGCCATGGTGATTTGAAATTCCTTGATCATTGTAAGTGTGAAATTCCTTCATGAATTTCTTCCTAACCTTCAAATCTCTGAACTCTATTAATAAGTCCTCGTGGTGCGAGAACAATTTGAATCCATATTATTTGTCCATGTATATTGAAACCATTAAAGGAATTAAATATCAAGCTATATAAAGGGTCCATTCAGGTGAAAGGGAGACTTATAAAAAGTAGGGGGGCTTACTTATACCTCCACATGACCACTTTTCCTGCTCAACTCTTAGCCCCTGAAAAAGAAAGTATTTAGGTAATTTAACACACATCACATCATGCAATTCAAGATAAAAGAACAACCATCCTTCTCCTTCCCTCTTTATTCACTATTGCATTTTTCAAACAGGGACAATTAAGAGAGGTAGGATGTCAAACATAGTTTTTTCATGTGGTATAGATGGATGGCTTAGGGGTTTAATTTTAAGAGATTATTGCTCATAAAGAGAGGTAGGATGTCAAACATAGTTTTTTCATGTGGTATAGATGGATGGCTTAGGGGTTTAATTTTAAGAGATTATTGCTCATAAAGGAGTTGTAGATTAAAGGGTGTAAAGATTGGATCCTCGTCTAGTTTTATGTGTATCCTATGGTATTCCTCACCAATGGGTGTGAGTTCTATTGTTGGATTTAAAATTGCCTCCTTTATGCCTTGAAATTCCTATAAAAAAGATTAAAACAATGTGAGTAAAATGTTGTTAAAACTAATAAAAATGTGAGATACTTTGACCATAAATTAGCCTTCCAATAGACTAGACAGTAAAATAAATTTAAACAACCATTAAATAAAATACAAGATAATTTAAAACCAATATACCATTAATATTTACAACCATATCTTTGTCTATATTATTATATGGAAAAGTCCTTAACCTTCTTATAATATTAAAATATAAACGAGTTGAAATAGTTTAAGAGATCATTAATCTAATGTTGAGTGGAGTGCATAGTAGTGAGTCTCAATTTTCTTCTCGCATTCATAGCTTCTCTTTAAACAATCTATATCGATAATTTCTATAATTTTTGGGATTCCATTTCCTTCAAAACATATAGAATTTATGTGGAACATGTTGCCATTCGATTGATGTAAGTCGTTAAAATCTAAATCGTACTTTCAATGACATCGATTACCAAAATTATTGATCATAAAACTGCATTTATACAAATAATTTTTTAAAAATTAATATATTTTTAGAATTTAGTTAATTTTACTTAAACTCGTTATTTGTAATACCTTAAAAACAAATATTACAATGACATTACGTATAAAATTTTCGAACTAAATGGTGAGTCATATCATACTTTCCCATTTCCTAAATTTCCGATGTACAATTCTACCATAACGTTTTACCATACAAAACCATAGCGAGGAAAATTTATCTCTACGAAGCCGTGCGCATTCAATACCATTCAATGAATTTCGTATTGGCTCATATCAAAGTGCTAAAAATACAATTGTAATATTGTAGATCAATGTTATCATCTGCCCTTTATCGTGGCCATGTTTCAAGGCTACATAACTACATATTTTTTCTTATGGCCATCTTGATCAATGAAAGGTGGCTTAATATCTATTCTGCAATCAATATGTCATACAATTATGCAACAATTCTGGAAATTGTGATGTAGGCATGGCCCTGATTCCAAAGATTTGAACGCCCAGTTGATTACGTGCAATCCGTAGTTTCCAATATCCATGCCGCAGAAAAATCTTCTTCAAAAAACATTTCTTGGTTGATAGAATCTCTGTTCATAATCCACCACTTGGCTGTAATCCCAGGTATATTCGTACAATACACAACGGTGATCGTTTTCAACCTCATCTTCAAAACTCCAATTTTGACTTACGTAGTTGAGACGAGGGTTCTTGGACAAACCCTGAGCGGGCGAGGTTTCCCAAAGAAATTGACAGACCTCATCGTCCTTCAAGTCCAGAACGGGGCCGGACGGGATACCAAGATCGTCGTCTGAAGCCTCTAGGAGGTAAGACAGATCAATACCTGAGTCCGAAACTAGTGTTTGGCCTTCACAGTCGCAAGAAATGTCGAAGGCCCATGAATTATCCACCGGGATGGGGGAATAGAGAGTGGAACATGTCGCGCTCATATCTTCCTCCAGGCTTCTCATGACCCAACTTACACGATCCTCACTGGAAGCTGCTGCTTCTTCTTCTGCTAGGGTAAATCTGTCTAATAGCGAGAACTCACAAAACAAGTCCGTTTCTTCGCCATTGAAGCGTTTGGACTCCCGGACTTCAGTGGGGCTCGGCGGAGCCTCCAACTCTCTGTCGCGCTTTCTGTGTATATCAAACATGATTAAAACACCACCTGGAGATTCGATCACGAAATACAACGGCGATGATAGTTCGGCTGCATGTTGAAGTTATAATTTCAACGCAGCCGTGCGTTCTCACCCAAAACCACCAGCATGAAACCACAAACCACCCAGAAGCATATCGCAACGCTTTTCCGGAAAAGTTGTTTCCGTATTCTTGGCTCCGATGCGATTTGGTGAAGACGCGTGGATCTCACCTGACATCAGCGACTCTGACATATCGGGAGCTATCGTTCACTCAAGTGAGGGCTTCCGATATCTTTCTCCACCGTAGGATCTGCTCCCGTATTTTCGTCCGTTGATTGATTGAAGATGCATACGAGCCTATATTAAAAGCCTTGCGTGGAGTGAATTCAATTTTGTGTTGACCGCCAATAATAATGTAGTTAATGTGCCCGTAGAAGTATTGGTAGGTGATTTAAATTTTAATGTTTTTATATGTATCGGAGGTATGGTGCATTTAAAGAAAGGCATGGGTGTTAAAAATATTTTACGGCACGTAAAAGTAATTGTTTTTTTTTATTTTGTTTTCAAAAAATGAAAAGGGCTCGTGCATTTGACTTTTTGAAAGAGGAACGATGGAGCAGTAAAAAATATAGTGTGCTCTGTATTATTTTGTATGACACACGGGAGGAATTTATGTGTGTGTGTTCGCAGCAGCGAAATGGAACCAGTGATGTAATTTTTTTTGTGTTGGCCATAGCGAAAAACCATGTGTGGTTTTGCACAGCAGTGCATAAAGAAGATGGTGGAGCGAATTTTGTAAGCCTGTGTAAATTTTGTTTTACAGCAGTCAACTCATGTAAATTTTTGTTACAGCAGTAAGTTGTTTTTTTTCACAGCAGTGAATATGAAAATGATTTTACAGTGGTAAATCCCTCTCAGTAAAAGAGGATTAAGCTTGTATCAGTTTTTAATGAATAGAATGTTTTAATGGTGGTGAATTACTCTGTTTCTCTGTGAATTTTTTTTTTAATCTTGCCTGAGCACAAAAGATCCTGGAAAGGTAGAAACAGAGCATTGCCTCTGTGTGTTTGAATTCTTGGTTTTTGGTATTTTTCCTATCAAAAAAAAAAATCCATCAGTGGTATCAGAGCAGGACCAGACTCTTTAAAGAAGTTAAAGAAGCTGAAGGGAGAAGGTTTGTAGCTGCAGCAAAACTTCTCAGGCAGACAGAAGACTCAGACATCAAAGGATTCAGGTATTTCAAAAGTTTTTTTTGTGTTGCTGAAGAAACAGTCAGTTGTTTTTAAACATACACAGTCAAGGAATGGCTAGCACAAGCACTGGTATGGGTATGTTTAACACCCAGCTCCCACAGTTTAATGGGAAGAACTATGACTACTGGTCTATAACTATGAGAGCCTTGTTTGCTTCTCAAGATTTATGGGAAATAGTTGAGGAAGGTTTTGAAGAACCAGCAGATGAAACTGAGTTCAATGCATTAACTCAGGGAGAGAGAGATCTCCTGAAGAGCAATAGGAAGAAGGATGCAAAGGCCATTTTATTGTTGCATCTAGCAGTAGACCAGAGTATATTTCCAAGGATAGCAGCAGCTAAAACATCAAATGAAGCATGGCAAACCCTCAAGACAGTCTATCAAGGCATGGAGAGAGTGAAGACAACAAAATTGCAAATGCTGAGAAAGGATTTTGAAAATTTGAACATGAAGGAGTCAGACAACATTGAATCATTCTTCACTCATGTGATTGGTGTAATCACACAAATGAGAACTCATGGAGAAACAATTGAAGATAGAAGAATAGTGGAGAAAATATTGAGGGTCTTACCCTCAAGGTTTGATGCCATAGTCACCACCATTGAAGAGACAAAGGATCTCTCAAACTATTCAGTTGATGAGCTACATGCATCACTGATAACACATGAGTAGAGGTTGAGTAGGAATGAAAACTCATCTCTTGAGCAAGCCTTCAAGACCCAGATGTCCTTTGGAAGAGGAAGAGGTCAAGGCAGAGGAAACCGAAGAGGAAGAGGCAGAAGCCAGAACAGAGGTGGAAGGAACAGCCCATCAAATGCACAAGGAAGAGGCAGCAATCCAGATCAGAACCAAGGTCAAGGCAGCAGCCAACAAGGAGGACAACATCATGCTCAAGGACAAAGGTATGATAAATCTAATGTTCAATGCTATTATTGCAAAAAGTATGGACATTATGCTAGTGATTGTAGAAAGAAACAACATGATATGAACAACAGACAAAAAGCAAATGTTACAAGAGAAAACAGCAGTCAAGAAAATGTCCTGTTAGCTTGTAACATGGCTGAAACACATAGTGAGGACATATGGTTTTTAGACTCAGGTTGCAGCAACCATATGACAGGGAATACAGCCCTCTTTTCAGCCTTAAATCAGAGTTTGAAATCAGAGGTCACACTAGGAACCGATAGTAAAGTGTCTGTTATGGGAAAAGGGGAGGTAAAAATATTTACAAAACAAGGAGAAAGGAAAACCATAGCAGATGTCTACTATGTCCCCGGAATGAGATGTAACCTATTGAGTGTTGGACAGCTTATCCAAAAGGGTTACAATGTTTACTTTGAAAATGATGTGTGCACCATCAAGGACATACCACCCAGCAAAAGATGCATTGCTGAAGTGAAGATGACAAGGAACAGGATGTTCCCTCTCCGGATCAGGGCAGACTTGAAGAACAAGAAGGAAATGGCAGCAGTCACCCAAGAGGCCTTCCAAAGTGTGCCAAAGGATGAGAACTGGTTATGGCACTTGAGATTCGGGCATCTAAATTTTGGAAGTCTAAACCTATTGAGCAGAAAAGGAATGGTAAGGGGATTACCATTGATAGAGAAGCCGGACAGCCTTTGTGAAGGTTGCATTTTGGGAAAACAACACAGAGAAAGTTTTCCATCAGGGAAGAGCATAAGGGCAAAGGCACCCTTAGAGATTATCCACTCAGATTTGTGTGGACCAATGCAAGCTCCATCATTAGCAGGCAGCCTATATTTCTTAACATTCATTGATGACTTTACAAGAAAGACTTGGATATATTTCCTCAAGAACAAAAGTGAAGTCTTTGAGAAATTCCAAAATTTCAAAGCACTTGTGGAGAACCAAAGTGGGCTGCACATAAAAGTATTGAGAACTGATAGAGGAGGTGAGTATATCTCAAATGAATTCCTAAAGTTTTGTAGAGAAAATGGAATACATAAACAGTTCACAACTCGGTACACCCCACAGCGAAATGGAGTTGCTGAAAGGAAAAACAGAACCATCATGGATATGGCAAGGAGCATGTTGAAGGCAAAGCATTTGCCAAATGAGTATTGGGCTGAAGCTGTACATTGTGCAGTTTATATATTGAACAGGTGTCCTACAAAAGCAGTCATGAACAAAGTGCCAGAAGAGGCATGGAGTGGGAGAAAGCAAAGAGTCACCCACATGAGAGTTTTTGGGTGTGTGGCCTATGCACACATACCAGATCAGCTAAGGAGGAAGTTGGACAGCAAAGGGGAGAAATGCATCTTCATTGGATACAGTGATGAATCCAAAGCCTACAGGCTGTACATTCCATCTACCAAGAAGTTCTTTGTCAGCAGGGATGTTCAATTCATTGAAGAGGAAGCTTGGGATGGAAGCATAGAGAAAACAGTGAATGTCAAGAACTGTTTGTCTCATGATGAAGATGAAGAGGAAGTGGCTGAAATGAATCCCCAAACAGCAGCGCCAACACAAGGACAGCAAGGGACACCATTGAGGATTAATGAGAGTGCTTCTCCAAGCACACCACGAGGAGGAAATTCAAGTGCATCTTCAAGCACTTGCACACCAAATGAAAGAGGTAAGAAATTTAGAAATCTAAGTGACATTTATGATGAAGGAATGAATTCCTTATTTGCCTTGTATTGTCATGTTGATGATCCTATTCATTTCGAGGATGCAATTAAAGATAGGAAATTGATAGAAGCTATGGATGAGGAAATCAATGCCATAGAGAGAAACAAAACATGGGATTTGGTTGAGTTACCAAAAGGCAAAGAAGTCATTGGTGTGAAATGGGTCTACAAGACCAAGAGCAATGCTGAAGGCAAGATAGAAAGGCACAAGGCAAGGCTGGTTGTCAAAGGGTACAAACAGCAGTATGGAAGAGATTATGAGGAGACTTTCGCACCGGTTGCAAGAATGGAAACCGTGAGAGCAGCGCTGTCCATAGCAGCACAAAACAAATGGAAAGTCTACCAAATGGATGTGAAATCAGCATTCCTAAATGGAGTGTTAATGGAAGAGGTCTATGTGGAACAGCCTCTCGGATATGAGAAGAAAGGTGAAGAGCACAAAGTGTGCAAATTGAAGAAAGCTCTTTATGGGCTGAAGTAAGCACCAAGAGCATGGTACAGCAGGATAGATTCTTATCTATTGGATAATGAATTCGACAAATGTGAAGGAGAACCCACAGTCTACATCAAAGAAAAGGATGGTAAAATTTTAATTGTTGTCTTGTATGTAGATGATGTTATTTTCACTGGAAATGATATTCATCTTATTGAGAATTTTAAATCAGTCATGAAGGATGAATTTGAAATGACTGACATGGGTTTCTTGAGATACTTCTTAGGCATAGAAGTAGATCAAAATGAAAAATGAATTTTTATATCTCAAGCAAGATATGTAAATCAAGTTTTGGGCAGATTTAAGATGGAAGAATGCAAGGCAGCCATCACTCCCACAGTGATGGGATTAAAACTCAGCAGAGAGGACAACAGCAAGGATTTTGATCCTAGCTTGTACAAAAGTATTGTGGGCAGCCTTATGTATTTAACAGCAACTAGGCCTGATTTAATGTATGTTGTTAGTTTAATTTCCAGGTTCATGGAGAGGCCGAAGGAGGCACATTGGCAGACAGCAAAGAGAATTTTGAGGTATGTCAAAGGTACCAAAATGTTTGGAATTTTATATAATGTCTTAGAAAGTTCAGACTTGGTTGGATACACTGATAGCGATTGGGCTGGAAGTGTAGATGATCGGAAGAGCACTTCCGGTTATGTATTTCATATGGGTTCAGGAGCCATCTCATGGGCTTCTAAGAAGCAGTCCATTGTAGCATTGTCTACAGCAGAGGCTGAATATGTGGCAGCTACAGCAGCAGCATGTCAAGCAGTGTGGATGAGAAGAATGTTGAGAAGCTTAGGCCAAGAGCAGGCAAAAGCGACAGTGATCTTTTGTGACAATAGCTCAGCTATTGCATTGTCAAAGAATTCAGTGTTTCATAAAAGAACGAAACACATTGATACAAGGTTTCACTACATCAGAGAATTGGTGAACAATGGAGAAATTGTCTTGAAACATTGCAGGACTCAAGAACAGGTTGCAGACATCTTGACAAAGCCATTGGATCAGAAAAGCTTTGAATTTTTGAGAAAGTGTCTCGGTATGACCGAATGCCCAGCTGTTGAAATTAAAGGGGAGTGTTGAAGTTATAATTTCAACGCAGCCGTGCGTTCTCACCCAAAACCACCAGCATGAAACCACAAACCACCCAGAAGCATATCGCACCGCTTTTCCGGAAAAGTTGTTTCCGTATTCTTGGCTCCGATGCGATTTGGTGAAGACGCGTGGATCTCACCTGACATCAGCAACTCTGACATATCGGGAGCTATCGTTCACTCAAGTGAGGGCTTCCGATATCTTTCTCCACCGTAGGATCTGCTCCCGTATTTTCGTCCGTTGATTGATTGAAGATGCATACGAGCCTATATTAAAAGCCTTGCGTGGAGTGAATTCAATTTTGTGTTGACTGCCAATAATAATGTAGTTAATGTGCCCGTAGAAGTATTGGTAGGTGATTTAAATTTTAATGTTTTTATATGTATCGGAGGTATGGTGCATTTAAAGAAAGGCATGGGTGTTAAAAATATTTTACGGCACATAAAAGTAATTGTTTTTTTTATTTTGTTTTCAAAAAATGAAAAGGGCTCGTGCATTTGACTTTTTGAAAGAGGAACGATGGAGCAGTAAAAAAATATAGTGTGCTCTATATTATTATGTATGACACACGGGAGGAATTTATGTGTGTGTGTTCGCAGCAGCGAAATGGAACCAGTGATGTAATTTTTTTTGTGTTGGCCATAGCGAAAAACCATGTGTGGTTTTGCACAGCAGTGCATAAAGAAGATGGTGGAGCGAATTTTGTAAGCCTGTGTAAATTTTGTTTTACAGCACTAAACTCATGTAAACTTTGGTTATAGCAGTAAGTTGTTTTTTTTCACAGCAGTGAATATGAAAATGATTTTACAGTGGTAAATCCCTCTCAGTAAAAGAGGATTAAGCTTGTATCAGTTTTTAATGAATAGAATGTTTTAATGGTGGTGAATTACTCTGTTTCTCTGTGAATTTTTTTTTTAATCTTGCCTGAGCACAAAAGATCCTGGAAAGGTAGAAACAGAGCATTGCCTCTGTGTGTTTGAATTCTTGGTTTTTGGTATTTTTCCTATCAAAAAAAATCCATCACTGCAGAGAAGAATTGCTCTTCCTGTTATAACTGCCGATATGGATAAGACAACAAATACGACAGGAGCCGATAGGGGGATTCACTATATGTAGCTATGAATAGCAATTCACAGGAAAGCTATATAATTATATAGCAGGTATAGTCCGGCATATGGGAAGGCAAGTTAATGAATAGCGGGGAAGATTGGAGCCGGTTGGCATGACTCCTGCTGTCTGCCATTTATCGTATTTAAATATTGGGATAAGGCTTTGTGACATGATTGGATGTCAATATTTTAATCAATCATATTAATAAAGACTACTGTTAAACCATTTCCACGTCACACCACGTGGCGGGTTAAACACTTCACCGCTATTTCGTTTGACACGAATGTGACACTACAAAATTAACAATTGTTTAAACCACAGCTACCAAATACGCCCGTATCGGAGAAATAAATACGGAAATTCGGCAATTCGATTTGAACATCGAATAATTCGATGAAAATTTGATTCGGTTAATGGTAGCTTTGTTTGGATAACAGAAAATTCATTATTTATAGTTTATTGTAGTTTATTGCACTGATTTGTTAATTTTTTTCTAGGATAATAGTAAGTTTAGTGATTTTTGTTAATTTGAGTTTTTGAGAATAGTAAAGTAGTAATCCTTAAGCATAAAATAGATAGGTGCCTTACTGCAGGGAGGAAATAGAAAAGTTATCTGATTGTAGGTGGGAAATGGAAACAGATTTTGAGTGGAGAAAATTTCTTATTTTACTTTGAGTATTTGCTTCAAAGGATTTAGATAATAAAGAAAGAACCAAAATTTTAAAGAGTAAATTTTATAATAATTAATTGATTTTCTAATTATAATATATTTATATTAAGATAAATCTTATAAACATATTTTTGAATGTTTAATTTTTAAATATGCATTAATTATAAAAGATTTTAAATAAAATTTGAAATTAAAGAAAAGTAGTTTTGTGTTTAGAAAATTTAATTTTTAAATAAATATTAATCATAAAATATTTTTAAATAAGATTTGAAAGTAAGAGGGAAGTTTTGAGTTTTGAAAAGAAGAGAGATCTTGGAGCTAAGACAAATGTGGTTATAGTTTTGGTAAGTAAACTCTAATTTTAAAATTGTCTATATTGATTAAAATTATTAAAAATTTAAATTTCAAAATAAACGGGGAAAAATTGAAGGTATTGTTGTTACAAGAAAAAGAGTATATATATTTAAATGTTTAATATTTATAATTTCGAATTTTTTCCGAATTGAAATTTTTCCAGTCGAATTTTTATCGTATCGTATCGAATTCGAACTTGGTAACTATGGTTTAAACGTCTAAATCGTCCAGCTTGGTGCCTTTTCGCAAAATTTGCGTTAATACTTCAATGATTTATTTCAAAAATCCACAAAACTTATTTTGAAACAAATTAAGAAACTCCAAGTGATGAAAATAAAAGTAACATTTACATCACTTGTCCAGACTCCTAATACGAATTGATTTGGACAAACAATGATAATTGTGATTGCAATTATGCCTCTCGATTATCGTTTCCTATTTTCTAAGGTGCGCTGGATTTCACAAACCACTTTGCCTTGGAAATTAATATTTTACAGTTTAAGAAACCAATTGATACATGATGAAGTATATTTTATATTAAAGCTTCCCCTGGACCGGATATGGCCGTGAATATTCGTTCCGGGCAAAACATGAAAGTTGCCATCAGAAACCGTAGGGCACTTCGTTTTACCTACAACTGCCACCAAAAGGTTTCAGAATCAGTTGGGTGCGCCTCACGTAAAAGTAGAAAGCCCACAAAAGCTCGAACGTATTTTTGGAGCCCATAATTCGGCGGGAGCACCGGGAATACTTTTAGAGTTTTTCGGTCACAGAAATTCCATGTACCACGGCCACAGAATAACTTAGCTATGCGTGCCTGTCACGTCTTTCTGATGCTCTACCGCTGGACTGCGTTTTGCCCGCCACCGAGGGATAGACAACTCACACGTATTCATTTCATGGCGAGTTATTGGAGTAAGTGAAGGTGATAATCACCTACAACCATTGTATACGTCATAAGATGCACCATTCAAAACGGATGGCTATCATGACGTGTCTATATCTAGACATGTATATATTTGAAAATATACAACATTGACGTTGACAATTGTAGATACTTCTGGCTACTTGAAATTAAATATGCGTGCATATAGAGACTTCCAAATAAGTTATAATTATAATTACATCATTTCCTCCCCCAACAATTGTGTGCCACCATCACCGTTAATTCATTTAAAAGATAAAAGTTTAGTTGCAATTTTTATTTTTATTTTCTTTTAATGAAGATTTTTAATCGTGATGGGCATGGTTGTATAGGCGTGAGCATGAGAAGAGACCATTTAGGTGAGTTCATGGGACTTATGAGAGATGCGTTCGATGCAATTAAAGGGAAGGACCTCCATTTTCCAAACACACATTAAAGGGAAGAACCTCCATTTTCCAAACACATATTGAAGCAAAATTCGATATCAACTAGGGTACATGTTCAAGGAATTCCCATGGCTTTCAATCGAGATAATTGAGACAATTGCTCTATATTTTTCATAATGATATTGTATGATGATTTCTTTATATGGAAATGTCGTTTTGTTATCTTTCTACAATGGCGATCTTCAATTTAGATAGCTAATTCGTTAGATAGCTAATTCGTCGATTACTAGGATAGCTATTTTAGATTGTTTTAGGGCAATACTCATGGTGTAGGCAATATGTTGTTGTAAAATTAGTGGCTTTGGTATATGATTTATGAATTTATTTATCATTGTTTTATTAATATTGTGTGGAAAATATTAATAAAGTATTTATGTTCACGTGGAATGTTGTTAAGGTTTGGAATATTTATGTTGTGTATAATTATTTTCAAGTTATAGTTAAGAAGTTTATGATTATCTAGATCTTAGAGTAAGGGAAAGAACATAATTTTACATTTGCAATAATGGATGGATATCAAAACAATAGATGGAGAAGTGTTTTAAAGGCACTAGTCGACTTTCGTATTATCTATCTACTTTGTGTACATTACCTTCTTGGAGTTTTTTAATAGCAGATTTGACAACAATTGCTAAGTAACAATAGCCACTACTTGAAGGCGGAGATGTTAAAGATGTAGATTTAAGATGAAATTATTGCTTTGTCTCATGTCTCTCTTACTTTTATGTTATCTATTTTAATTATTGAAGTTACTATTTTCATTAGTTGGAAAGTGATTTTATTACAACATGAAGCGGAATTGAAGTTCTTTATGAACTTTCCTCCATGTTGTCATAAATCTATTTATTTTTGTCTTACCATTGTCCAACTTGTGTTAGCAAAGAGATTCATGGAACAATCTATGTACTAATACCTAGGAGTAGATGTGATCCTTCTTTTGTTCCATCCATCAATTTAGATAATTTCTCAGTTATCTTGAGCTCACATAAAGCACATTATTCAAGCCATCAAAACCCTTAGATATATCCTTCCTACTAAAACTTCCATTCTCATTCTTACTATAAGATATAAGACATTTTGCCTTGTTTTAGTATCCATCTCTACTTTATCATCATAGAATCAATGTTGTGTAGTTATGTTAATGTGGTTAACAGAGCCCATCTAGTTTTTTGTTAATCATTCCTAGCTTATGTCTCACAACCTCAAGTTTCATCACTTTTTATAGGGGATCTAATTTTGATGAATCAAATATCATATTCCTTAAGGATGAAATCTATAATGTACAAGAAAAATCCAACAGTTAAAACCGAGAATGGATCCCCTTGAAAAATATGTCTTTAGCAACCATCTCTATCTATGCTTTATTCTTACTATTTCCTTCAATACCAAAGGAAAAGGGGTATGGGGTAAGGGGATCCCTTATAGTGACCAAAGCTTTCCTTCACTTGATTAAAGGGCCATAACTCATTTCATAACCTATTGAAGTGCCCTTAAAACAGATTCCAAGTTTTGTAAATGATCAAGTGGAGGAATTTAACCATTCCATATTTTGTTACCATATGTTACTCAACTTATTAGGAGTTACACCTTTAATTTTACCTCTCTTCATGGTGGATTTTCCTCTTAATTAAGAGGTTAGGGGATGGTGTAAGTTAATGCTTCCCTCTCATGACATGTTAGTTGTAATGAAAATTTAGAATTTCAAGAATATGTTGGCTACGAGGAGGAATTAATAAAGGTAATTGCACTACTATTAGAAATATTATTTTCATTGATGTCAAAGACAAGTGGAGACCATAGATGTACAAGATAAACACTGCAAGATGAAAATTGTTGGAAGTATTTGTTTGGATACCTAGTTTTTTTTATGATGCCCAATTTAGATACCCTATCTTTGATGTCATTTTTACCCTAAATACCAAGGAAAATTTTAACGATGAAAGTTTATCTTAAAGTTTAGAAACCTTGGTGAATCTTACTAGTCCTTGATATGCAAATTGTAAAATGTTTGGAAAAGTTTTGTAATTTTTTTTAAATTTCTAATGATTTTATATTAGACTATATAAAATTTTGATGATTTTTAAGGTAAAATAATTGTACCATGAAATTTGGGTGAATCATTTTTAGAAAAAATGGAAATTGGTGATTTTTTTTTGGAAAAAACATGAAAAATTAGCCCACCTGCGATTATTAGCCCCTAAAATTTCCCCTTCTAAATACCTAGCTCAAATGGAAGCATAGGAAACATGGTTGAAAATATTATTTCGATACCTTCCCAATGATATATGACACTCCCTTTAAATCCATAGGAATGCGGAGATATGAAATATTATGTCAGGTCATCCCAACCAATTTTACAAGTCATTCCCATAAATGAACATATGAAAATTATAAATAATTGGTATATGAATGAATTTAAGACCATCAATGAAAGGAGGGATCTGAAGTGCATAATAGAAATTGAGGAATACATTTGGGGTCTTATAATGGAGCACAAATGTGATTTATGGAATAAACAGGTCATCTTGTCATTTTCACTATAACTTTTCTTCTGAGATTTTTTAGACTATGACAATTAGAGGAGATTAAGGTGAGATCTTCTTATACCTCTGGTAGGAATTTTAGACTCTCATTCACTAAAATTTTAGAGATATGCCCTGATGAAATTAGGTTTCTTGAAGGCTCCTGAAATATGTTTCAAACAAGTAAGTTGGGTTATTCACTATAAGTTTTTTTGTGATATTTCAAACAATGAAACCTAGAAGAGATAGAGGGGAGATCTTTGTGCACCCGTGATAGAAATTTAAGACTTTGTTTCACTATAATTTTGAAGATATGACATAAGGAATTCAAGTTTCATGAATACTGCTACAATCTGCTTCAAACATGTCGACTTGGATGTATCGATATAACATTCCTTTTGGGATGTTTCACATTATGAAATTTGGAGGAAATAAAGGCGATATATTCATGTAATTGTGATATAAAATTTAGGTCTTGTTTTGCTATAGTATCAGAGATATGCTATGAGAAATTTAGGGTTCTAAATGCTCCTAAAAACTACTTCAAACAGGTCAACATGGAAAAGTTATTATAACTTTTTTTAGATGTTTCAAATTGTCAAATCTTGAGGAGAGGAAAGAGACATATCATTGTAATTATGGTAGAAATTCCATACCTTAGTTTGCTATAATTTCATATATATAATATAAAGAAGTTAAGGTTCCTGAATGCTCCTAAAATATGCTTCAAATAAGTCATCCTAGAATTTTGGTTATGACTCTTTTCTGGGATTTTTTTGACTTGGAGGAGACATAGTAGAGACATCTAGGTACCTTTGACGGACATTTCAGACTTTTATTTTCTATAATTTTAGAGATATTCCCTATGGAAGTAATGTTATTGAATGCTCTTGAAATAAGCTTCAAATAATTTGATATGACATATTTACTATAACTTATTTTTTCAGATTTTTCAAACTATGAAAATTTCAAATATCCAAAGATACATAAAGAAGTGTCTCAAGTAAAAAATTTAGAATTATATTTGAAAAATTAGGTATGTGTCATGTTATATAAAAATTTTCTTTGTAACAAGAAAAAAACAGGAGAAAGAAACTTGGTGAAGGCACAAGAAATAATAATACCTAGTGAAGAAAAAAGTAGCAAGTAGACTTGGTGAAGGCATAACTCACTAATAGACATGGTGAAGGAAAAGGTAGTAAGTAAAATTAGTGAACTAGGCTGATGCATATGAATATCTTGCAGTATAGGGGATTCATGTCTCCTATAGGTTTGTTCCCTATAATTCTTGCAGCAAAGGGGATTGGTCTCTTTTGTAGGTTGGTGCCTATAAATCTTGCAACAAAGGGGATCGGTGTATCCTATAGGTTGGTTCATACAAATCTTGCAGTAAATGCGATTGGTGTCTCTTGTAGGTTGGTGCCTACAAATATTGTAATAGGGGGGATTTTTGAATTTTGTAGCTGTGGTTGGTCTTCATAATTAATATTTTGGCCCTTGAAATATGTGTAACAATAAATATAAGACATGTTATTCATGCTAGTTTTAAAGAAAAATATTTGAATTTTAGATTTTGAATATTTGGCTCCAAATTGATTAAGCCGACCCTCCCTTAAGTTATGTCAAACCCAGTTGAACAGGCACCCATTTAGCCATCCAAAACATTATATATACTACACTCATCCTCCTACACGATGCATAATTCAGATCAATCAAGAACAATATATCTCTTGGGAATTAAAGTGAAGGAAAAGAAGATAAGAAGGATGGAAAAGGATGAATACATATGAATATTTTCCTCTCTCTATATTGCACATGAAAACCTTCCTCTTAAAAATTCACATATGTGAATCTTTGAATAGTTTCTAGGAAGTAGGTCCAAACTCTTTTGTGCAACATGTACAAATTTTTTCGAGCATAAAAGAAGGACGAATTTTAGCCCTATTAGATCAGACTAAGCCAATTTTTTTAGGTAGTAGATTTACTTGTCTAAAGGGAAGTTTGACCAGTTGTGACTAGGGCCTTATTACTAGTCAGTTTGACTTGCATAATTAGATTTATCTATGTTGAACTGAATAATTTCTTGAAGCAAAAGGTTGTTGGGGTTTTCCCCCATGTGAGATTTCCTAAGGTAAAATATGTGTGTCTCTTGTTTATATGTCTCTTTATTATCCTACTATCATAGATGTTTCTATTGTTGATGTATTTTTTGTAATTTCTTAATGATGAATATGAATATGAACAGGATTAAATCATTAGAAGTAATTATGATTTTAGAATACCTATTAAAAATCAACATGGTATCAAAGCATGGATGAAAGAGAAACCTTAAAAGAAGTCAGTCTATTTCAATTTATCTTCTAGGGATTATTCCGTCACTAGCCCCAAAAACTTTAGTATTATTCTTGTTGTAAAAGGGAAGAAAAATATTATAGAAGAAGCATATTTTTCCATATTTCTTGTGTCCTACCTATATGACCTATGATCCATGTTTTAATCTAAAAGACAAATGTGTTTTGTGTCTCAACTAAATAAGAAAATGATTGATTTGGTGGTTTAATCTCAGATGGACTAAATGGTCTCAAGAAGGTTAAAGAATACCTGAATTTTTGAAGAGGGTAGAAGCTCTTAATTTATAAGTTGAAAGGCCTCAGTCTGCTTCAGTAGGCCAAGAAGAGCTTGTTACAGAGGGCAAAGGAGGCCTTAAATCATGTTTCCATGGGTTGATAAATCTTAGGAGAATCGAGGAACCTCATACAGTAGTAAGAAGAACTTTGAAATACCTCTGGAAAATCCATCAAGTTGCATCTTGTACATTTATTTTCTTAGTTCTCTTTGAAAATGTGTTCTAGACAAGTATTGAAAGAAGATACTCCAATAAGGCATATTTAAATCTCACATGCGATGAATATAATATAGTATATATATTGAGTATGACAGTATTTGACCTGATCACGTGAGTATGGAGCAACTATTGCAATTATCGAGGAGGCATCATGTATGATTGAGCATTGAAAACATATGCCCTCTAGTGTTTTAAACGCGTTGTGTTCTAGTATGTTAATTCGTATCATCTTTATACCATATCAAATATTGTGCGCTGAACATTGTATGAGGATGAGATAAAGAGGTGTGAAGATTTGTTTTTAGTTTCATTTGTCGTTCTGGAGTATGAACATGGAAAACCCCAATATGGTATCAATCTCCAATATATTATGAATTTATATTGTTACCTCTGCTCAATGGAGAAATCAAGTAGGAGGCTAATACATGTGAGATTGCAAAAACAAGTTTGGGCTTGGTGCAATCGCAAAAGTGGATATGTAAACTCATCACCATTTGCATCAAAATCAAAATGAAGGCATGTAATAAATTAAAGAAATTGAGAACAAGTGCACAACTAGCAATCCAACATTCAATGGAAGCTTTTTCAGTATCATATCCAGTCCAAAAGGAAAATTTTTTATAATCTTAGCTCCATATTGAAATATAGCTTAAACACTATGAAATTATTTAGTGACATGATTGATCAAGATTTATCTATTTGTGCCTTGGTGAATCATATGTTAGTATCTCTATGGATGAATCCCTTGATTTTGTTATGTGTTCATGCAAATCTTTGATTTGGGTTTTTGCCAGAAGAGATTGAAAGTTACTCCAGAGCCAGTGGGAGCCAAGCATAATGGATATGATTGGATCTATCATATAAACCAAGAAAAAGTCATATCGCTTGTGCTAATTTATGACCCCCTTCTCTTGAAAGATCTTTAGACTTAAAACCTTAGTAGTCCTGAAAGATATGTCTTGAATAAGGATTTTTTATATTGATCATATTCACTTGTTTCATGTGTGATGAACTATCAAGGCATATTGATGACTTGAATTTAAAATTTTTTGAAGGCCAAAATTTCTCTTGCAAAGACAATCATCTTAAGGATTAGTTTTATCCTTGGAAAGAACAAGTTATTGTTGTTGTTACAATGTTTTTGAGAAGTTCTAGTTACTTGATTTTGAAGGACCAAGGGTTTGTCGATTCCTCTTCACATATCATAGGAAGAAGGATCAAAAGCACAAGATGAACAAGAATCCACAAAAAGTGAAAAAGCTTCAGGAGTGGATGATTTGACCACCAAAATTCATACTACTTTTTCCATAATGTGACATCTTTCTAAAAGCACAACATGGTGACTAGTAGCAGAGCTCCAAGACATATGAATTACGATACAAAGGGTTTCAATAGATTCCAACAACAAGAGGAAGGAATGCAAGTAGGGATATTTCATGATAGATTGCAGTGTTTCTATGAGTTTAATAAAGTCTCCATCAGAGACAATAGTCATGATCTGGCCAAGTTCTAGCCAAAGTAGTGTGAGCAGGTGGCTTCTGCAAGTTATTGGAAGATCCCACTAAGTAGGTATGACTATACACTATGATTAACCATAGTTCCTCTAGCCTTAAGGAGTTAGTTACAAAAGGACTCTCTTAGCAAGAGGAAGTTGGAGGGTTCTCTCACATAAAACAAGAAGAGAGTCATATTAATTAAGCTAAAGAATGACCTCACTCTTGTAAGAGCTAGTAGTTTTAGGCTTTGTAAATCCTAGAAAAAAATTGAAGGTTATATTTAATAAAACTCTAGGGTTTATTGACAAAATCCTCAAACTATATTCAAACTATTGATTATTCCATTGAAAAAAGAAACCCTAGATCATGCAAGGAAGGAAAGGAAAGCACATGAATTAATTGTTGATAAAGATGAAGACACTGCAGATGGATTTCCATGATTTCTACAAGAAGACAAGGATCAAGAGGGAGTTGACAATGTCCCTTCAATTCTCAAAGATAAGTATTTCATTTTTTTTTTCATTATTATTTTATTAGTTATCCTCTTGTTTTTTTTCCTTTTGTTGGATCATTATCATTCTTCCATGGATTCATAATGATGTTTGTAGGTACATTGTGAATGTTCAAAAGACCCTGCAAGCAAATGGAAGCACCAGGAAGAACAAAGAAAAGTTTATGGGAAGAAGATTCTCCCAGGACAATGCAAAAACTCAAAAAATGATTTATGTTCAAGAGGGAGGAATAGAATTTAAGACAACTAGAACCATGCTAGATGACTAGAAGAGCTTCAAGTTCAGAGGGAGTAGGCAAGCTAAAATGTTCAAAGGATGTCACGATGAAGGGAAGTGTGCTCAAGAATTAAGGGGAAGACAATGGTAACTTTCAAAGGCATCTATAAGAAAATGGTTGCATAGAGAAGTACAAAGAAAGATTCATGAAAATTTCCCTAGTAAGAGGGATAAGACTATGTAGAGACATTTGCTTCAAATTATGAGGTACACTTCTATTATAATTATTATATCTATGATTTATGTTGAATGTTAAATCATCCTAGATCCATCTTAACCCCGATCTATCAAGCGCCAAGAGGGATCCAATCTCTCGAGGTGAAAACTTCTTTTTTTAGTGCAAAACTTGAGGAAGAGTTTGCACCTCGAGGGATTGGATACCTCTCAATGATTCATAGATCTTGGGTTAATGTGGATCTAGGCTGGTTATATAATAATAAATAATATCCATGTTTTTATTTATGTGCCCTTTTGTTATTCCCTCTCTCTATCTCACCCCCCAAACATGCACACTCTCTCTTCATATCTATATATCTCTCTCTCCCTCCATCTTCCTCTCCCTCTCTTCCCCTTCTTTCTCTCTCTGTCTCTCTATCTCTCTCTCTCTCTCTCTCGCCCCTTCTCTCTCTTTTCGATCTGGCTATCCTCTCTCCCTCACTCTCTCTCCATCGCTCCTTTGTCACTTCCTATCTCTTTCCACCTTTCTCCCTCTACGTTTTTCTTCTTCCCTCCCTCTCTTACCCCCTCTAATTCTATCTCTCTTCCCTCCTCTCTCTCTTCCTTTCTCTCTCTCCCTTCTCCCTCTGTCTCTACACAACCCCCAATCACTCTATCTCTCTCTTCTCTCCAACTCTATCATTATCTCCCTCCCCCTCTCCTTATCTATATCCCCTTAATCTATGTGTATCCATCTGTCTCTCTTCCCCTTCTCTTTGTATCTCTCTCCTCTCCTCTTCTCTATCTTCCCTCCTCTCCTCTCTCCTTCATTCTCTGTCCATCTCTCCCTTCTCACTCCCTCTCTCTCTCCACCTCCATCTCTCTATATGTTTGTTATTTCTTCCCTCTCTCTCCCCCTCTCTCATTCTATCCCTCCCCTCTCTCTCTTCCTTCCTCTCTCTCCCTCTATCCCGCCTTGATCTCTCTCTCTCTCCCATCACTCACTCTCTCTCTCTCTACCCTCCAATTTTGTCACTATCTCCCCCTCTCTCTCTTAAATTCAATTACATTGCATTATGTTTAATAAAGTGTCTAAATTAGAAAAAACTTAATGGGTTGCAAAATATTAAACTTATACTTTGGATCAATCAAGTGAAAGTTTAAAAATGCAATTTTAATATTTTGTTAATGTTATCATATACCCATTAACATGGCCATGTTTAAGGTTATATGACTCTATATTTTAGCTATATTGTAATTTTTAACGATTTTGGAGGTTATATATATATATATATATATATATATATATATATATATATATATATGGAATTCGTTAAAATTAATTTGTGAATTTGGAAAATTTAAATGTCCCACATTAAAAAAATATTATAAAAAATAGATTAAATGCATCAATACTTTGACAATGGTGGATACTTTCTACTTGAAATTAAAGATGCATTCATATAGAGACTTCCAAATAAATTATAGTTATAATTGCAACATTTCCTCTCAAACAAATGTGTACCACCATCACCCTTAATTCATTTAAAAGATAAAAGCACTAAATTTTAGTTGTAATCTCTTGTTTAATTTTCAATGAAGGCTTTGGATCGTGATGTACATGGTCGTATAGGTCTGGGAATGAGAAGACAAAGTAGTGGTTTGCATTTTTAATGCGTCAAGATATTTAGGTGACTTAATGGGGCTTATGAGAGATGCATTAGATGCAATTAAAGGGAAGGAACTTCGTTTTCCAAACACATATCGAAGAAAAATTTGAAATCATCTAGGCTAAGCATGTGCATGTTCAAGGACTTCTCATGTCTTTCAACCGAGACAAATTTCTCTATATGTTTAATAATGATATTGTATGATTTTTTCTTTATATGGAAATGTCATTTTGTTATCATGGGTGGTCCTCAATCTAAATCTAAATTTAAATTAATTGGTCAATTACTAGGATAGTGATTTCCCTAAGCCCACAATCTCTTATAGATCTAACTTGCAGCTCAATACTACAGTTTCCATATCATTTGGATTCTTGCTAGGAGGAATAAGTGGCAAATGTCTACAACATTCTACCGAACATGGAAGAAAAAAAATGTTGAAAAGAGTGTCCTCTAATTACAATGGAGACCTCAAACAATAGTATTGAAAAAAAGGAGGAACCACACGAGGATAAAGAAAAAATAATACAGCAAGAAAAACAAAATGGAAATGCTACCATCATGACATCTTCTCCAGGAGAAGGAGCTTCACTATAGGGAATTTGAAATGATGTTTTTTTCAGATAAGTGATTTATTAGCTAAGTAGATTGCCATGGTAGGAGTGACCACTCCTAACAATGTGGCTGATGATGTGAGAGAGCATTAATCATATTACGACCCAAATTTTCTTTTTTGGTTTTTCTCAAACCCTGAACTTAATTGGGTCATAGATTTTAATAAGTATTTCAAAATTCTATAAACTAAAGTCAAATAATTGACCATATCAAATTTCAAAATATTTTCAGTAGATGCAATCTAGATAAAGATAACCATTATCAAGATAATTCATTTTATCTGACATTGAACCGTCTTGGCACCATGGTGATGTTTACAAAATGTATACCGAACCTTTGGATTTGGAGCCCTTTCAATAAAAATAATGGTGACCAAGGTATTTTGTAAGAGGTTTCCTGCACCTCGAATCCCTATAAGAAAGAAATGTGTTGCATTTTTTTTGTGTGATGGTGATCTAGTGTATGCACTGACTCAATGCCTTGTAACAGAAAAACGCAACATTTGAAACCATTATGTACAATGTGTGGATTCTTGATTTAAGGGACTACAACATTTTATGGAAGAAAATCTCTTTGGTGCCAGACGTGAGGTTATGTGTCTACGCTTGAGCTTGTTTGTGTGAGAGCTATGTATGGTTGCGAAAAAAACATCCATTTCAGAGAGGCAAAAGGCTGGATACTCAGAGGAAGGGAAGAAAATAATTATTTTTTTTAATAGAATTAGGAACATGTTAATGTTAGCATTCAATCTCCTAAGAACTTGAAATTTAAACTTTAATGTTGGCACCATGCCGTAAGAACCGAAGGTATCACGAACTAGTGGACAACATAATGGAAGGTAAAAGTTAGAAACTAAAATATAAAACGCTCGTCGAGGAACCAAATGCAACGAACATTGGTAAGATATTTAATGTACATACCTATAAAATTCCATAGGAACCATACTAGCCTCTGTAGCAGCAACATACTCTGCTTCTGTTGTTGAGAGTGCAACAACACTTTGTAGTTTTGAGACTCAATTGACAGCTTTTCCACCTACAGTAAACACATACCCTGTTGTGCTCCTCCTGTTATCTATATCTCCCACCATATATGCATCAACATATCCCTGTAGAACAATGTTTGAACCACCAAAACATAATGCTTGATTTGTGGTGCCTCTCAAATACCCGAGAATCCACTTCACCGCCATCCAATGTTCTTTTCTTGGATTGTTCATGTACCTGCTTACAACTCCCACTGCATGTGCAATATCAGGCCTTGTGTAGACCATTGCATACATTAAGCTTCCAACTACTGATGCATATGGAACTTTAGACATATGAGCCATTTCTTCTTGAGTCTTGGGACACTCATCCTTACTTAATTTGAAATGGCTAGCCAAAGGTATACAAACTGGTTTTTCATTCTGCATATTAAACCTTTTCAACACCTTTTCTATGTACTCACTTTGAGACAATGTTAATTTGAAATTCTTCATATCTCTAGTTATTCTTATACCAAGGATTTGTTTTGCAGCACCCAAATCCTTCATTGCAAATGAGTTTTCCAATTTTCTCTTCAGCACATTTATCTCTTGCATGTTAGAACCCGCAGAAAGAATGTCATCTACATACAATAACAATATAATATAGCTGCCATCATTTTGCCTTTTGATATAAACACAATGATCAGAGTGACATCTAGTATAACCTTGTTCAGACATAAGCCTGTCAAAGTTTAGATACCACTGCCTTGGAGCCTGTTTTAAGCCATACAAGCTCTTCTTCAACCTGCGCACTAGTTTCTCCTTCCCTTTTACCTCATATCCTTGTGGCTGCTGCATATATATCTCTTCCTCAAAATCCCCATGGAGACAGGCTATCTTTACATCTAACTACTCAAGATGCAAATCTTCAGCTACTATTAGACTTAAAATAGTTCTGATTGAAGTCATTTTAACAATAGGAGAAAATATTTAATCAAAATTAATACCTTTTTTTTGTGCAAACCCCTTCACCACAAGTCTATCTTTGTACCTTTTTCTACCTCCATCTTCTTCCTTCAACTTGTAAACCCATTTATTCTACAATGTTGTTTTACCTGCAAGCAACCCGACTAAGTCCCAAGTCTGGTTATGTGCTAAGGAGTCCATCTCTTCTTTCATGGCTTGCTCCCACTTCTTCCTGATTTCTACCTACACTGCTTCTTAATAACATTCTGGTTCACTAGAATCAGTCAAAAATACATAAAATAATGAAGGAGAGTATCGTTCAAGGGGTTTACTTATCCTGGTAGATCTTCTAACACCACTTTCAGGTGTTTGAAGTACTTATTGTTGTTGTGGTTACTGTTCTCGCTATTGCTCATTATGATTTTCAGGCACCATCACTTTTTCTGTGATCTCATCAAGCACTGAGTATTCTCTGTTTTCTTTTTCCTGTTTCTTTTCCTGCAGCTAATCTTCATACAAAACCTTTTCATTGAATATGACATATCTGCTCCTAATGATTTTATGTTTTTCATAACTATAAAAGCGATAACCAAAATCATTATCACCATATCCAATAAAGGTACATTTCTTTGATTTTGCCTCAAGCTTTGTTCTATTTTCTTTATTAATGTGGACAAAGGCTTCACAACCAAAAGTCTTTAAAAAAGAATAGTTTACCTTTTTACCTGTCCATGCCTCCTCTGGAATACCACCATCCAAGGAACTTGAAGGCCCTCTGTTTATTAGATAAACAACAATATCTATAGCATCTGCCCAAAATTGTAAAGGCAATCCTGCATGGAATCTCATGCACCTTGCACACTCCATGATTGTCCCGTTCATCCTTTCTGACACACCATTTTCTTGTGGTGTTCCTGGAACTGTTTTCTCTCTGCGTATTCCATTCTCTGAACAATACCTATCAAACTCTTCGCTGCAATATTCACCTCCATTATCTGATTTGAGACACTTCAACCTTTTTCTTGTCTCATTTTCAACCAAAGCTTTCCATTTCTTGAGAGTATCAAATATATCAGATTTATTTCGAATATAATAAATCTAGGTTTTTCTGGTTGCATCATCAATAAAAGTAACATAATAACGAGAGCCACTAAGAGATGATACCTGAGCAAGTCCCCATACATCTATATGCACAAGCTCTAATTTTTCGCTCTTCTTTTCTTTCCCAACTCTAAGGAATCTGACTCTCTTCTGTTTTCCATAAACACAATTCTCACAAAATTTTAAATCAACATGCTTAACTAGAAACAAATTTCTTGAGTGAAGAATTTACATCCCCTTCTCACTCATATGCCCAAGCCTATGATGCCACAATGTTGTATCTTCTCCTGTAGAGGTTAAAGCATTAATAGAATTAGAAATTATTGAATTGAGACTTCTATGATCCATATCAATTATTTGAACAATTCTTCGGCGAAAATCACATGGAGAAATTTCTGTCGACGCGTTTCGAACCAACCAGTGTGGTTCATCGTCAGGACAAGTTGAATGAGCAGATCAGGCTATGCACTTTAAATAGACAGGGCAGAATATCCAATGACCCAGATTCCTCGATAAGGTCATAGCTGAAAAGACACCAGCTAAATTTGACCTGATAACGGCTAGTTTGACCATGATAGGGTATTACTTAATATTATTTATTTTAAAATATCAGTTAATTAATATATAATAAAATTAATTTTAATTTAAAATTGTTAGAAAAGAAACACATAAATAAATAATTTCAAAAATCATAATTATTAATAATTATGATTTTTGAAATTATTTATTTATGTGTTTCTTTTCTAACAATTTTAAATTAAAATTAATTTTATTATATATTAATTAACTGATATTTTAAAATAAATAATATTAAGTAATACCCTATCATGGTCAAACTAGCCGTTATCAGGTCAAATTTAGCTGGTGTCTTTTCAGCTGTGATCTTATCGAGGAATCTGGGTCATTGGATATTCTGCCATGTCTATTTAAAGTGCATAGCCTGATCTGCTCATTCAACTTGTCCTGACGATGAACCACACTGGTTGGTTCGAAACGCGTCGACAGAAATTTCTCCATGTGATTTTCGCCGAAGAATTCTTCAAAGAATTAGAAATACTACTGCATAAATACAATGTACCAACCTTTCCTCCTTTCGCTATTACCATGGATCCTTTAGTGACCTTCTAGGTTTTATCTGTGAAAGTATTTACGCAACCTTCACCTCGCAACTGCCCTGTTGAAATCAGATTTTTCTTCAAAATTGGAACATGCCTTACCTCATTCAATAGCCATTGATTTCCATTCTACTGTTTTATGAAAATTGTACTCATTCCAACGATTTTACAGGGTTTATCATCACCCAATCGAACCTGTCCAAAATCTCCTTGAACATAATCATGAAAATGTTTCTTATCAGGTGTGGCATGGAATGAGGCCCCTGAATCTATCACCCAGGCATCAATAGTATTTTCTAATGAAAGAATCAAAGCATCTTGCAACACATCACCTGTTACATTCGCTTCATGATTAGTTTCTTGCTGCGTGTTTCCTTCTTTTCCCTTCTGAGACTTGCAGTCTTTCTTCAGGTGTCCTTTCTTCCCGCATTTCCAACACGCTATCCCTGATCTGGACTTGGATCTGCCTTTTCTTGACTTACCGTGATATCCAGGGCTCTTTCATCTTTCCATTTTTCTTCCCCTAATCTTTGCAGTCAAAGCATTACTTGATGTCTCACCAGAGCTTTTCCGTCACATTTCCTTGCTAAGGATTGCACCGACAACATCATCAAACTTTAAAGTACTAGATCCATAGACAGAGTTATTAATGGCCATAACTAAACCATTCCAACTTTCTGGCAATGAGCACAGAAATAATAGAGCCCTAACTTCATCATCAAAAGTTACCCCTACAGAACGTATCTGACTTGTAACTATATTAAAAGCATTTAAATGGTCTACAACAAATCCACCTTCTGACATCTTCATATTAAATAAATTCTTCATAAGAAATACCTTATTTGAGGCCATGGGTTTTTCATATAGTTTGGCCAATGTCGACATTAAACCCTCTGTTGTCGTTTCCTTTAAAATATTGAACGCTACCGATGCAGCTAGGCACAGTCGTCTTGTTCCAAGTGCCTTTTTGTCAATAATATTCCATTCTGTGTCTATCATACTCATCGGCTTCTTTGTCTTTCCTCTCAATGGTAGGTACAGATCTCTCTGATATAGATAATCTTCCATCTACATCTTCCACAGCTAGTAGTTTTGGCCGTTGAATTTTTCAACCCTAAACCTACCATCTTCTGCCATTGCTCCCACTCGAACCAAGAACCCTTCTCTCTTGCGAGTTTATCAGCCAAATAGACTTTCGACTATGATACCAATTGTTAGAAAAGTATATATTACGGAGCAATGGAACACATAAAATATTGCAGAAATATAAACACAGAAAATGCATAAAACAAGAGAGACACAGATATACGTGGTTCACCCAGTGTGGGCTATTTCCACATAGAAATAGCCAGTCCTTCTTTTATTATATTATCCAGCAAACAAAAGAGATACAACCTACAACAGATCCGCTATAACTCCCTCTTTGCTCTCAATCTCCTCTCTTTTCCTCACTCAGAATATAGATCTATATAGACGTAATACAATTCCCTCATATAATAGTGACGGGTTGCCTTCTAGGGCAAAAAACCCTAAATTAAACATAACTTCTACTGTCAGATCTCTGACTAATGAACAGCCCAGATTGACTAGAAATTACTATACTTTTACAAGGAAATTTTACATCTATTCTTAGCTTCGGGGGCACTGCCCCTGAAACCCCCCGCTAGGGGGGGACTCCCCAAAGGTCGTAGCTGCGCCCCCCCAAGACCCCCCTGCAACGAATATTTTACGAGTGGTGTTGCCACTCCATTTCGAATTGGGGTCCAATGTGGCGATACCTTTGAATACAGAAGATAATCAGGCTCTACACCCAATACAAAATACCTATGTAGATAACATAGAAGAATAGGGTTATCAAATGTTAAAAAAAGAAAAAACACCAATTACAAAATTTCTAACAGAGAACAAAAAGAAATACTATGTAGAATATTTCAAGGAAAGTTTTTATAAAAGGCAATTACCCATATTCTTGGAAAAACTTGTAAGATAGTCTCGTAGGAACTGGAATAAGAAACAACAATATTGTCTACAACTTAGAAGAATAACAACAAAAGGAACGAGAAAAAACCTTGGAAAAGCATGGTTTCCTTCATATGTCTTGTGGAAGGTTCAACAAAGAGGGCGAGAATTTGACACATTTAAACCAATGACAATAAATCCTTCATAGATTTCAAAGAAAAAAAAATACCTATAATCTTGGTGAACCATGGAAGATAGTCTCGTAAGAATCGAAGGTATCACAAACCAGTGGACAATGGAATAGAAGGTAAAAGTTAGAAACTAAAAAATGAAACTCTCATGTAGGAACAAAATGCAATCGACAATAGTAAGAGATTTAATGTAGATACATGTAAAAGAACACAAGAACTAGACCATAATACCTGCATAGATAACATAGAAGGATAGGGTTATAAAATGTTTTGAAGAAAAGGGATACACCAATTGCAAAATTTCTAGCAGTGAACAGAAAGAAACACAAATGGCTACCAAGAAACAAACGACTTCCAACAAAGAAGAGCTCTATCTCAATCGTAAAATAACATGGCACAAGAAACAACAATGTTATTTACAACTTAGAAGAAGACCACAGAAAGGGATGAGAATAAACCCTAGTAGAGCATGGTCTCCTTTGTATGTCTTGTGGAAGGTTTAGGAAAGTGAACGAGAATTTGACATATGACATATTAAACCATTGACCAAAAATTCTCCAATCGTCTAACACAGAATCAACGACACAGAATCACACAAGGTGGCATAGGAGGGGACTTCTTCTCAAAGGGAACACCCTACGACATAAAAATTGAGCATAAATGTTTTGTCATTTAAAATTTTTTAATTAAAATGAAATTTTGTTTTTTAATTTTATTATTAAATATTTTTATAATTACTATATTTGTTTTATAGATTAAAATAGATTTATGTTGTTTATTATATTATTAAATTTTTTTATAATTATTATGTTTTTATGTTTAATTAATATAATTATGTTTTTTTTATTTAATTAATATAATTAAGTTTTTTCATAAATTTTAATTTTTTAAAATTCATGTCACATAATGTTACATAACTCATTTATATTGAGTTTTAGAGTGTATTTTACCTTTTTAAATGTAATAATTGAACAATATTTCCAATTATATTTAGACTCATTCATACCATATTAGAATCAAAACATAATAGGATTTCTTGCTACCTTGGAGAGAATTACTTAAATAAGTACATTCCCGTATTTATTTAAGGGAATGACATAAATAAACCAATGATATGGATGTGCATAATACAAACATATATCCATCTTATCCCTAAATCTATCATGTACCAAGAGGGATCAAATTCCTTGATGTTTTAACATTTCCTCAACTTTTTTCAATTTAGATAAGTTTTCACTTCTAGGGGCTTAATCCTTTTTGCACATGATAGTTATGGAGCTAAGATGGATCTATGTTGATTATATATATATATATATATATATATATATATATATATATATATATATATATATATATATATATATATGTCATGTGTTAACTCCACTTTGAGAATTGAAGGAATTAAACATCTTCTATGGATTTAGTAGCACACGATTGAAATGTTTTAATCACCAACATAGATCCATTTTAACCTTGAATTTATAAATGTACTAAGAAGGATCAAATCCTTTGATTTGTAATTATTTCCTCAACTCAAGGGAGATCATCTGTTTGCACATGATAAATCTTGGGTTAAGATGGATCTGCATTGGTATTATATATACATATATATATTTATCAATTCAATGGAAGGAATTACAACTCTCACTTATAATTAATAATACATCATTGAAATGTTCTTTGTGTGCATTCATGCATGCATGTCATATGTCAACTCCATATTGAGTGGAGAATGAATTAGCATCTACATCAATGTAGGAATCACTCTTTCTTCATATATAAACTTGGTATGAGATTATTTTAGTTAATATGGGCATGAAATATATTATTTATGGTCGATATTGAAATATTTTTTGTTATTAACCTTTTGTTATAAATATATATTTTTAAATGCCACAAGTCAACTCCATGCCGAGCACAAAAGAAATTACACATTTCCTTCACCTTGGGTTGTATAAAGCAACTTTCATCACAGTCAATGACATCATTTTAGAACCCATTTCTATATAATAATTTTGTTAATAACTAGTGTAACTAAAAAATGACACAAAATAGTCTTTTATAACATACTTGAAAATAGGGATATGACTAAGCAACACCATATCAATGTGTGCTACCTTTAATCACAAGAATTAGCTCATGGTTCTCTCGGTTGATCTCATTGTGATTTACGATGACATTTCCATGCTATATCACATTTAATATTCCCTCATTCTACATTGCCAATCACCAATGCTTTCACTCGAAAACCATACACCGTGACAACTTGATGCACTTCATCAATGCTTAGTTCACGGACCTCTCTACATAATTCCTAGCAATGTTATGTTATATAGTAATTTATTTTTCATCAAACATTGCTTAAAAACCCTCCATGAAACCATGGACCTAACTTTTATTGTATTTACGATCAACTATCCAAGCAAAATACAATCAAATGTAATATTCCTAGTTGTGTACACTTGTGGTAAGTAGGCCAGGAATGACATAATGACACCTATATAACATGTTCATGATATAAGTGAGAACATAATAGATTGGAATTAATGATAAAATAACATATTCCACATTAATAGTCATTGATTTAGGATTTAAACACCAGCTCTAGAAACACCCTCTTTCCATTGTTGTCACCACCATTAAACGTTGATGAGCTATTGAATACATAGAAAATTTTTATCAATTGATAGAGGTATATGATTGAACATGTGTACATTATGTTATGTACAACATTATAATACAACTTAAATTAATTAAAATAAATATTGATCTATAATTTTATCTCTATCAAGGGTGGTAAGTGGGGGCATCAACCATGAACTTTAAGGAAACAAAGTAGGTTCCTATGCTTGGGATTCATTGATTGCCACAAACAATGATGAAAATGCCCTAGAGGTTTTGTGAGGCTTAACCATCCTAGAAAATGTTGGAATAAGGAATTACTTAGAGTGGGGGGATAAGTAATTAGTGAGGTTTTTTTTTTTTTACTTTTAAGCTCAATTCTTAATTTCCTTTCACTCTTGGAAATTATTTATGTGAGCATTCTCAATACAATACATAGGCAGGAATGTAAACCATTCACATGAACACACAATCCATCAATTAAGAAGCATGCACATATTGACATGGGTATTTTCAAGTGGAAACCCAAAGGGAGAAAGCCAACAATCTATTTGTTTTTATGATGTAATTTAAGATTGTTCTTAATTACATAAAGTTGTTTGTCATCACTGAATCATAGAAGGCACCAAAATCCTTAAAGATAGAAAGCCAACCTCTTATGAACGCAAGCCATCACTTACTCTAGCCAATTGTTCCACTTTTCATGCAATTTTCAGATCATGAAAACAAAGGCTTATACAAATGCAAAAAAATATAAAACTTGGTAAGCTATTCCACACAACACCTTCCTCTCTTCTCTGCAATCCTTCTTTGCACTACACACTTCATTGCTCAATCAACTATGGTCTCGACCCTCAATTGATCTGTATAACTATCAGCTCTTGGCCAAAATCAACCTTCTTCTCACACTTGGTTACTTACAACCCCTCACGCTCTTCACTATGCGAAGAATATTGCTTCACACTAGAATAAATGTTTTATGAGCCTTTTTATTCACCACAAATGCAGTGCACAACACTCCTTGTCATCTCGTCAACCACCACATTCAATGCATATTGTGGCACACTGGTCTTAAATTAAAATCCTACATATGGAACTAGTTCACTCAACCTATGGCACATGTATGGTCTCCATTCTGGTGACACATCTGAATACGTAGCCTCTACAACTAAATTAATTTTGTGATTGACCTTCAGAGTGTTCTTTCATACTCAAAATTAACTCTCAGTCGGAATGTGCATGGGAAACTATTGAAGCCCCAAAAATCGGGTCTACAACAAGGGGGATACCCACCCGCTTCGGATCTTGGTTAGCAGCTCCTTTTCCATTTGAGATGGTGGGTCCAACTGGAGATAATGGGACTAGTTTCCCAATTTGTGTCTGTGTGTGTTGAGAATTGATATTTCCTTTCTAATAATTCCTAAGTAAAATGCTTTTATTCTAAATCTAATCTAACAACATGCAATTGTATTCTAATAAACAGAAATATCTAATTCTAAAACTAACCTGGGATTTAATCTTTCAATTATGCGATCTAAAATAATTTCTAACAGCAATTGGTAATAAATATCATTCAATCGCTATGAGAAAAGAATTCAATAAATATGAACTGTTTCGTATAAAAAGTTAGCCGAACAGTTGTGAAAAACATATTGCATAATAAGTTGTTCATATATTAAGCAAATGATAACTCAAACATTCAAGCATTCATATATAAATAACTGAACATGAATATCACTTAAACACATAAGTAGAAATCGTTAAGAGATAAAAGTACCATTGATAACAAGTCCTACTCATGAGCTTTAGCAATAATGATTTATCTCTTCTTAGTTCAATATCTACTAGGAGTACAAAAGTGCAATTTCAGTAGCAGATATTAAACACAGAGATCAATAAATCTTGTTCCATTCATTTTTCATAACCTCCTCCGAGGGTGCAGAAGTGCATGTTCTAAGGAAACATTTTTGACAAATTTCAGGACCCTTCTCTAAATGCATGAGAAGGGTTGAAATACTACTAGCTAAATTCTAAAAATAGTCTGTTACAAAAATATAAGAGGGGGTTTAAATGACCATCCTCATCTAAGGCAAAATAAAACTAAAACTAAAACTAAAACTGAATCTGGAAATTACTATCTATGTATCTGTTCTCTGTGGTCGCAAGCATTTAGCATCGGCTTGAGGAGATTTGGTTGGCTGACCTCCGACTTTAGTTGTCCTACAAAAACAGAATCGGAAAGTGCTGGCGCTATCTTCTCGGCAGAGTTAGTGAGGCATTTGAGAGTCATGTATTGACTGTGTGGTTTAACCAAGTACTGCTAGTAAGAATCCCAATTCAACTTGGTTAACCTCTTGATGGATTCTGCTCTTTCTTCAGCCTTTTGCCTCCAGCTAATCTACAAATGCTGTGTATTTGAGAGAAATTTACATACCATTTAAGGATATCCTTGATAAATACCATTGTTTTTAGAGCTCAAGTTTTGCTTTTAGCCTTTAGCACTTTTTCCTACAATTTTCTGGGCTTTCAGGTGACTGAGCATTCAGAGGCTTTCCTTCTCAAGGCGTTTTTCCCTAAGCGCTAATCGCGCATCGAAAACTGCCTCCATTTCTTGATCCGGGCTTCCCTGGTGCCAGTTTTGGCCTCTTGCGTGTTTTTGTTAGATGAATTCGGAAATCGGAGCTTCTCCTTTCTTCCCCATAACACTCTGAACATTGCTACGTATATCTCTCTGCTTTTTGCTCCTGCAATTTACAAAATCAGGAAAGAGTAATGATATGAATAAGGTGACAGGAGAGCTTTAAATGTTGAAATCATATAAAATATACCACCCTATGTGAACTGACTTCTTGATTAGATCGAAACCTCATGTCATTATGATCATCAACTAAGTTATCAAATTAACATTAATGCACATGACTTGACATCAGATTATGAAAAACTTTTTGGAACGATGTGCCCTGCAGATCTGCAATAAAGCGATTTTGGAATTTGCTTCGCAATATCGCAAATTGCAATATCGCAGATCACAATATCGCTAATTCGTTATGTTTTGACAATCATTCATTACCATGTCTTTCTGCGGAATGCGATTTGCGAGACGCGTTATCGCATATCGCCGGTTTTAAAATATTTCACCTTAAGTGATATTTGAAGCATATGAAAACTGCGATGTGATGAGTTCCTTCGGTGTGCAATCTCGTATCGCGATCTCACTTTTTAGGAGTTTGGCTTATACGATGTCGTTATTACCTTTTTGTGATGTGATGCTTTACCATTGGGAGAAAGATTTTGCTTTGAACTCATCATAAAACTTAAGTATTTTTGGATTTTTTTGCGGGTATTCTCCTAACTTTATGATAGTAAGATTTATTCAAAAAGGAAATACAAGTTCTAATTTATTTTTATTTTCTAGATGAAGGTCCCCACTTATTTTAGTACTGGTAGAAAAACTAAAATAAGAAGGGGGGTTGTTGCTGGCCACAACAATTGGTGATTCACTTGGAAGAACCAGTTATCTCTTATTTTCTTTTGAATCAAAAGAAGCTTTTACTAATGCTTGATGGTGAGCATGAGTTATTTTAGCCTTTTCTCGTTGTTCTTCTAGCTTAAGAATTTGCAGTTGTCTTAGCTGTAAGGATGAAGTTGGTGTTTCGTCAATAAATTGAACTAAGGCCAAAGAGGGAATTGCTAGATGAGTTGGGAGAACCACTTCTTTCCCATAAACTAAATTAAAGGGAGAAGTGCCAATGGAGGTTTTCTGCGTTATTCAGTCTGCCCATAGAGCACACGTAAAATATTTGTGCCAATTCTAATGATTTTGGTCAATGGTTCACTTAATGATTCTAATTAAGTTTTTATTTGTTGATTTAGCTAACCCGTTTCTCTGTGGGTAATAATTGGCAGAGTATTTAAGTTTAAAACCTCTTTTGAGCGTAAATTAAGTCATAGCATTGGCAGAAAAGTATGATGCATTATCAAACATTAAAGCAGAGGGTAAACCAAACCCGATAATTATAAACTAATCAATGAAATCGATGATGTGTTCAGCATTAGCTATCTTGAGAGGAATGACTTCTACCCATTTAGTAAAATAATTTGTAGCTGTAAGGATATACCTATGATGTTTAGAAGAGTGAGGAACGATCTCACCTATTATATCCAATCCCCATTGATCAGGGTTGATCGATATTGACTGGTTGCAAAGGCATTGACGGTTTCTTTTGTCTTCCAGTAGCAGTTTGACAAACTTGAAATTTCCTTACATAGCTATGTGCATCTTTAAATAGTGTAGGCCAATAGTGTCATGCGCGCAAGATCTTATGTGCTGTAGCATCTCCAGCATAATGTCCACCTGCGGGTCCATCATGGAGTTCCTGCAACACTTTTTCATCTTTAGATTTCTTAAGACATAGAAGGAGAATAGAATCATAATTCATCCTAAAAAGTACATCGTTTACGAGTTGATATTGCTTAGCCTTCAATCTTAGAGCTCTTTTCTTTGTATAATCCAGGTTTGAAGGAGCATATCCATTCTTTAGATAAAATATGATATCAACATATAATGATTCAATATCGTTTAGGCTTACCTCATACATTTGTACTTCTGAAAATGGTATTTCGGAAATAAGCGATGCTCTGGCCAACATTTTGCAAAAACCTTGACCTTTTACAATATTTGCTGGTTTAATTTCAGTATCGTATTCTTGTAAGGCAGTAACCCAATTTTCTCTTTTCTCACCCACGTCTTTCTGTACTAAGAGATTTCTTACCGCTGGAAATGGTACTATGATCTTTGTATGGGTTTTAAGCAGAAAGGGTCTAAAGTGCTTAATCACTTTGAAAACAGCATACACTTGTTTCTCGACGTCAGAATAATTTAATTCGCCTCCTTGTAGATTTGAATTGAAAAATGCAATTGGGGCTTCTGCCTTATCTTGATTTGCTTGAGTGAATATGGCAGCATATGATCTATCAGAGGCGAATGTATACAAAATGAAAGGATTAGAAAAACTTGGAGTTGCTAAATATGGGGCGTTTACAATCGCTTGCTTAATCAGATTGAATGCTTCATATTCCTCTTGGCCCCATTTGAAGATTGAGTTCTTTTTTATCATTGCTTGTAAGGGAGATACAATCCTTGAGAAGTCTGGAACAAATCTCTTAACAAAGTTAATTTGGCCAAGGAAGGATTGCATGACTTTCTTGTTGTGAGGCAAGGGTATTTCGGAAATCTCCTTAATTCTATCGGGATCAATATGTATTCCAGATTTTGACACTATAAATCCAAGAATTTTTCCTTCACTTAATGCAAAAAAGGAATTTTTTGGATTAAGTGAAATCCCATACCTTTGACAACGTTGAAAGATTTGCTTTAAGTCTCTGATATGATTACCACATTTCTTAGAGTTTACAGTTATATCATCCAAGTAGATTACTACTGATTTGTTTACTAATCCCTTAAATTCGATGTCCATGGCCCTTTGAAATGTGGCACCATCATTGATCAGTCCAAAAGGCATCTTTTGATATGCGTAAGTACCCCATTTGGTCCTGAACGTCCTTTTTAATTGATCGTCGGGATGAACCAAAACTTGGTTGTAGCTAGAGAAACCATCCAAAAAGGAAATTAATTCTGATCCTGCAACTGCTTGCAAAATTTTCTCCACGGGCGGCAAGGGAAAATTATCCTTTTGGCATTCTTTGTTCCGGTTTCGAACGTCAATACAAATTCTAATGTCTCCGTTTTTCTTTCTGACAGGAACTAAGTTAGAAACCCATCTAGAATGTCGAACGAGAAAAATAATTTTGGCTTTCAATAATTTGTTAAGCTCAGACTTAATCTGGTTTTCCAGATTAGGATGGATCTTCCTCAGCTTTTGCTGGATGGGTTTTTCATCGATTATCATTGGGATAGTATGTTGAATGATAGAAGTGTCATAGGTCTTTAGATCATCATAGTTCCAGGCAAAGACACCTTTGTATTGTTTCAGGAGACGAACATAAGCTAGTCTTTCTTCTTTGGTTAGGCCAAGACCTAGGTTGATATTCTATGGCTTGGTATCAATTCCTAGATTTACTAATTCATAGTTCAGAGTTGAACTCTGAAGTTTTGAATTGGTAGATCTCTTGAATCGGTCTTTCAAATCATATAGGTCTTCTAACTTGACTACTAATTTTGGTATAGCGTTATTAGTGTTTTCTTGTTGCAACTGTTTGTCATGTTTTTCCTCGTCAATTATCTGATTAGCGTAAGATCCTTCTGATGTGAGGAAGCTTATAATATCAGGATCGTCGTTGAAAATTATCTAGTTTGTAACATTATCAGGAATTGAGGGTCTAAAGATTAATTCGATTGAAAATCTGTGTGGACTATAGTCGTCTAAAGGAATGAGATTGGAAGCTACATTTGCCAAGAGGTCAGCACTAGCGTTTTGGATTCTGGGAATTGATGAAATGTTAAATGCTATAAAATGTTCAATCAGATCTGGCACTAAAGATTGATAATGCTTTAAATGACCTGATAGGCAATGTATAGTATTTCGTACTTGTCCAATTACAATTTTAGAATCTTCGAAGACTTGTAGATAATTGATATCTAATCTGATTGCCTTATATAATCCTTGTACTAAAGTCTCATACTCTGCAGTGTTATTGGTGCAATCGAATTCGAGTCTACAAGTTAGCATTGTTTTGTTTCCCTCTGGACTAACTAGTACGCATCTTGCCCCTGCTCCATCGTTAGACTTAGAACCGTAAAAAAATAACTTCCAAAATAAAGATTTATTTACAGGACTATCTATAAAATTAACACATTTAGAATTATTTGTTTGGGAAAAGTTTTCTACTTGAGATAAAACAGAATGTTCAAAGTAAGCGGAAGTATGAGAATTAAAATTTCCTAAGAAAGAATCAACAGAATAGTTGCCAATTATATTGTTGCTGTATGCTACAGGTTCATTTTCTCCTTCCAATTCTGTTACTATGTATTTTTGATGTCTTTCTCGTTCAACCTTTATCTTATTTGGTTTACCATTGTAAGGGAGCCACATATGTGACCAATCGGTAGCAAAGTATCCATGAATCTTTTCAAACCAATCCCTACTAAGAATTAAGCCATAAAATTTTGGAATGTTTGCAACTAGAATATCAATAACTTGACATACCTTTGGATTTGATGACAGCCTTATGGTAACCTGATTTAGTTCATCGATCACTTCAACCTATGACTGGTCCAGCTGAACTATGCGTACTGCAGACTTTTGCGGCTGAACGTTCAACTTTGCACATATTGATTTAGGTAAGATATTAGATGAAGCTCTTGAATCCACTAAACAATTATGCAAGTTTTTGTTGAAAACTTCATAAGTAAGAAGAAATGGGGGAGTATGAGATTTGGACCTTCCTCCAATTAAAGCGATGCCGTTTGGATCAACTTTATTAGTCATATTAGTTGGAGGTCTTCTCATCTCATGGGAAGCTTGAGAGATTACAGCAGCGAGCAGAGGTGCAACAGGTATTCTATCTAATTCTTTCAAAAGAAGCTTTTGTTGATGTTTTAATTTGCTCAATTCATGAAAGGTAATGTTAGCCCTAGTCTTCTTCATGTCTTCTACGATATTATACTCCATCTCGTTGGAGACAATCAATGTTTTGGATGGAGTTGGTGAATCGGATTGGATTGGGCTTGTTTGAGTCGCTTTGGGTGACGTTTTCTTACTTGCGACTTTATCTTTAGATATCGATCTTGCACTCTTCTGTTTAGGAGTTGGTTCCGGAGGATCGAGTTGATTTTGACTTCTTGTACTGACTGGTGATGCCTCTTGATCCTCTTTGTTAGGGATAATGAAGTCTCACATTCCTTGCACTTCTACAACTTCTTCTTCATCAATGGGTTCTTCATTGGAAACTTCATCTTTTTCTTCTTCTGATTCTGCATTTGTAATAGCATTGGGAGGCTTTGAATCAGTTGAAGGATTTCTTCTATAAGGCCTGCAAGGCTTTTTAGAAGAAGTCTCTGTTACTTGCTTTTTAATATCGACCATCTCCTTAGACATAGTTTTCAAAACTTTCTGCAATCCTTCAAAAATAAATGGGTCTTTGGGTTGTTTTTTCTTGGGATCTTCTTTGAATGTGACCTTCTTTGATTTTCGTTCATCAACAACGTTTTTCTTCTCTAAGGCTATGATACGTTTTTCTACCGCTATTGCTTCTTTCATATTATCAGCCAAAGTTGTTTTGGCAGTGCTATTGACAAAGATCACTATGTTTGATAGGTTCTCTTGTTTTGGTCTTAAGATTTGACAGGTCATTGATCAATGTCACAGTAGACCTATCATCACCGAACTTAGTCAAGAATTGTTCTTGGAAAATATCCCAACTAGTGATAGATCCGGATGGTAATGAAAAATACCAAGATCCGGCTGCTCCTTGCAAAGTGTAAGGAAAGAGCCGAACAACGACATCTTCATTAGTGACTCCATTGAGATTTATGGATAACATGATGTTGTTGATGTGTTCTTCTGCTAGCATACTTGCTTCAGGATTAAACTTAGGCAGCCATTTTTCAGGATGGGCCAGTAATTGACTCAAGGGCGCAGGCATTAAGACTGCCCTTGGGTTATTCCATGGATTTTGGGCCATCGTTGAACTACTAATAGAAGAGAGCACATAAGATGTTCCTTGCGGTTGGGAAGATGAGGATAATATAGTTCCAGATGATTGTGAAGGAGATGTTGAAGTTCCAGTAGTGTGTTGGACAATAATTTGAAGTGGAGGAGTGGATGGTTGACTTCACAGTGGAGAGGTCGAGATGGATGTCGATGATGAAAGAGTCTCGCTATCAGACCCTTTAGCTGATTTCCTTGCTCTTTTCCTTTTAGGTAGATGTAATTCAGTCAGTTCAATACCAAAATTTTCACTCTACAATCTGGTAAGAGGATGAGAAGGGTTATAATGCGAAGTCACACTACCTTGAGATATTTCAGATTTATGGGGTGATATAGAAAATCCTTGAAGTTTATGGATGAAAGATTCAACTTTAGGAAGTTCAATAGTTGATTTCTCTGAAATGTTCGGGTTTGTGGCAGTGGTTGTTGTTTTATCGACTTCTCGCTCAAGATTTAAAGATTCCAAGTGCGATGGAGAATTCGGGGGAGATTAAAATGCTTTTATTCTAAATCTAACCTAACAACATGCAATTGTATTCTGATAAACAGAAATATCTAATTATAAAACTAACCCGGGATTTAATCTTTCAATTATGTGATCTAAAATAATTTTTAACAATAATTGGTAATAAAGATCATTCAAATGCTATGGGAAAAGTGTAGGTTTTAACCCCGTACAGAAATTACCTGCATACGAATTCTAAAACATAGAAAATAAACAATGCGAGAGCATAACACATAAAACACATATACACAGAGATTTTCCCCTGGATCCCAAAACCGGGACTACCAGCTTGATTTTTCATTATATTCCTTTCAATGTTACAATACATATTTATACATGCCGAAACATCCAATACCATGGACCGAAAACCATAGGTAGGTTCGCCCAACCTAATATAGGGTCCAAAAAAAAATTTCCCGGGGCGCTGCCCCAGACCCCGTACAGGGGGGCTACCCACCCCCCTCAAAATCCCCTGAACAGGAGGGGCTGCCGCCCCCCCTGTGACCCCCCCGCTGCGCAATCGATGCAATGAAGGGGGGGCTCCGCCCCCCGATTCACTACGTAGGTTAGTCATGGAAAGAATATAACACAACCCAACAATCTCCCACTTGTTGTTTTCTTTCCATAGGGGGCCACAGGAGAGCTTAGTCATTTTTCCAGCCCTGAAATGCCCATTGTTTCTCTACACCAAGAGAACTTCTCAAAGCTCACAGATTTTGTCAGTGCATCTGCAGTATTATTCAAAGTGTCCACCTTTACTAGCAACACCTTTTTGTCTTCTATCATATCCCTCACAAAGTGATATTGAACATCAATGTGCTTTGTCTTTGAATGGTAAGCAGGGTTCTTTGCCACGAAAATTGAACTTTGGCTGTCACAGCCTATCCTTATAGCTCCCTGTACCAACCCCATATTTGAACACAATCTCTGCAACCAAACTGCTTCCTTGCTTCCATGAGTAGCTCATGCATTCTGCCTCTGTAGTTGATAGTGCCACTACAGATTGTTTCTTACTCATCCAACTGATTGCACCTCCAAATAGGTTAAACACATACCCACTTGTAGATCTTCTCTGGTCCAGATCTCCAGCCCAGTCTGCATCAACAAAGCCATGAATATCTGCCACTCTGTCCAGTCCTGGTCTTCCTTGGTAGCACAAACCATAATCACTAGTGCCACGCAAATACCTGAAAACCCGCTTCACTGTTGTCCAGTGCTCCTTCCCTGGTTTTTCCATAAACCTGCTCAATACTCCCACTGCATGTGCAATGTATGGTCTAGTACAGACCATTGCATACATCAGGCTACCGACTGCACTTGCATATGGAACACGGGACATGTCCTCTTCCTCTTCTTGTGTCTTGGGACACTGTTCAGCAAATAACCTCACACCTACAGGAATAGGAACCTTCACCGGTTTACTATCCTGCATATTAAACCTCTGCAATATTGTCTCGACATATTTCCTCTGGTTTAACCAAAGCTTCCTCTTTGCCCGATCTCTTTTAATTTCCATGCCCAAAATATAGTTTTCAGCACCAAGATCTTTCATGTCGAATTTGGAGGACAATTGGGTCTTCAAATCCTGGATAATTTCTTTGTCATTTCCATCCAGCAACATATCATCCACATACAAGACTGGATAAATAACACGGTCACCAATAAATTTAAAATACACACAGTGATCTGCATTGCTTCTGGTGACGCCAAGTCCCCGTATAAATGTATCAAATTTCTGATGCCACATCCTTGGTGACTGTTTTAACCCATACAGAGACTTCTTTAACTTGCATACCAGCTCTTTCTTACCCTCACCGCAAAGCCTTCTTCATGTAGATTTCCTCTTCCAAATCTCCGTGAAGAAATGCTGTCTTCGCATCCATCTGTTGTACCTCAAAATCAAAAGAAGCAGCAACAGATAAAAGTAATCTAATAGAAGCTACCTTGGCAATAGGAAAAAAGATATCACCAAAATCAATTCCCGGCACCTGGGAATAACCTTTTGCTACCAACCGAGCTTTGTATTTCTCCACCTTCCCTTCTGCATTTGTCTTCTTTTTAAACACCCATTTGCTGCCAATGGATTTCCTTCCAGCCGGCAACTCCACCAGATCCCAAGCCTCATTTTTGTGCAAAGATGCCATTTAATCAACCATGGCCTCTTTCCACAGTTTTCCATCCTCTGAATCCACTACTTCCTTCATAGTTCTGGGATCATCATCAGTAATAGACAAAGCAAAATTTGAACAGAAAGCAGATGGACTATACCTTTCTAGCTGCCTTCTTTCTCGAACTGATCTTCTCACAGCCGGAGTTTATGGCTCTTCATCTTCTAATTCCTCCTTTGTTGTAGAGTCTAATTCTTCCTCCTTTAGCTCAAACTCTATCTTCTCAAGTTCCTTTGGTTGCACTTCATGTTTAATAACATCTTTTACCTCTCTGAACACCACATCTCAACTGTACACAACCTTCTGTGTGACTGGGTTCCAAATCTTATAACCATTTAAACCATCCTTATACCCAATAAAGATGCACTTTTCAGATTTATTATCCAACTTGGTTCGTTTCTCCTTTGGAACATGTACATATGCATCACATCCAAATACCCTCAGATGTGAAAGAGAGGGTTTCTTACCAGTCCATACTTCTTGTGGAGTCTTATCCTCCAATGCTGATGAAGGTGACCTGTTGACCAGGTAACATGCAGTATCCACCGCTTCTGCCCAGAATTCCTGTCCTAACCCGGCAACACTAAGCATGCTTCTTGCCCTTTCCATCAACGTCTTGTTCAATATTTCTACAAATCCATTTTGCTGAGGTGTATATGGAGTAGTATTCTGCCGTGCTATACCACACTTCTTACAGAATTATTCAAATTCCTTGCTGCAAAAATCTCCACCATTATCTGTCCTCAACACCTTTATCTTATTCTCTGTCTGATTTTCCACCAGAGCCTTAAATTCTTTAAACCTGTCAAAGACTTCAAATTTCTTCTTAAGGAAATATATCCATGTATTCCTTGAGAAGTCATCTATAAATGATACATAGTACACAGACTTACCCAGTGATGGAACCTTCACAGGTCCAAACACATCACTGTGCACAAGCTCTAATATTTGTTTCGCCCTCTTACCACCAGAGGGGAAACTCACCCGATTCTACTTCCCATATACACAATTTTCACAGAAATCAAAATCCAGAGAGCTATTACTCATACCTTATACCATACCTTTACCATGAAGTATTCAAAGGCGCTTCTCTCCAATATGTCCAAGCCTTTGATGCCACAACATGGTCTTCTCTCTAGAGACCACTAGATTTTCTACTCCATTTTCAAGAACCATAGAACTATTGCACCCATCAACAACAGTGCTACCTTGCAGCTTGTACAGAGTTCCAATCTGAACTCCCCGCATCAATACCAGTGCTCCCCGAACCATCTTGCAGGTATCTTTCTCGAACACTGTCTTTACACCTGCATCATCCAACTTGCTTACAGAAATCAGATTTCTGGCCAATGCAGGAATATGCAGAACACCCGGAAGTGTTCTAACCCTTCCACCTTGCAACTTCAACTTTACTTTTCCGCGACCAATGATTCTAGCCTTCCTATCATCTCCTAAGAAGACATCACCACCATCGTATTTCTCATACTCGCAGAACCACTCTCTATGGGGAGTGAAGTGAAAGGACGCACCTGAGTCAATCAACCATGCCTCATGCTCTACATGTGTACTTGAAGAAGCCAAGTACACATCCCCACCTTCATCTGAGGTGGTTTTCGCCTTTGCAGAAGGAGCATCATCAGATCCCTTTCCTTTATCAGGAGCTTTAGATTTACAGTCCCTTTTGAAGTGCCCTTCCTTTCCGCATTTCCAGCACACCACCTTTACAGGTTTTCTTGGAGATTTAGATCTCCCACTCGATGACTTATTTTTATTTCTATTCTGGGACCGTCATCGTACAGACAAGGGATCACCATTCTGGCTCTCCATATTTTTCCATCTCATCTCCTCCGTTAGCAAGGCTGAGACTATTTCATCAAACTGCAAAGCAGTTGCATTGCTACCTATTGCAATAACCAGACTATCCCACGAATCTGGTAGAGAACACAACAAACTGATGCACTTATCTTCATCTGAAATTTTAATATCAACAGATGATAATTGACTTACCACAGTATTAAACGCGTTCAGATGCTCTGTCACCGAGTCTCCATCTTTCATCCTCAGGCTATACAGCTTTTTCCGCAGGAACAGTTTATTCACCAGAGACTTAGATTGGTACAAAGTCCCTAACTTGTCCCACAAAGCCTTCGTCGTAGCTTCCCGTGATACATTCAGAAATACTGAATCTGAGACACACAATCGTATTGTGCTCTTTGCCTTTCGATCCAGCTTCTTTCATTCTTTATCAGTCACTCCCGTTGGTTTAGTACCCGGATCTATCGTGATCTACTCATCTTTATCCACCAACAGATCCTCCATCTTGAGTTTCCACAACTCAAAACTCTGACCATTGAACTTCTCAATCTCTATCTTTCCGCTTCTCGCCATCTTCTTTCACCACCAGAATCGATCTCACAGATCTCCCACTAAACAGGGTCTACCACAGGCCCGAGCGAAACCCCTCAGCAACAAAGGCGTCCCCTTGAAGCCAAAACAGCTCTGATACCAAATGTAGGTTTTAATCCCGTACAGAAATTACCTGCATACGAATTCTAAAACATATAAAATAAATAATGCGAGAGCATAACACATAAAACACATATACACAGAGATTTTCCCCTGGATCCCAAAACTGGGACTACCAACTTGATTTTTCATTATATTCCTTTCAATGTTACAATACATATTTATACATGTCGAAGCATCCAATACCATGGACTGAAAACCATCGCGTCTAAAACCATGGACCGAAAACCATAGGTAGGTTCGCCCAACCTAATATAGGGTCCAAAAAAAATTTTCCCGGGGCGCTGCCCTAGACCCCATAGAGGGGGCCTATCCGCCCCCCTCTAACCCCCCAGTTCACTACGTCGGTTAGTCGTGGAAAGAATATAACACAACCCAACAAAAAGAATTCATTAAAGATGAACTGTTTCGTATAAAAAGTTAGCCGAAGAGTTGTGAAAAACATATCTCATAATAAGTCATTCATATATTAAGCATAAATAGAATAATTATCACCATACAAAAGTGCCAAATGATAACTCAAACATTCAAGCATTCATATATAAATAACTGAACATGAATATCACTTAAACACATAAGCAGAAATCATTAAGAGATAAAAGTACCATTGATAACAAGTCCTACTCATGAGCTTCAGCAATAATGATTTATCTCTTCTTAGTTCAACATCTAGAGTACAAAAGTGTAATTTCAGTAGCAGATATTAAACACAGATATCAATAAATCTTGTTCCATTCATTCATCAAAACCTCCTCCGAGAGTGCAGAAGTGCATGTTCTAAGGAAACGTTTTTGACAAATTTCAAGACCCTTCTCTAAATGCATGAGAAGGGTTGAAATACTACTAGCTAAATTCTAAAAATAGTTTATTACAAAAATATAGGAGGAGGTTTAAATTACCATCCTCATCTAAGGCAAAATAAAACTAAAACTAAAACTAAAACTGAATCTGGAAATTACTATCTATGTATATGTTCTCTGTGGTCGCAAGCATTCAGCATCAGATTGAGGAGAGTTGGTTGGCTGACCTCTGACTTTAGTTGTCCTACAAAAACAGAATGGGCAAGTGCTGGTGCTATCTTCTCGACAGAGTTAGTGAGGCATTTGGGAGTCATGCATTGACTGTGTGGTTTAACCAAGTACTGCCAGTAAGAATCCCAATTCAACTTGGTTAACCTCTTGATGGATTCTGCTCTTTCTTCATCCTTTTACCTCCAGCTGGTCTGCAGATGCTGCGTATTTGAGATAAAATTACATACCATTTAAGGATATCCTTGATAATTACCACTGCTTTTAGAGCTCGAGTTTTTCTTTTAGCCTTTAGCACTTTTTCCTACAATTTTCTGAGCTTTCAGGCAACTGAGCACTCAGAGGCTTTCCTTCTTAAGGGGTTTTACCCGGCGATGCGTGATTAGCACTAAGCGCTAATTGCGCATCAAAAACTGCCTCCGTTTCTTGATCCAGGATTCCCTGGTGCCAGTTTTCGCCTCTTGCGTGTTTTTGTTAGATGACTTCGGAAATTGGAGCTTCTCCTTTCTTCCCCATAACACTCTAAACATTGCTACGTATATCTCTCTGCTTTCTGCTCCTGCAATTTACAAAATCAGGAAAGAATAATGATATGAATAAGGTGACAGGAGAGCTTTAAATGTTGAAATCATATAAAATATACCACCCTACGTGAACTAATTCTTGATCAGATCGAAACCTCATGTAATTATGATCATCAACTAACTTATCAAATTAACATTAATGTGCATGACTTAACATCGGATTACGAAAAACTTTTTGGAACGATGTGCCTTGCAGATCTGTGATAAAGAAATTTTGCGATTTGCTTCGCAATATCGCAGATCGCAATATCTATAATCCGTTATGTTTTGACAATCATTCATTACCATGTCTTTCTGCGAAATGCGATTTGCGAGACGCATTATTGCATATCGCCGGTTTTGAAGTATTTCACCTTAAGTGATATTTGAAGCATATGAAAACTGCGATGCGATGAGTTCCTTCGGTGTGCAATCTCGTATCGCGATATCGCTTTTTATGAGTTTGGCTTATATGATGTCGTTATTACCTTTTTGTGATGCGATGCTTTACCATTGAGAGAAAGATTTTGCTTCGAACTCATCATAAAACTTAAGTCTTTTTGGATTTTTTGCAGGTATTCTCCTAAGTTTATTATAGTAAGATTTATTCAAAAAGGAAATACAAGTTCTAATTTAATTTATTTTCTAGATGAAGGGTCCCCACTTATTTTGGTATTGGTAGCAAAACTAAAATAAGAATGGGGGTTGTTGCTGGCCACAACAGAAACATTATCACTTTGTTTTGTATAACTTCTCAGCCAATGCAGCTTTATTAATTCAAGGAATGGAAACCTGAGCATTCCTTTCATTTAATTCTTCATGTCATGCAAGCAATACCAGGGATGGTGAAATCTACTTGAATTAGGACTTTTAATTTAACTCTTAAATTTGTAGTCCTTTTGGTCCATAAGACCAAGTGTTGTAACCAAAGACTTTAACTTCTATGCAAACCTTTTTACATTTAAGCCCCAATATCTTATCTTCCTTCGCACCCTTGGTCATAGGGTGCTCACAAAACAAGGTCCCAATGCTAAACATTGACCCATAGCGCCTCTATCCCTTCCAGATTCCTTTGTTATAAGTTCAAAGGAAAAACAATCAGATTGAAGTTTTTACTCTACACTACTCTCCACTATTGTGTTGTTGTCACTTTTCTTGATGCTTCCATCATAGGCCTTCTCGTCTGCGTACCTCTAAACCTTTCGAGTTCACCCTACTGGGATGACATCATGCTCGCGTCTATCTGGCTGTCAGAGCAAAAATATTTGTTGTTTGTCCTGAGCAACCCACCCATTCTGCTACCCCTTTGCATGGTTTTTGCTTTTAGGGTAAGGGGTGTTAGAACCAACCTCCATCGTCGATCTTGCAATCGATGGTTTGGCTAAATAGCTTTGTTCCACCCCTCTGCACTTTAACTTCTCAGCAACATATCTTGGCACAATTACACTGATGCCTTGGTGGGAACATGTGGCAACAAATCTTCCCACGAACTTTCCCGTCATTTAAACGATCACCTCCACCGATTGTTATGCCATGTTTGGCAATGCCACCAATCTTAAACTTGCTCCTAAGGGCCCTCCAACCATCATCTCTGCCTTTTTGACTTTGAGGGTCCTAACTTTGACTGATAATAACTTTTGATCCAACAGGCCATTTGTGGACTTCAATATACCATTGGAAACATCTTATTGAGACTATCCAACTATGCCACATCTAAGAGCATATGAGTTGGTCTCCTGAGGTAGAATCTCCTCCAAATCATAGGACTCCTTAACCATCATAGGTACACTATTTTAGCTTATTACCTCATACTCTTACTATGATGGTTCTCTACCAAGGACTGCAACAACCAAGTGACTCCCCCTGAGCTTCACATATCATGCTTTTCAATGCTAACTTGACATCAATGCTAACAGACTAGATGCCACCAACCATTCAGAAAAAGTCAATTGCCCAACAATCTCCCCTTTTAGCATTGATGGAAATAAACCAAACTCCCCTTGAAACCAAGCGTGGGTTTCTCTATTTTTATTTCCCTTGGAATCAATAAATATCCCCCCTTAACATCAATAGAAAAAGATACACCTAAATTTTTTTATTAAAGTGACAAAATCTTAGCAAAGTAATAAGAAAACATATATACATGATGTAAAATATCGAACTTTAAGTGAAACTAGTAAGAGCATTGACATTATGTCATACTTGTATTTTCATATGCTTTATGAAAAAGAGAATGCAACGTTTTATTTTATATGTCATTTGATGAATATTAGCATATAGTTATGTTTATTTTGAATCTATTAAATTGTAAGATGTAACATTTTTTTATTTAATTATTTTTTTAAATAATTATTAGGTTTTTTATAATATATTTTATTAATATAATTAATATATAGATTTACGTTGTTTATTATATTATTAAATATTTTAATAAACATTTTAATTAGAAATACTGAGTTTTTTCATAATTTCAAATTTATTTTTCTAAAATTTATAGTATGTCACATAACTTATTTATATTGAGGTGTGGAGTATATATATATTTTTAAATGTTATAATTAATATTTACATTGAGTTGTGAAGTATACCTCGTTTCTTTAAATGTTATAATTGATAAGTATGGTTAATTGTTTTTATGTTAAATAATTTCCTTTTAGAATCAAAACAAAATAGGATTTTTTGTTACTTTGAAGAGATTTTTTCAAATAACTAATTTTTTTTATTAATTTCAAAGAATGTCATAAATAAATTAATGATATGGATGTGTATAATATAAGTATAGATCTATATCAACTCTAAATATATCATGTGTCGAGAGCAATCAAATTTCTTGATGTTTAAATTTTTTCTCAACATTTTTAATCAATTTTTTTTTTTCACCTTTCGCTATTTGATCTTTTCTATACATGATATTTATGAAGTTAAGATATATTTATGTTGGTCCTTAACATATACATGGCATGTGTTAACTACATGTTGAGCATGGAAAGAATTACACATCTCCCTTAGATTGAGTAACACCCCATTGAATTTTATTCACTAGTGTAGTCCATCTTAACCTTGAATTTAACATGCACTAAAAGGGATCAAATCCTTTGACGTGGAAATCTTTCCTCGAATTTTTTTTAATATTAAAAATTTTCTTACCTAAAGGATCTTCATTATTTTTTCACATGATAGATCTTGGGTTAAGATGCATTACATTGGGGTTATTTCTTTCTTTCTTTATATATGCCATGTGTCAAGGAAGGAATTACACATCTAATTTTTTTACCTAGCAATACACCATTGAAAATTTTTAATCATATATGTGAGTGTGTGAGCCTGTGCACCATATGTCAATTCCATGTTGAATGCACAAGAAATTACACAACTTCCACGTATGGAGAAACACACCATTGAAGTTTTTTAATCATAAGGATTTTTACTTTAAATATACATATAAATTTCATATTGAAATAATTTACTTTTAACAATCAATCTCTCTTTATTCATATATAAAGTTCATATGAGATTCTTTTAATTAAGGTTTATATTGAAATATATTATTTATGGTGAACATTGAAATAATTATTTGTTATTTACATTTTGTTATAAACATATATTTTTAATGCCACATGTCAATTTCATGTTGATCATAGGAGGAATTACACATTGCCCTCACTTAGGGTTGTAGAAAGAAAATTTTTTCATAAGAAAACATATCAATTTAGTACCCCTTTCTACATAATCATTTTGTTAGTAATTAGTATAACTTAAAAAAACATCTGAAAAATGTGTTATAACATACAGAAAAATAGGGATAGGACTAAGAGACATTGTTGTCAAAGTGTTCTACCTTTAATCACAGGCATTGGTTCATGATTCTCTCACTTGATCTTATTTTGTTTTATTAGGACACTTCTATGTTATATCACATTGAATATTTCGTCATTCTACATTGTCAATCCCTAGTGTTTGTATTCGAGACCCTACACCATGAGAATTTGATGCACATCCTTAAAGCTTACCAACCCTCCATGGGACCATGACCCAAACTTACAATTTCCTTTACTATGAATTGTCCTAACATGATATAATCAAATGTAATATTCTTGGTTCTTTACACTTACGCTATGTAAGTCACTATTGACATAATGACACCATTGTCACATGTTCATGACACAAGCGAGAACATAATAGATTGAATATAATGAAAAAATAACATATTCCACATTAATATCCATTGATTTCAAATTCATACAAAAACACCCTCTCACTGTTTTTTTACTACCATTAAATGTTAATGAATTGTTAAATGTATAGAAACATTTTGAGTTGATAAAAGTATGTGATTTAACAAATTTACATTATGGTATGAGCAATATTATAATACAACTTAAATTAAAGTAAAATAAATATTAATTAATAATTTTATCTCTAATAAGGGTCGTGGGTGGGGATATTGACCATGAACTTTAAGGAAACAAATTGATTGACTATGTTTAGGGGTTATGGATTGCCACAAACAAGGAAGCAAAGGCTCTAGAGGTATTACATGGTCTAACCATCTCAACAAATGAAGGAGTTCATTGTGACATGGAAATTTTCAATTCTTTAATCATTGTAAAGGAAAAATTCCTTCATAGATTGTTCCTAACCTTCAACTCTCTAGACTTTATTGAAAATTCCTCATGGTGGGAGAAGAGTTTGACTCCATAGTACTGAAACCTGATTAAAGGAAGTAAACATCAAGGTAACAAAGTGGTCCACTCAAGTGAAGGGGAGACTTGTAAAAAACATAGAGGGCATTACTTGTACCTCCACATCCCCCCCCCCATATCCCTAAAAAAAAAATAGAAAGAAAAAAGATTATTTAGGAAAGATATCACATATCACATCGTGAAAATTCAATACAAAAGCACAATCATTCACTTTCACTATTGTATTTTTTCAAATAAATACAATTAGGAAAGATAGGATGTCAAACATCATTTTTTGCATGTGGTATGGATGGATGGCTTGGGGATTTAATTTTAAGAGATTGTTGCTCCTAAAGGAATTGTACATTCAAAGGTTTAGAGGTTAGATCCTCAATGAGTTTCATATGTATCCTACTTTAGTATTCCTCACCATTGCGTGTGTGTTCCCCTGTCACACTACCATTATTGAATTTGAAGTTACCTCATGTGTACCTTGAAAGCCTTATAAAAATGATCAAATCAATGTGAGAAAGATGTTAAAACTAATATAAATATGATATAATTAACAATGAATTAATGTTGCAATAAACCCTATGATAAAATTAACTTAAACAATAATAAAAAAAGTACAATATAATTCAAAATCGGTATGCTTTCATTATAAAGATATTCTCAATATATATTATTAAATGGAAAAGTCTCAAGCTTTAAGCCTTATTTTACAAAGTAAACCAATTGAAATGACTTGAAAAGTCACTTGACTCTAATCTCTAATAGAGTGCATAGTGGGTAATATAAGCCTTCTTCTTCCATTCATGAATTCTACTCAAACAAACCATACATAAACTTTTGTAAATTCCAAGTCTTTTAACCACATAAAACTTATGTAAAACATGAAACCACTCCAAGGAAAGTGTTTAAAATCAGACTTGTCCTTTTAATAGCATCTGTTACCAATGTTATAGATTGTGAACTATAGATTGTGAACTGCAACGTCTATTACCAAAGTCATAGATTATGGAATTGCAAAGACACAAATAAATTTAAAATATAAATATATATTTTTAAATCTAATTAATACTAGATATTATCCCACTATTTATAATAACTTATCGTATGATTAGATTATGTTTATTATAATATTACCGTGTAAAATTTTGGTATTAAATAATGAGATATACTAGACTTGCTTCCTTTCATAAATTTCCAAGGTACAATTCCACCACATCCTTCTACAATACAAAGCAATTGTAGTAAAATATTAGTAAAATATTATTTCTAACAACACGACTCGTACCTCATGGCCACTTTCATATTTTCTCACTTCACCACTATTTCGTTGAACACAGGTGTGACATTCCAACATTATTTTTCCTAAGCCGTTAAAAGAGAAATAGTGGTTTCAACGTCTAAATCGTCTAGCTTGGTGCCATTTCGCGAAAATTACATTAATGCCTCGTTCGCTTCTCTTAAAAGTCCACAAAAATTATTCGAAAACAAATTAAGGAACTCGAAATGGTAAAACATAAAATAACATAACATCACTTGTTCCGATTCCTCTTGCAAGTTGATTTTCCTCGAGAGACAATGATAAGTGTGATCACAATTATGTGTCTCCACTATGGTTTCCTACCTTTTTAAGGTGTGCACTGAATTCCATAAATTTGGAAATATTTTACTGTTTAAAAAAATTAAATTTTGTTGGAATATTGTTGAGATGAGTCGAGAGAGAGTTGAGATGAGTTTTCGTAGTTAGTGTTTAAGTTTATCTGTCATGAGTTGTGTCTTCGTAGTTTGTGTTGTGAGTTGGCGATCCGAATTATTCGGATTTAGATTGTCCTATAGGTTGTTTATGTGTGCATATATAATGTACTAGTTGTCTTAACAGTTTGATCACTGAGATTTGGTTTTATTATTGTGCATCTCTCTGATTTTCTAGTGTGGTATCGGAGCCAGAGAGGGAGATCTAGTGAGGCTTCAAATCTGAGAGCAAGAGGGCCTAGATCTGTGAAAGCTATAAAATCCAAGGCTGTGAGATTCTCTTGTTATGGTGCTACTCCCAATTTTTTATGTTATTTGGTTGAGGAATATCCTGAATAGTGTTGTCTGCAGTGGTTGTGTATGTATGTAACCACAGTCTCTGTAAGTGAGAAGCCCATGGAAGTATATAGTTGTCGCAACCATCATAATTGTGCTACCTAAGTTGAAAGGTATGATTTGACTTTTTAAATCAAGCTAAGCCATACATTTGAAGTTAATTTCTCATAGAGAAGTAAATTGTAGTAATAAGGAGCCGTGAATTCTTATTAAGTATTTCAATTTGTTTTATTTTTTTGTTTTGAGAAACAATTGTGGATGAGGTATGGAGGCATAAGGAGTTAAAATTTGGTGAAAATTTTGGTATTTATTGGTGAAAATTATTTTTATAGTTATTTTTGGTGAAGAGAGTTAAAAATGTGTTGGGCGTTTTTTGTTTTGTTTGGGTGACAGAATTTATTTGAAATTTTTTTTTGGGAGCGTAAATTATGTTGGGTGAAAAGGATAAATAGGGAGTATTTTTTGGCTTTGTTTTTTATTTGAAGCAAGATTAAGTCTTCTTTTTCTAGATCCTGCGCATTTGGTTTTGGATTTGGTGAATTTGGGTGTAGATCTGGTGGATTTGGGTGCAAATCGGGTGGAGTTGGTTGCAATTTTTTTTATTATCATGTCAAAAACATTTGTTGAAACTTATCTCAGTGAGTCCACAAGACTAGATGGAGGAAATTATGAAAATTGGAAATTCAAGGTATTAATAGTTTTAGAGGAAAATAATTTGTGGCCCATAATGAGTGGGGCGAAGCCCAAACCCACTATCGCTGCAACCATTCCAGATTAGGAAAAAGGGAAACAAAAGCAAAGGTATTGCTATGAATGTTAGTTAAAGACAACATCATTCTTCATATTAGGGATTGTAAAACATCCAAAGAAACATGTGATGTTCTCAAAAGCTTGGATGAAACATTTAATACCAACCGGATTTTGTTCTTGAAGACCAAGCTTTTGTCAATTAAAATGGAGGCCAATGAAAGTATAAGAAATTTTATTTCCCATGTCAAAGAGCTAAGTGATAAGTTAGGAGATATTGGTGAAAAGGTGTCTAACACTGACTTGGTCACCATCACATTAAATGACTTAGTGCAATATTATCAATTTTTTGTTTCAAGTCTTTCAACTAGAGACAAGCCTCCTACTTTTGATGAATTGACATGTATTCTTCTATAAGAGGAAGAAACGATGAAGAACTTAAATTTGGGCTCAAATAGTTCAGATTTCGCATTGGTAGCCAAGGGTAAGCAGCCATACAAAGGCAAACCATGGGACAAAAGCGAAGGAGGAAAGTTTCTAGCAATGCAGAAAGGTATGACACGATCTAAATTTCCAGTTCATGATCAAAGAAATGATGATTGTTATTATTGTGGAAAACCTGGACATTATGCTAAAGATTGTTATAAAAGGAGATGTAATGAGTCTAAACAGAGAAACATAAGGCATAATGGGAATTTTGTGGACAAAGACACCTCAATCAATGATGGATTTAAAAATATCAAATTATTTGTTTCTGATGTTGCATTGTCTACTAAGACTGGTGATGTGAATGCTTGGTTCATTGATTCTGGCGCATCACTCCATATGTCTTGTAATAAGGATTGGTTTGATGAATATCATGAGAACATTGACGGAACATGTGTTTATATAGGAGATAATAGATCCCTTCAAGTTCAAGATTATGGAATAATAGGTGTGATGTTTCCTAATGGAAAAGAAAGAAAAATCCATGATGTGATGTATGCTCTTGGTATCAAAAAGAATTTAATTTATGTTTCTACTATTGCTAATCGAGATCTAAAGGTGGAATTTGTCAAACCACAGTGTGTTGTTAAAGATATCCAGGATCGCTACAAGGTTATTGCTATAGGTACTAGAGTTGGAGGCTTGTATAAGATGTATGTGACCAGGATAGGGCATTAAGCATTTGGCATCTACAACAATGTCAACAGAAAATTTATGGCATCAAAGATATGGGCATTTAAATCACAATGATTTAATGTTACTTCAAAGAAAAACAATGGTTGAAGGTATTCCTGTTATGAAGAATAATCATGTTGAATGTGAAGCATGTGCACTTGGCAAGCAACATAGAGAGGAATTTCTTGTACATGAAGAAAAAAACAAAGAGAAATACATGAATTAATTCATACTGATGTATATGGACCTATGCAAAATAGATCTCTTAGAGGAGCATTGTACTTTCTTATTTTTGTTGATGATAGATCTAGATACACTTGGGTCTATTTCATAAGAAAGAAAAGTGATGTTTTTGAGTACTTTAAGGAATTCAAAAACATGGTGGAAAAACAAACTGGGAAATATATCAAAATTCTCAGATTTGATCAGGGGGAGAATATAAATAAAGTGTTTTTAATCAATATTGCAAAATTGATGGGATTCTACAACAATTTACAGTGCCTCATACACCTCAGCAAAATGGAGTTGTTAGGAGGAAAAACATAACACTAGTGGAATGTGCACGAAGCATGCTTCAAGGTAAAAATATCTCTAATGGTTTTTTGGGCTTAAGCCATTAATACTACTGTTTATTTGAAAAATAGGAGTCCAAAAAAAGTTTAAATCTTAAAACACCTTTTTAAGCATTTTATGGATATAAACCAAAAGTGAATCATTTAAGAGTTTTTGGATGCAAGGCATTTGTTCATATTCCAAAAGATGTAAGAAGAAAACTTCATGCAAAATCAATTAAGTGCACATTTATTTGTTATTGTGATGATCAAAAGGCATACAATTTGTTTGATCCTAGTTCACATAGATTGCTTGAAGGTTGGGATGTGGTGTTTCATGAAATGCAGATGAAGGTGATAAAATGACTAAGACATGTATATCACATGATATTGATGATTATGTCAAAATAGAAGCAAGTTTTGAACAAGAACAGGAACAGGTACAACAACAGGTACAAGAACAAGTACAGGTTCAAGAGCAGGAAGCATCCAATAGTCATGACACTCCAAGAAGAGAACATGAGACTCCATAAAGCAGAAATAAGGATGAAAGCAATAAAACTCTAAGGAGGTCATCACGTCAAATTCAACCACCTATAAGGTATAAAGATTATGCATTGATGTCTCATGTAATGAATGTTGTAGAACCCTCAAGTTATGAAGAAGCTAAAGAATATAAAGAATGGAGAGATGCAATGAATGAGAAATACAACTCTATAATGAAGAATGATACACGGGAATTAACAGAATTCCCTAAAGATAAAGTCCCCATAGGATACAAATGGTTGTTCAAACCAAAGGTTAATGTTGATGGTAGTATTGATAAGTATAAAGCTAGATTGGTTGCAAAAGGCTATTCACAAAAATAAGGCATTGATTATGAAGATATTTTTTCACATGTACCTAAATTGAATACAATTAGAATCGTGCTTGCATTAGCTAAAAAACAAAATTGGAAAATGCATCAGTTAGATGTCAAATCCGCTTTCTTGAATGGTGAATTAAAAGAAGAAGTTTATTTGGTTCAGCATGAAGGGTTTGTAAAGCAGGGGCAGGAGCATCTTGTTTCAGGTTAAATAAAGCTTTGTATGGTTTGAAACAAGCACCAAGATCTTGGTATGTGAAAATTGATTCATTCTTTTATGAAAAAGGTTTTGTGAGAAGCAAAAGTGATCTTAACTTGTACATCAAGAGAGCTAAAAATGACAATATTGCCTTGATATCTTTATATGTTGATGATCTTATCATAATAGGAAGTGCATTAAATTTGATTGAAGAAATTAAAATGCAGTTGTCATATGTATTTGAAATGAAGGATCTTGGTGAATTGCATTATTTTTTGGGTCTTGAAATTTGGAGAGAATTTGGTAAGGAAATCATCACACAAAGCAAATATGCAAAGGCAATCCTTGAAAGATTTAAAATGTTTGAATGCAAACCAATGTCTACTCCTTTGGAAAAAAATGCCAATTTGTACAGTGATGATGGATCTAAAGAAGTGAATGGAACTCTGTATCAACAATTGGTGGGAAGTTTGAACTACCTCACCACTACCAGGCTAGATATAACATATTTTGACAACATCCTCAGTCAGTTTATGGCTAAGCCTTGTGAAAGTCATTGTAAATTAGTAAAGAAAGTCTCTCGATATCTGAAGGGAACACTTTATTTTGGTATTTTGTATACTGATGAATTTTATGTTGAGTGGGCAAGTTTTTCTAATTCAGATTGGGTTGGAAATCCTGATGATAGAAGATCAACCTCTGGATATGCATTCAATTTAGGATCAAGGATTGTATCACGGAGCAACAAGAAATAACCAACTTTTTCTTTGTCATCCACAGAAGATGAATGCAAAGCCTTGAACAATGCAACTTGTGAAGCTATTTGGTTAAAGATGATTCTTGAAGATGTTAGAGAAAAACAAAGAGGACCAACGGGTCTCAAATGTGACAACCATAGTTCCATCAAGTTGGAAAATAACCCAATTTATCATGCCAGAACTAAACATATTTAAGTCCATCATCATTTTGTAAGAGAAGAGATATAATCAAATGAGATTCATTTAGTCTATTGTAATACAAGTGAGAATGTAGTTGACATCTTTACCAAACCTCTTGGAAAGATGAACTTTGAAATATGTAGACAACAACTACGCATTGTTGAAAATCCATTTCTCCATTAAGGGGGATGTTGGAATAATGTCGAAATGATGACTCCAGATAGAGTTGATGCGTTGAGTTCTCATAGTTAGTGTTTGAATCTATCTACCATGAGTAATGTCTTCATAGTTTGTGTTGCGAGTTGGTGATCCTAATTATTTGGATCTAGATTGTCCTAGAGGTTATCTATGTGTGCCTATATAATGTACTGGTTGTCTAAACAGTTTGATCAATAAAATTTGATTTTATTATTGTGTATCTCTCTGATTCTCTAATAAACTCAAAGAGTATATTTTATTTTAAATCTTCCTTGTCTTGGATATTCGTTCCAAACAATACATGAAATTTGTCACTAAAAACCCTGGGGAACTTCGTTCTACCCACAACCACCAACCACAGGTTTCATAATCACTTGGGCCCACCTCACATAAAAGAATAAATCCCACCCTCACGTTCGAATGCTAATGCTGACCAACCCGACAAGATCGATGGCACTGCTAGATCATACCTGTCAATGCTGGGTTAGCTACACTGAATGATCTTATGGCGGACAATCTGTTCGTTTGTTCTATAGGTTAGCTTTTATTTTTATTCAATACTTTTCTTTCACCACTAATGTGGTCCTATTGGCATTTCCTATTTTAGAGCACACTATTGGACGTTACCATTTGAAAGCACCGCAACGTGTTTTTAGGGTTTTGGTGATTGATTTATTTGATGAAAACGTTCCTTCGCTAAGTTGGTCAATTTCTGCGGGGGCAGCGAGAATGATTTTTGGAGTGTTTCCATCATACATATCCCATAACCACGGTAGAACTTATCCCTGTGTATCGATCACATCTTTCTATTCCTCTATCGTTGAACTGCGTTTGCCCCACCGCTCTTGGGATATAAACAACTCATGTATGCATTTCATAACGTGTTGTTTGAATAAGTGCAGTTGATAAGTCACCTTCAATAACTGTATAACAATATAGGTCATGATATGTATCATTTAATATCTAAACATGTATATATTCAAAATTATACACGATTGACTTTTACAAAGCACTAACAGAGAGCCAGTAGTCATAGCTTATAGTCGGTTGTCATTGATGATAGCCGCTAGTAGCCGGTAGTCATAGCCAGGAGGCATTGCCTGAAGGTCATAACCACTCATAGCCAATCATAGACAGGAGTCATAGCCAGAAGTCTGCGTCGATCATAGCCAGACAGGAGGTCATAGCTTATAGCTGGTTGTCATTGCCGATAGCCACACATAGACACGGCCCCTACAAGCCAAACATAGCCAAGAGGTCATAGCCATTCAGTACCGAGAGAGAAGGAACACACGTTACCACCAGACAAGAGGGAAGTTCACTAGCCGAGAGGAGAAGGAAGTCTCACATCACAGGATATTCGATAGAGAGAGAAGGCCTTGAAACGACACAAGTTTCATGAGATACCAGCCAGGGAAAGGTTGATGATACACCAGATGGAGGTGGTCCAATGTCAATGCTAAATGAGAATGAAGAGTCATTGAAATTCATATAACCTACCAATGAAGAGATGTGATCAATCATAGCAGAGCCTATGGTATTCATGTATGGGGGAGGCAACACATGCTAATTGTCATCAATGTGGGGGTGAATCATCATCGACTAAAGCTTCTTTGACAGTATGCCTCTAGGAATCTCTCGTACTTTTAATTTCATGATTGTATTCCAGATTGAGAACAATATCCTTGTGCATCTATTCCACATGTTGGGTGTAGCTGGCGTATTCGACGGCTCTCTATTCAATGCTATTCACGGTTTTTTGGTAACTTCCATTTTCATCAGGGAAGCTACTGAGAATCAATCCACAAATGCTGGTTACAAATTTGATCAAGAGGAAGAAACCTACAATATTGTGGCTGCTCACGGTTATTTTAGCCGATTGATCTTCCAATATGCTAGTTTCAACAACTCCCGTTCTTGACATTTCTTCTTAGCTACTTGGCCTGTAGTAGGTATTTGGTTTATTGCTCTAGGCATAAGCACTATGGCTTTCAACCTAAATGGATTCAATTTCAACCAATCTGTAGTTGGCAGTCAAGGTCGTGTAATTAACACTTGGGCTAATATCATTAATCGTGCTAACCTAGGTATGGAAGTTATGCACGAACGTAATGCTCACATAGATACACTCACAAATTATCTTAGAAAATAATGGAAATTTCAGTAAGATTGTGACAAAATCTAGCAGAATGCTTTGAAAATTTGAGTTATAGTTGTCAAACTTTAAGATTTTGGTTTCCCAAAAAATTCTTGATGATGCTAAATCCATTTCCGCCATCAAATAAACAATTCAAACACTCCAACATTCTAATTTTTTTAAAACACATTTACCAAATTTCAAAAAAAAAAAACTGCCATCCAAACAAATTTGCGACTTCAATAAACAACACTCTTTTACAATAGTAAATACTTCGTGCTACTTCAAAGTAATTATGTGTTCATTGTTTGCGACTTCAATAAACAACACTCTTTTACAATAGTAAATAATTCGTGCTACTTCAAAGTAATTATGTGTTCATGTTAAGACTTTGGGATCAAATAAATGTGGACCATCATCACCCTTATTTCATATTAAGGATACAAATATTTACATCGACGATGTATACGTGCTAACAAATGTAGTAGTAATCCTTTCTATGTTAACGAAGTTTTTGGGTTGCGATAGATATGGTCATATAGGCCCGGGGATGAGAAGTGCTAGAAGTGATTTGCATTATCACCATGGGACAAGCTATTCAAGTGAAAATCATGAGTTTTTTTTTATGGAAGATGTATTTGGATATAATTGATTTTAAATAATTTATGATATTTCTCTAAATACTAATCAATATAGATATATTTTAATTACAGATTTAACAAGAGATGAGAAGGATCAAATCATCATAAGATAAGATTATTATGAGAAAATTTATATTCTCACGTGATTTAAATCGAGAATACATATGAACAATTTGATAACAATTTCCATGGTTAGGACAAAGTTGTAACAACTTTTCCAAATTACAATAATACAGCTATGGGAAATCTTACCCACTTCAGCTTTGTTGTCCATAAATATCTCCTTAGGCTGTTGAATTGACTTCGATCAAATACTTTTCTAGATCGGTCTTCATCACTGATTAAATAAGTCTCGCCTGTATCAACAATGCTCAGTGAGTCCTTGTCCCATCCTTGGCAAGGAAAAATTGGAAAGTGTAATCCTGTAACAAAATCTCAACATACCACATACCTTGAAACAACCCATTTGTCAGTTTTATGATAAAAGTAGCCTAAAACAATAGTCTTCATGTCAAATTACAAGCATAACTGGATCATAATGATGTCATACAAAAAGTGACATACTTAGGTTGATAGTGGTCCTTACAATGATAAAGTATGGTCTTCGGAGTCAAAGAAGGTAGAGAAAAAAATATGAAAATGAATACAAGAGAATGCCAATTCCACATCCCAACAATATCATCTTCTCAAATTGTATTTTCTCTTAGTACATTTTTTTTTAAACTCATTTTTTACCTCAATATTCCATTAATGTGTCATAACATCATTCAAACCCTCTCAAGAAAGGAGAAAACCAGCCGTTAAATATTTTATATCTATTTTGTCCAAAAATTACTTATTTCCCTAGAATTTGTGAGACGGCTAGTTTAAAAATTATTTCAAGCAAATACGAAATAAAAAGACCAATTTGGAAGAGCTTTATGTGATGATTATGTTAAAAAAAACACGTTTTGGACTGTCTAAATGGAACCCCGTGAAAATATTCACTCATGGATGTAATTCATATATAAGTAATGTTCATGATATGTTATTGATGACCATGGCATTATTCGGAGGAATGTTATATGGAGATAATGAATTTTGAGTTTAATATAATACCATTGAAAGGTGAGTTCAAGATGATTTTATAACTATAAACTTATCGATTGATATAGGTCCTTGTGATCATGATCATGTGAAAAGGTTATACGATCAAATCTGACATAAATATCTTATTTATTATAAAACATTTTTCATATATATTGATTTCATACCATGGAAAATGCATTTTTGACAGGTGTGGTTGGGATGGAAACTAATATTCAATACTTGATTATTTCTGACCATATTTTAGCATGTATTAATTAACCTAATAAGGTTTTATATACTTTCCACTCTATTTAACATAATACAACATTTTAATTTCATTTCAATTTATTTTTTAAACTAGGGAGGAATTGGATAGATACACAAGTATTAATGTTCAGTGTCAATGTCACGAAGGATTTTCTAGAGATCAAAAGCATCATGTTAAATTCTAGCAAGGTTATATGTCTATCACAATGATTTTAAAATACTCAACAAAGTCATTATTTCTCATATTTCATGGCATGACACCATTAAATTAGATGGGTGGGGGGCTTGAGAAGAGGTTCATATCATTTAGTATAAAAAGGAGCAAGTTTGACAACTAGTAGTCAAGAGGGGGCTTCATGCTAATTTCTTGTAGAAAGATCCTCGAAGAAGAAAGATAAAGTAAGAAAAAACTAATGAAGGAAAATCCAACAAAAGTAAGAAAAAATGCACTATTTTTCATGAGCCAAAGATGGATCAAGTTCCCATTCATCAATACGTTATAACCCAATGTGATTAAGAATCACTTAAAAATTTCCAAGAAATAGATAGAGAGAATTTTGTTTACAAGAGATGAAGAAATTAATTGTATGAAAGAAAAACATAATAAAAAATAATTATATAAACAAATAAATTAGAATGAAAAAAGCAAAGGTCTAATATGTCTTACTATTCTAGTCCACACATCCATGACTTAAAAATAAACAACAAATTCTTAATAGGGTAAAAAAACCCAAATTTAAAAACATGCCAATAAATAAAACAACCTAGAACAGTAAAAATAACAATATTAAATTTAACCATATATTCAAAAAGAAATTATAATATATTTATATAGAATATATAATTGTTGACGATGCTGGAAATCTGTAAACCAAGGGGATCTCCCCAATATGAATTCCAAATCATACCTCACACCGTTTGGTGTAGGAGTCCCATCTGGTATAAAGGATTGGTTGCCAAACCCTTAAAGATTTTCCTTGGCTCTAGCTGTCAGCAAAAGAGAGATGCAAATAGTGTCTTCATAAACCAAGGGAGATGTGCCTGGTGAGTGTGTAGTGTAACTGTGTTGAGGTTCTTCTATGATAAGGTGAGGGGGGGGGGAGTGAGCCTCTAAGTGAGAGGCAATAGTACCACCCATGAAGAGACACAGATGAACTAGAAGGACCTATCTAGCATCCAACGGAATAGTCCACAATGAATAAGATAATAGTTACAACCAAAAAACAAGGAGAGATTCGTCTAACATCCAATGGAACAGTGCACAATAGGTGTGACGGTCGTGGTAACCAATAAGTAAGGAAAGGTTTGTCTAGTATCATGCAAAATAGTCCATAAGGAAGGGACAACAATAACAACCATTATAGCACATCCTCAAGAAGATAAGAACTAAAATAACCGAAATAGTTCAACTATCTTAGTACATGTGAAAGAAAACATGAAATACAAACATCCACAAAATAGTCTTACAAACATTCATAAGGCATGCCTAAAGAACGTGTTGGCCTTAGAAGGTTTCTATTATTAAGAAAAATTTCCAAGACACATATTTACATTTACATCACTAGCCCTAGTAGTGGGACATTGGAGCCACTCCTTGCTCGTCAAAGAACTAGCTGGACTCTCTAATGCTTTTTGGGAGGAGCCAAGGTGAAAATTCCTTTTCTCATACAATGAGGGGGTACATATAACTAAGGGGTGATGCTTACCCCTTGTGACTCTTTGAATACCCTCATGACTATTCAACTTCCTATGAATTTTCAACTTACATGACTGTTCAACTTCCTATGACTTTTCAACTTAAATGACACTTCATATTCATGTGTGTCTATTGGACTTCCACTTTACAATACATTTGATTTACAGTATAAATGGCCCACAATAGTGATGTGGCATATGAAAACTCTTGACACGACTTGACATGACACTGCTGACATGGAATGGCTTGATGACATGGAAATGTCAATCGTTGTTGGTGTTGAGTGTTAGATGTGTTCTTGGATATGCTTTCTATTCTCCTTCGCATAGCTTAGTAATGCGGGGTATTTAATTATCTTCTGTCTTGGATGGTGGTTTCACACTTGTGTTCCTTTTCTTTCTCTTGGTAGGTTCACTGGTATGTTCATCTACAAGTGAGTCTTTAGGCATGCTTCCCTCCTTCTTCTCCTTCTTCATCATCTCACCATGACTTAATAGTGTACTTGTTCCTGCAATTCGCTCATGATGAGACGAAATCAATCTGAAAACCACCTAGTCTAAGATGATGCATTATTATCCCCGAACTGAGCCCGAGACAAATCACAAGCTAGAGAGAGGGCCTAGTAACTATGCAGTTCCAGGTGACATGGAGAGAGCTTGATCATTAAGACTGTGCAGAGTGCATCTCAAGCTTGACTGATGAAATTTTTAGCACAGTCCCCACTGGGGAGAGAAATTGCTCAATGAGCATTGGAAGACAGGGTTGCACAGCTCAATCCAGTAGTGGTTGATGCAGGATGAGGCCCTCAAAGGTCAATTCTGCATAGTTTTCAAAGGCAAGGGGGACTGTGCAGTAGAGAATCCTGGAGGACAAATCTGTGCAATACTTCAGGGTAGTGAGCTCCAGCTGAGGGAATGATACTTGATCCATATTAGATCATTATATTATTTTTCATCCATCTCGATTCATTTGGAGTGGAAAAATGGGAGGAATCAACACATGGCACTGTTTTTACTCGTAGAACCTAGTTTGGAAAAACATAGTCTGAAACCTTCCGGGAGTGTTTCGAGGCTTCAATCATTTTTTGGTGATAAAAATTTTCCCCTTAACGGAGAAACTTTTCATGTTATTCTATAGACAAAGAGATTTTCAGTGGCACAATAATCGCGTCAAACAGAGTCCGTATGCAAAAGTTATGCCACTCAGAAGTTGACCTTCCTGTTTTCACACATATAGTTCGGGAGGATGCCATGCAGGCCCCCATTATTAATGGAAAAGGGGCTAGCCACATGTTTGTGATGTAAAAATACTCTAGAAGATTCTATTTTGTAACTCTAGTGAAGAGTTGATGTAGTCAAAATTAACCACTAGTACGCTATCAGGTTGTGTTATAACCGGGCCCCTAAGAGGAAGAGTCATTCCATTCTTTCGAGAGAATTTTGTTCCATAGCGGAGAAAAGATAGCCAGAAGAGATAGGAGGTAGAGCACACAAAGAGGATGTGTGCACTGTAGTAGCCTACGGGCCACAAGCATTACTTCTTTGTACTTGTAGCCATATTTCCAAACCGAGAAAGAGAGCAAAGCAGCGTCACCTTCCGACTGGATTTTCTCCCAAAAGGGTTTCCCAGAGAGCATATCTTGTGTCTTATGTGTGTGTGAGCTTGTTTTATCATTCTCTACATTTCTACATAATTTATATTTGCATGCATGCACTAATTACAGTTAAGTCTATAGATCTTAAAGTTTAATAAAACTGTAATAGTGTAGAATCTCATATTTTTAATAGAATATTATCAGATCTGTTGTGACGAACTGTCTAGTGGATATCCATGACAATTTACATATCAACACTTGAGGACACATATGCACAGTTCTAGAGGCTAAGGTAGGTTGGGCTGTCTACGCATTTCGGGGTTCCAACATGCAAAGAAAAAGATTCGGGACTAAAAGTGAGAAGCGTGCAGTTCAAGGCAGACTCAGAGACACCAGTACGCAATTCTAGGGGTCAAGGAAGGTTTTTGGGCTCTGGAATTGCGCACTACAACTGCCCTGGAGGATAGTGAATGTGCATTGTGTAGTTCTAAGCAGCAAGGTCACATCAATGAGGGCTGGGACTGGGATGTGCACAACTCAGTCGGGGCCTGGTGAAGTTGAGTTTCCTGGTCGAGAAGATTTTCCAGAGATGACTAAGTGAGGGAGGAAGATAGACTTATGATGAACTTAAACTTGTGATCACACACTTAGCATACTTCGACGACACAACAACATAAACCACCAGAGCAACCAACAAATCATTACCCTCTGTGTGGGTGTCTCATCAAAAGAAGCGACTAGTGTGACACTTGATATAGGCTTTAGGACGACCGTGACAACACTTGTGTGATGGTGCTTAAGACTTTGTGTATGAGTGCGACAGGTGTTTACATGGGTAGTACAACTCGTATACACAAAGGCCAACCTTCTAAACAACCAGAAAAGGATTGCAACATTACATATCAGTCAAACATGCCAAAAGACGACAATTAGCCCAACATGCAAAAGGGAACAAAAAAATTAGCTAAAACAGATGGAATGACTTCCAGTGTTTTTGACCATACATGTCGTTGAAGAGATAAAGATATGAAAATGGTAAGTTGTCCTTCGTACTACGCTAAGAGGTGTATTTCAACTTCATGAAAAATCTACTTTGTTTTTCGTACCTACCCTCCAAAGGGTTTTGAATCAGATGGAATCTTCATGCAGTCTCGGTCTTCTATCGTACCCTCGGGTTCCTTAATCTTCTTATATGATGATTACCTTTTCTCCTCAGCCCCTTGAGTATCATATATAATGTCCTCCTCCTTTATCTCCTTCTTTATCATCTTTCCATAGTGTAAGAGAGTACCTACATATGCAACTCACTCATGACGAGACGACATGAGTCTAAAACCCCTAGCCTAAGATAGAGCACTTGAATTCATGAACTGGATTGGGACTGAGTGATAGGTCAGGGGATAAGGGCCAGTGACTGTGCATTTGTGCAGTTCAAGCAACCAAGGGTCAAGCTTGATCACTGAGAGTGCACAATGCACAACTCAGGCCAAACTGAGGGAAATTTCTGCACAGTCCTCACTGAGAGAAAAAATTGCGCAGTTCCCACTAAGAGACAAAATTGCGTAGTTCAAGCAAGCAGTGGTTGCTACGGGATGGGGCCCTGGAAGGAAAAACTACATATTTTTAGGAGGAAAGAGGGATTGGGAACTAAGATGCTTGAGAGATAGAATTGCACAGTTTCTGGAGACAGTGAGTTCCAACTGAGGGAAGGACACTCGAGGAAGCATCTACGCAGTTTTGGATGCTAAGGGAGGTTGGTCTTTCCATGCATTGCACAGTTCCAGTAGGCAAGGAAAAAGCTTGAGGGTTGCAGGTGCAAAGTGTGTAGTTCTAACAACCATGGAAAAAGCTTGAGGGTTGTAGATGTGAAATGCGCAGTTTGGGAAGGCTAGGAATCCTCTAGAGTTTGGCTAAGTATGGGATCAATGGAACCAATGTGAACAATGATAAAACTTGACTGTGACCACACACTTGTATATTTGGTGATACAACGTAGATCATCCAAAACATATGAAAACATACTTTTCTTAATGCAACAACTTTTGTGGCAACTTACAACAAATGTGGCCCCGTCGATGGGCTTCCTGAGGATAATGACGAAACTTGTGTAATAGTGAGTGAAACTTTGGAAATGAGTGTGAAACATGTATATATGATGAGAACAACTCATTTTCACAAATATTTCCCCTTGATGCAAACCAAAACTTCTCTTTGCATCACAAGCGATAACTCACTTGCCTGAAGATGACACTTGGTATATAAAGATAAAAGCATGAATGACACTTGATATCCGAGAAGGGGGATCGAAATCATTAACTGACCAATAAATGACTAAGGAACAAATGATCACAAGATCCAAAATAGGCTCCAAAATTCGAGTATATGCCAAAATTTTAGAGGGCATTGCAACTGTTACATCAATAACCTAATATCTAAAATAAATATAAACATTCATCTCAATAAATATAAGTAATATATAGTATTAAATAATCAATTATTTATAAAAAGATGTATCTCACAACATACCCATAATCACTTAAAATAATAATGATATATAACATTCATCAATTCATTTGAAAATGCATAGATTGGACACGTTATGGTTATGGCACTACATTCTCAAACAATATTCTCATACAACTCAAACAATATTAAATATGATACGATAGTAATTTGGGACGTCAACTTTAAATAATAAAATAAATATTATCTTTATAGCGTATATAATAAGTATTTTGTCTACATGATCAAGTGAGCTTATATACAAGATGTAAAACATGGAAATTTAAGAGCAACTAGGAAGAGCATTCCACATGTTCTTTCACATGCTTTGTGAAAACAAAGGTAGTGTTATTAGTCCCTGCCGGGGACTATATGCGATCGATCGATCGCTGACCGTTGGTTGACCGACGTGATTTTTCATTATATGAACAATATAACCTAAGTCGAACAAAAGTTTTGGGGGTGGAAAGTTTTTGGGGTCTTATTGCGGGCTTCGCATCGTTCGAGGTGAAGGGCACGTGGTCTCGCGACTCCCAAGCGGACGACATGTACTGTGGTGGTCTTATCGGCGGACAACTGTCCCTCCTCGAGATCCTGGAAAGTTACTCGGCTTGGGTTTTACCCTGTTCGCGCCCTTTGGGTTATTATTGTTAGTTGGTTGTTTAGCTCTGCAGTCTCTGCGATTTTTCCTTTGTATTTGTTGTATTGTCTGCGGTGAAAACACAATGCAGTTCCTGCCTGCTCGGTTAACTGTATAGCAAATGTTTGGTTGCGGTTCCGTTATTCCAGGTCCGGCTTGTATGCGTCGACTATGTGGTGTCGCTTTGGTAAGTTCGGCTACTGTATTGTTTAGATGTTTGTTCCTCTATCGTTTGGCGTTTTCCAGTGGCGTTGATGTTTGTCACAGTATTGTCTGTTTGTTTCCCTCAAGAGTCCATGGTTATTTGAGCATTATAAGTTAATGGCATTCTGGTTAAATACTGAGGGTTTCTCTTACCTGCATGGGTTTTATGGAAATTTCCGTAAATGTCGGTTTCGACCACCATGTGACTTCCTTATCATTTGGGCCGAGACGACCTGGGTGAAGCTGTGATTCTTGGTACAAATTGAGCAGCACGTGGTCCCGCGACTCCCAAGTGGACGGCATGTACTGTGGTGGTCTTATCGGCGGACAACTGTCGCTCCTCGAGATCCTGGAAAGTTAGTCGGCTTGGGTTTTACCCTGTTCGCGCCCTTTGGGTTATTATTGTTACTTGGTTGTTTAGCTCTGCAGTCTCTGTGATTTTTCCTTTGTATTTGTTGTATTGTCTGCGGTGAAAACACAATGCGGTTCCTACCTGCTCGGTTAACTGTATAGAAAACATTTGGTTGCAGTTCTGTTGTTCCAGGTCCGGCTTGTATGCCTCGACTGTCTGGTGTCGCTTTGGTAAGTTCGGCTACTGTATTGTTTAAATGTTTGTTTCTCTGTCGTTTGGCATTTTCCAGTGGTGTTGATGTTTGTCACAGTATTGTCTGTTCGTTTCCCTCAAGAGTCCATGGTTATTTGAGCATTATAAGTTAATGACATTCTGGTTAAATACTGAGGGTTTCTCATACCTGCATGGGTTTTATGGAAATTTCCGTAAATGTCGGTTTCGACCACCTTGTGACTTCCTTATCATTTGGGCCGAGATGACCTGGGTGAAGCTGTGATTCTTGGTACAGATTGAGCGGCAGTCTTTTGTAGTTAGAAGTGTTTTTGCACATGAAGATCTAAATAAATTGGGGTTTTTGAACTGTTTGAACTGTTTGTGCCGCATATTGGGTTTTTAATGGAATGTATTGTGGTTTGGAGAAAGAAATAAAGACCTGCAAGTATTTATGTATGTATGTGCCGCATATTGCCTTTTTGTTTATTAATGGAATGTATTGTTATTAATGGAATGTGTTATGGTTTGGAGAAAGGAGCGTTGTTTGCCTGGTACTCCTCTGTTAAATTCAAGGGTCTGGTTTCACCAGTTGTCATGATACTCGCACAGGCTGGGTTGTGCATGAATATGGTCTAGACAAGAAGGAATTCGAACCCTCGGCTTCGTTGCAGGTACGGCATTATTCTACTAATTGCTTTTTGTCAATTTTTCTATTAATTGCTTTTTGTCAATTTGTTAGGCTTTTAATTTTTGCATTGTGTAGGTTTATGGTCCAGTTATTCTAGGTTTATAGTCGAGTTACTCCGTGATCCCTGCCGGGGACTATATGCAATCGATCGATCGCTGACCGTTGGTTGACCGACGTGATTTTTCATTATATTAACAATATAACCTAAGTCGAACCAAAGTGTTTGGGGTGGAAAGGTTTTGGGGTCTTATTGCGGGCTTCGCATCGTTCGAGGTGAAGAGCACGTGGTCCCGTGACTCCCAAGCGGATGTGTAACGCTCCTATGAATCGGACAGTATACAATTAATTTGGTAATAAATTCAGATTGATTTACAATCAACTTGGGTTACGGCATGTACTGTGGTGGTCTTATCGGCGGACAATTGTCCCTCCTCGAGATCCTGGAATGTTACTCAGCTTGGGTTTTACCTTGTTCGCGCCCTTTGGGTTATTATTGTTACTTGGTTGTTTAGCTCTGTAGTCTCTGCGATTTTTCCTTTGTATTTGTTGTATTGTCTGCGGTGAAAACACAATGCGGTTCCTGCCTGCTCGGTTAACTGTATAGCAAACGTTTGGTTGCGGTTCTGTTGTTCCAGGTCCAGCTTGTATGCCTCGACTGTCTGGTGTCGCTTTGGTAAGTTCAGCTACTGTATTGTTTATATGTTTGTTCCTCTGTCGTTTGGCATTTTTCACTGGCGTTGATGTTTGTCACAGTATTGTCTGTTCGTTTCCCTCAAGAGTCCATCGTTATTTGAGCATTATAAGTTAATGGCATTCTGGTTAATAGAGCGGAGATAGGAAGAAGGTTGGCATGGTTTCTGAGAAGGACAGAGAACGAGAGCTTACCAATTGAATTAGCTTAGTTTGATGTTGTTTATATATTGGACAAAATGTTTCCTTTGCGAAAATTATAAGCTTTTCCGTGATACTGAGGGTTTCTCTTACCTGCATGGGTTTTATGGAAATTTCCGTAAATGTCGGTTTCGACCACCATGTGACTTCCTTATCATTTGGGCCGAGACGACCTGGGTGAAGTTGTGATTCTTGGTACAGATTGAGCGGCAGTCTTTTCTAGTTTGAACTGTTTTTGCACATGAAGATCTAAATAAATTGGGGTTTTTGAACTGTTTGAACTGTTTGTGCCGCATATTGGGTTTTTAATGGAATGTATTGTGGTTTGGAGAAAGAAATAAAGACCTGCAAGTATTTATGTATGTATGTGCCGCATATTGCCTTTTTTTTAATTAATGGAATGTATTGTTATTAATGGAATGTGTTATGGTTTGGAGAAAGGAGCGATGTTTGCCTGGTACTCCTCTGTTAAATTCAAGCGTCTGGTTTCACCAGCTGTCAGGTTTGAGCAGACTGCTCTTCTTGTCGCTATGTTTTGCTGTTCTGCTTGCCCGAAATGTTAAAATATTTAAGATTGTAGTATGTTTTGTAACTGCACGGTTTCCTATCTTAGGCGTGTATTCAAGGTTTTTCGCTTGTATAATTTATCTGTATGCTTACTTTGGTACATAATGTTTTTTTAAGTTTGTAATTCTGTTATGGATGTATGAATATTCGACTCTGACATTACTCCTAGAGCGGAAGGTTGCTTTGTTAAGAACTCTGTTAAGTTCATTTAGTTACTGTTAAGTTCATTTGCTTTGTTAAGAACTGTTGAATTGAAGGTTTGCTATACTGGTACTAGATGTTCTTCGTTTGCTGTTGTTTATATATTGGATGAAATGTTTCCTTTGCGAAAATTATAAGCTTTTCCGTGATACTGAGGGTTTCTCTTACCTGCATGGGTTTTATGGAAATTTCCGTAAATGTCAGTTTCGACCACCATGTGACTTCCTTGTCATTTGGGCCGAGACGACATGGGTGTAGCTGTGATTCTTGGTACAGATTGAGTGGCAGTCTTTTGTAGTTTGAAGTGTTTTTGCACATGAAGATCTAAATAAATTTGGGTTTTTGAACTGTTTGAACTGTTTGTGGCGCATATTGGGTTTTTAATGGAATGTATTGTGGTTTGGAGAAAGAAATAAAGACCTGCAAGTATTTATGTATGTGCCGCATATTTCCTTTTTATTAATGGAATGTATTATGGTTTGGAGAAAGGAATAAAGACCTACAAGTATTTCTCCAGGGGCTTCTAGAGACTTCGTTAACCAATTTCGTCATTTGCACATTTTCTCATGGTACTCGTACAGGCTGTGTTGTGCATGAATATGGTCTAGACGAGAAGGAATTCGAACCCTCGGCTTCGTTGTAGGTACGGCGTTATTCTACTAATTGCTTTTTGTCAATTTTTCTATTAATTGCTTTTTGTCAATTTGTTAGGCTTTTAATTTTTGCATTGTGTAGGTTTATGGTCCAGTTAATCTAGGTTTATAGTCGAGTTACTCCGTGATTGTTTTAAAAAATATAGATATTTAAGATGTATTGGCTCATTTATATTTTTTCTCTCATTCAATTATATTGGAATTCAAATCTGGAATCGTCGTTGTTTATTCTGTGTTTACATTAATATTAATATTATTATTATTATTATTAATTATTATAATCATAACAATAATATTATTTGAGATGATCCCAACAAGTAGAAGTTGGGTAATGCATCCAACTAGCTTCGTATAATGATGTATCAAGACATTTTGTCTATTTAAACCTTAGATTAAAATCTCATGTTATCTAGTTATAACCAGATTGGTTCTGATATGATGTTCAACTACCTTATTCTCCTCAAAGAGAAAAAATAATTTTATTATGAAAACAAAATTACATTTACTATATATGTTTCTGCATTTCACAGATATCCTTAAGCATAGGAAGTGATAAAAGTATTGCTGAGAACATATCTTGCTTCATAAACAGTTTTCAAAAATGTCAATATGACAGCCCTATCATAGTCATTCTAACATATATCAGAGCTTTGAAGCCAGTTTTGTCTCATAAGAAATTATCTCCTAGATATGTCCATAAACAGTCCCATAAAAAAATATACATATAGAGATATCCTTAAGCATAGGAAGTGATAAAAGTATGGCTGAGAAGATATCTTGCTTCATAAACAGTTTTCAAAAATGTCAATATGACAGCCCTATCATGGTCATTCTGACATATATCGTAGTTTTGAAACCAGTTTTGTCTCATAAAAAATTAGCTCCTAGATATGTTCATAAACAGTGCCATAAAATAATATACATATAGATATTCACATTTAAACAGTCCCATGATTATATGAAAAGTGTGTCAAGACATTCCATGAGCTGCCCTTCCACTTTCTCTTGAATGATCCAAGCTCGTGCTACCAAGTGTAATCTAGCTTTTGACAGTCCATCAGTTTCCATGTTCCTGTCTTTGTAGACATGTTGAAAGATAATGTGTTAAATACTCTGTTCAAGCAAGTTGAATCTCCTGAAATATAGGCTGAAATTTATAATTATCCAATGAATTTGTTCCATTCATCCAATTCACCACAATTTGTGAATCATCAAAGATCTGTAATTTTTGGGCATCTTTTTTCACGTGCCACAATTGGCAACAGTCTTGGGACAATTTGCTCAGGCAGATTGTTCCTGTGTTTGCCAAAGCTGTCCTTTGAACATATTACATGTTCATCATTTATATGAATCATACCTCCAGCATCACATAATGATGGATCTTCTTGACAATGGAAGTACGCTTATTGTTGGATAGGTAAATCCCCTCTACGGACAGATGCGATCCCACTAGCCTAAAACAGAACTAGCCACAATCAATTCACGCTGCCACACAAGTTCCTAGTTGTACATTAAAGGTGAATTAAGAAGACCAACCTGGAATCCAACGCTATAGTCGAGGCAGGGTTGGTATTCCCGCTCCCTCGCTCCGGCAGGTCACAATCCTTGCGATCCTTGCAAACGGACACCTGCACATGCAAAGGAAGAAACAAATACAAGCATAAAATCCACCGAGGCACAACTATATTTCAGTCAGAAAGGAAATAAATCAAACATCACTATAATAGACAATGAGATTGGAACTATAATAGCAGTCGTTCATTAATGAATAATAGACAGGAAAAGTTACAACCAAGGTTCTGACGTTGAACCTCTCCTCTGGCTGGGCGAGCAACTATATGTGTCTTGCAATGTACCTCCTCTCCGGCAGCATAACCTCTCTATGCTTCACTATCACTCACGACAAGCGTAATCACAACTAGCATTCCTCCAAAAACCTCCCCTGTCTAATGCATGAGGACAGATATTTATAGATGGAGAAGGGAGAAATATTCGATGAACCAGGACACCCATTGTGGATTGGCATTATCTCTGAAAAGCCACTGTGGATAGATTTCAAGGATAGATGATGACTCTCGACCTCTATCAGATGGATTTTTCCCTCAAAATACTTCGTGATCTGAAGGGAAAAAATAGATGGGCGTGCGTTTAGCAAAAATCATTACCAAACTGGGCTAGTGCGGGTATTGTTCTGTGACAGAGCGCCAATGGTCGCGCCCTCTTTTGAGGATCTCAGTGATTGGCGCGGGTAAGATACTTGTGGACCTGCGCCAATGGAAAAAGAGTACTTTTCAGGGAGAATTTGCAGAAGGTGTCTTCAGGGAACATGAAGTACATACTCAGGGGAACATAATGCAAGTGTTTTTGGGTTATGTCACTGTTCACAGGTCCCGGAATTCGTCCTCCAATGTACGGGAATGGGGCGATAGGGACAGTGACCAATGGTGACAAATTACTGTGTAACACTTATGCACTACTCGTATCTGGTTCTCAATGCCTTGTTTGGGTTCCTTGATCCTTGAATTCTGTTTAGATCCATATAGTATAACCATACTCTAATACCGAATAGCAGGAAACTTTTTACCTTGAAATATATTGGAGTTGCAACCTAGCACAAATTGGAGACAATACTTTTTATATTTTGACAGTTGAATTGGTGCACCACTTATGTAAAACTCATAAATAGCCTCACAGTTATTTTATTTCACAAATGCAATTGACAATGATGTTAACTTTCAGAAATATTCTTAAAGTTATGCTGCATTTCTTCATTTTGTCTTTCCATTGCTTCCTTTTGTTAACTTCATTTTGTCTTTCCATTGCTTCCTTTTGTTAACTTGCACAAATATTCTTAAAATTATGCTCCATTTTTTCATTATGTCTTTGCATTGTTTCCATTTCCAATTTCTTTGTTATTTATAAATATGGCTTCCTGCTAGAAATTTTATATTTGTTTAGCAACATAATGCAATAGCCTATTTTTTTAATATACATACATTTTGTTCAAAACAATCATGTTCAGTTTTTGCTAACTTCATCAATAGTTTTTGCAAAGCTGTACAAGTCAATTGCAAAAGGCAACTCTGGTAAGCAATTGCAAATGATGGAAGAAATAATAGATGTTGACAATTACAAATTCAGATTGCAATGCATTTTTCCTGAGAACATTGATATTGTATTAAAAAGAAATGGTCTTTTTAGACTAAATGCATTTTCATATACTGTAGGAGATTGTCTATTTGACTCATTCGAAATGCTTCTACATTTTTGTTATACTTCAAATGAATTACGAAATGGGTTAATAGACCACTTTCTTTTTTGCTTAAAGAACAATGACGTTGAAGCAATACAGTCATATCAGTATGAACTAGCACCTGACTTCCTATACGAGTTACATGGTGTTAATGATATTGGTACATATCTTCATAAAATGCGTTATTCTGCATCTACAAATATAAAGGAGTCTGACCGAGGTTTATGGGGTGATACCTTTTGCATACGTTGGTTAGCTAAATGGCTAGATATATCAATTGCAGTTTGGTCATTGACAAGAAAAACGAGATATTTTCTCTTTAATCAACATGAAAATGCAATTCCATATTGCATTCTCTTTCATGATGCAAATCCTGTTAGTGGTCATTATGAACCATTGGTTTACCAAAAGTTTCCAATTTGCATTTGCAACCAGTCTAATATCTACCTGTCACCTATTTGCAAAGATATTGAAAGCCATTGGATGCACATTGCAAATAATATGCTTTTAAATGGACCAACAATTACAAAGCAAGTGACATCTAATTGTGGTGACAGTCTCTTTAATGCAATTTGCTATTTAGTAGCAATAGAATTCAATGCAGAGTGTTTGCGACTTTACATTGTGCAATCTTTTTGCAATGCACTTATGCATAAGAATCAAGAGGCATTGCATTGTTTAGAGCAATACCTAGTAGTTGACGCGATACACTATACAATGAATAGCAACTAGCAACAATATTTGATAAATATGGCAATGCCATATGAAAAAGGACAAGTGGAAGGCGGACCATTTTGTCTACAATGGATATATGTGATATTCAAAGTCAATATCCAAGTATGGTCCTCTGTTGTTAATAACTTTGTCAATTACAGTTCCGCTTATTCGAGATGCAATGATATTGTTAACATCTTGTCATTCATGACAAATACATCACATATTCACTACCACGCAATGATACAAGAATATGTTCACAATTCTCAACAACTGCACATGGAAGCAAATGACGTTTGTAATCAATTGCGTCATAAGCATATACTAGAAAAAGAGCAATGTATATCTCAAGTACATTTTAGCAATAATATTGCATTTGAGATAGCATGTCATTTAGATCAAATGCAACCAACTAAGGATTGTAGGTTGAATTATCACAAGCTAAAGCAATTCATACGTACAAAACGCAAATGCAATGACAAATGCAAAAAACCATTTTCTAATAAGAAGTCAAGAATTACAAGCAAGAAAAATGCAATACAAATTTATATGGAAAAAGTCGAAGACACGCCTAGGAATACATGTGCAGTTTGCAACAAATTGCATTTTGCAAAAAATATTAGATTCTTCACTATAGATTTGCAAGAAAAGCATATGAATTTGACGTTGAACAATAGGACCTTTAGCAATGAAAACATATGTGTTTCTTGCAAGAAAGCGCTCGAGAATGGAAAGCTACCACAATTTGCAACACCTGAACAAATAAGACGTAACATTTCATTGCCAACTGTAAATATACTTTCAGACCTAGAAGAAAGACTTGTGTCATTGAGAATTGCATTTGCACAAATCAGACAATGGGGACATAGACGATCACAAATTGGCTTAACAGGATCAATTATCAATGTACCAGTTCATATGGACATTGTGCAAAAAGCATTGCCACAATATCTAAATGATACAATGACAATTGCAGTTGCATTGAAAAGACGATTGCAATACAAAAATGCATACCAAACAGGTAAAGTACGTCCAATTATTGTCATGAAAGCATTGAATGAACTATGTTCTAGAAGTCTTTATAAAGCTAGCAACATTTGTATAAATGAGAATTGGGCCCATGTTTTACAAGAGAATAATGAATACATTGTACAAAATTCAAACAGTGACAATGAAAGTGATACAGATAGTGATGCAAATAATGAAACACCTACTGAAACATTGGTGCATGGATTAATAGAATCACAACGCATCTACGATTTGCAAGACAAGATTATTGAATTGGCACCTGCTGAAGGACAACGACCATTAGGAATTTTCAAGGACAAATATGCAGAAGAAATGAACTTTCCAACATTATTTTATGGCAATGCACGTGATCATGACATCACAAATAGGTTTAGTTACCAAAAAATTGTACAATGGGAATTGTTACAAGCAAGTGGTGACTTCCAATATCATACAACAAATTTGTTTTTCAAGACAATGCGAATAATAATTGATAAAGTGCTTTCTTGCATATGGGTACGAATAAGAAAAGGACAACTAAAAGGCAGGAAAATATTAGCAAAAGATGTCAAGTATCGAGCAAATTTGGAAAAGTTATTGAAGTCTGACATTGGATACATAGATTTCAAAAACATTCGCATATCTTCTAACCATTTGGAACAAATTAGGAAAAACATATTTGCAATGATACGACAACTGGGGACTCCAACTTTCTTTGTGACATTCACAAGTGCAGAACATCGATGGAAACCATTAGTAGATACACTCGTCACATTGTTTAGAAATAAAGCAAATAAAAATGCTATTGATATATTAGAAGATGATGACATTGACTACCTTATAAGAAAATATCCAGTCACATGTAGCCAATACTATAGACATAGAATTAATGCTATAAAGCGATTGATATCTCAAGATAATACATTCTTTGGAAAAATATCTGATTACTATTTCGTAACAGAATTCCAAAATAGAGGAACTGAACATGAACATGGACTGTTATGGATAGAGAATGCTCCAATATATGGAAAAGAAATCAATTCAGAAATTGAGAAGTTTCTTGACAATTACATCACTTGTAATACAGATCATTTGGAGCCAGATGTTGCTAAATTGCATAAACATCACCATACAAAAAGTTGTAAGAAGCGAAAAAATTCAAATTGCAGATACAACTTCCCCATGCCACCAATGAAATCAACAATGATCATTGAACCAACCAATGCAGAAAATAAAAAAATCGTAGAGAAATCAATATCGTTTTTTGCATTCTTGGAGCAAACAAACTACAATGATTCAATAACACATGACAATTTCCTCCTAGAAATAGGGCTACTAGAAAATGAGTACATAGAACTATTACAACATACAATAAAGCAACCAACAATTTTCCTGAAACGAAAACCTTCTCACATTTGGAATAACAGTTTTGCAAAGGCTATGCCTACTTTATGGAATGCAAATACAGATGCACAATTTGTGCTAAATGCATATGCTGCAGCGTCATATTGTAGTTCATATATGACCAAAATTGACAAGTCTATGACAAATGCATTTAGAAGAATACGCAAAGAGCATCAGAAAGATGAAATTGATGCTATGCAAATGATTCGTAAACTTGGAAATACATTACTCAATCTACAGCAAATGTCAGCTCAACAAGCAGTGCATATAGCACTTTCATTGCCATTGAGTTGTAGTTCAAGGGAATGTATATTTGTAAACACGTATCCAGTTGATGAACGCACATTTATGCTTAAACCGCCTATTCTTTTGGAACAAGAACCTGATGATTCAGAAGATGTTATGTGCCATTCCATTGTTGACTACTACATTGGACGACCAAGTTCCATTAGCAAAATCTGCCTTGCAGAATTTGTATCAAATTACAAGAAAGATGGCAGACCCATATCTAAAAGGAAAAAACCAAATGTTATACAATTTGTCAAATATAACAAACACAATGATATTGAAAACTTTTGTCGAGAGAAATTATTGTTATATATGCCATTTGAAAATTGTGAAGATACATTGAAACAAGAATTGCCTACATGGCTCTCTGCATATACATTACATGAAAAAACAATTCAAGTCAATGAAGCCAAATTTACATATAACATCAATCCAACATGGGGTGATTTAGAGACTGCAACAAATGAGCAAATTAGTTCTTTGAATACTAACCAAATGAATATGCAAAACCATGAGAACAATTCCCATTATGAGGAATATGATTTGCAATCGGACTTGCAATTTCCAAAACAATTTGAAATGAAGAAAAAAATCAATCTTGGATTTCAAATTACTGCCCATCCATTTTTAATGGAGAACAATGAATATTACAAACTTAGAAGAATCTTGAACAAAGAGAAACAAGCAATTGTAAAAGACATTGCAATTAAGAAAAAAAAAAAACCCAAGGAAGCAATTTACCTTTTTATTACAGGTGGAGCAGGTGTAGGTAAAACGCTCACAGCAAAAGTGATTTTCCAAATGCTTATACGAATTTATGATTCACAAAACACAACTGATCCTATGAAACCAAAAGGTCTAATATTAACATACACAGGAAAAGCTGCATATAATGCAGGTGGAACAACAATCCATTCTGCATTGCTAATGCCTTTTAACAAGTCTCAACTGTTCTCACTGAGCAAAGAAGTATTGGACAACTTATCAAAGCTATATCAAGAATTGCAAGTAGCTTTCATAGATGAGATCTTGATGATTGGAAGTCGGTTCTTATATTCTATTGACAATAGACTCGGAAACATAAAACATGTCCAAACGAAATACTTTGGGAACATTGACATCATATTTTGTGGTGATTTCTATCAAGCACAACCTATTCAAGACTCTCTTATTTTTGAACAACCAACTATCAACAATCAAACAATAACACATGATTTCTGGAAGGATAATGTCAAGTGCTTCCAATTGCATATGACGATGCGACAAACAAATAAGAGATTCATATCAGTGTTAAATATAATGCGAACAAATTGTCAAACATCTGACGATATAACATACATGAATACAAGTTGCATGCGCCCTGTACCAAATGATCCAACATTTCCCTATTTATTTTACAAAAACAAAGATGTTGCAATGCATAACAAGAAAATGTTGATGCTGATGCCTGGCAAAGAAATTTTAATTAATGAATTTGACGAAAATGAGGAGAATAACGACAATTTCCCAACTCATCAACATACGGCTATTTTGCCTCTGCACCTTTTGATAAAGTTTAACATGTTAGTTGAAATGTATGCTTGCAATTATGATCCACCAGATGGGCTAGTGAATGGTGCAGATGGAATAGTTAAAGCATATACCCATACAGATAAGGTCAATGTTCTATGGATTAAGTTCCATGACCCTAATATTGGTCATCGACAATCTAGAAAACTAGCTCATTTGTATACTTCAGAGATAGCACATGATTGGACACCAATATTGCGAATATCAAAAGCAATGTCTATGACATCAAAGATGGCCCCATTGAAAATACGAAAACAATTTCCAATTCAACTTGCATGTGCACGCACAATACATAGATCACAAGGCTTAACCTTGGATAGGCTTGCATTTGACCCTACTGGAGTACAAGTGCATGGCCTAGTATACACAACACTATCACGTGTCAGAAACATAGAATCATTGTATTTGCTTAATCCTCTTAAACATAATAATTTCAAGGTCAAGCAAAAAGTAAATTGTGAAATGCAACGTTTGCAAACCACTGCAAAATGGCAATTAGAATATGACTCTTCATCAATACAATCATTGCGATCCATCTTTATTCTTTCATTGAACACTCGCAATCTTCATGTGCATCTTACTGACATATGCAATGACTATGACACAATGCAATCTGATATCTTGTGCTTACAAGAAACACATATGTTGCTGTGTATGGAAAATGAATACTTCAAAAATTTCAATTGCATCTCAAGTTGCATTAAGCATGGAGTAATGATATTGATAAAGAAAAATATCATTATCCTTGAACATACCCATTTTGAAGACTGCTTTGTAGAAGCATTGCTCGCAAAAATAAAAGTTCACACATTACAAATTGCAATACTCAATATATATGCATCGCCACATGCAAACCTAAACAATGTCCTCAATGTCATTGCAAAAGCTTTATACCACTTAGATATAAATGATATCATAGTTATATTAGGGGACTTCAATATTGATATGGTACATTGCAATCAAAAAACAAAGTAGCTAGAAACCTACATGCAAAACTACAATCTTCATTTCCTAGTTGACAAAACTAATAGCATGCACAAATCATTGATTGACCATGTTTGGGCAAATCTAGCTAATATAAAATATAGAATTTTCGTATTGGATACATATTGGTCTGACCATGAGACAATATCTCTTGTCCTTCAGCTATGATATACACATGAAACAGTTTACAAAACTCCAAATTTTGACATTTTTGCAATACCTCATTGGTTTTACCATATCTATTTTACTAAAGCATACTACAATATCCTTTTTGTACTAAACGGAGTGATAACAACATACATACTATGCATTCTATTGTACATTTACATATATGGCGTTCTATATTGATCAATGCAAGTTATGCTAAAGACAGCCTTTTCAATTAACCAACACAAGTATCCTATCGTAAATTTGCAGATATGACCTCATCTATTTATGGATGCAGATTCTGCTAGTAAAACCCTTTTCAATTGAACAGAACGACCAAGAAAAAAGAACAACAACATGCAACATAAACAAACATAGTATATTCTTTTTGCCTTTCCTTTCCTATGGATCTTCTGTTCTTGTTCAAGTTTTACTTTTATATGTTCTTTTGACTTGCACTAAATATGTCTTACTATTCTATAACATAACATAAATCTTGAAAAGGGAAATGAAACAATTGAAGAAATAGAATGCATAAGCCAATTAGAAAGCGCAACCCAACCACTTGTTTTGCAAAGGTATGTCTATGAGAACTACACAAATATGCTAATTTGTATTTAGAATATTAATGTTTACTATATATGCATTCTATTTTTATTTTTACATATGTATGGTTCTATGGTTTTAATGTTCTTGTTCACTTTTTACTTCTAATTTGCACTAAATATATGTTACTATTCTATAACATAGCCTAACTCTTCAAAGACGAAAAGAAACAATTGAAGAAATAGAATGCATAACCCAAATAGAAAGGGCAAGCCAACCACTTGTTTTGCAAAGGTATGTCTATGACAACTATACAAATATGCTAATTTGTATTTAGAATAATAATGTTCACTAAGGTATGTCTATGACAACTATACAAATATGCCAATTTGTATTTAGAATATTAATGTTTACTATATATGCATTCTATCTTTACATATGTATTGTTCTATGGTTTTAATGTTCCTTGTTAACTGTTTACTTCTATATGCTCTTTCAAATTGAAATAAATATATGTTGCTATTCTATAACATAGCATAAATCCTGAAAAAGGAAAACAAACAACTGAAGAAATAGAGCGCATAACTCAATTAGAAAAGGCAAACCAACCACTTGCTTTGAAAAGGTATGTATGACAACTATACAAATATGCTATTTTCAATTTAAAATATTAATGTTTACTATATATATCTTCTCTTTTTACATATCTATATTTAAATGTATATATATCAGATTAATGTTTACTATATATATCTTCTCTTTTTACATATCTATATTTAAATGTATATAAATTAGAAAATCTTGGACGAGTGAAGAAAGCACTAGTAGTAAGTCCCCCCAAACAATGCAGCAAGAAGACATGTACATGTTACATATCACAATTTCTTTATTGATTGCTTATCACAAAATACATGTGATAATATCCACATCATATTGAACCATGCGTTTGCCTGTGTTAGTCCAACTGAAACAATCGCAGCCAAACTTCATTCAACAAATGTACAAAATGATACATCAAAAAGGTATGCATATGAAACACAACACTCTAATATATTTCTACTTATTCAGTCTTTAGGAGAGACATACTATTCTACAAATGTTTATAGCAATTTCTAACTAAGCAATTTTAATAGGCAAAAACAGATACTGCCAATTAAAGTATCAATTGAAGATCTCAATAGTCGTAAAATTGGGCAGCTATTTGTTGGAGACATAATGGTTGTCTATACTGCATTCCTTGATAAAGCAAACAAATCACGTCAAGTATTGCGAGATGATTTGACAGATGCTCAAGGAATGATGACTATAACGTTGAGTGTACCTACACATTTGGTGGAGCGACATGAACACAAAATTTTGCAAGGCAACAGCATCTCAATTACAAATTTCAGGATATTGCCTAAAACTATTTATGATCGCGGTGACTGTGACAAAATAATATTGCTTAATGAATCAAGTTTCATAGAAACTGTACCTGAAGTTTGCAAAGAATATTGCTTCATTCCCAATACAACCATTAGGCAATTTGCAAACAAAAAAGAAATGTACCCAATTGGCACAATCGCTGCCGCTGTTACACTTGCCAAACGAGTTGGATTGCATTACATACTCCATATCAAAGATGGAGATTCTGAAAACAACAATGCAACTGTATGTATTCAGATGTTACTTATTCCTAATTTTCAGTAGATAACATGCATCACTTCAATACATAGTTGTTGTAATTTGTCTATAGTTTTTGTAATTTGTCTAGTGCAATTGCAATTTTTCAATGCATACGAACAATGCATTTGCATATTACTTTTTGTATTGTTCAATACATAACAGTTTATGTTTTGCAGTTGCAACTCTTTGACACATATGAACAATTTTTCCTTTCAATGGAAAAACAATTGCAAAAAGGACACTTTCCGCTCATCCTTTTCAAAAATTTAACAAAAAAGGTAAACACAAAAGAAACAATATTCAGAGCATCGAAGTCAACGTTCATGACTGAACTTAACACAGATGCACTCAACAATCTTAGAAAACTAACTACATCTACCTATGTTGTAAGTATAGCAATAATAATGTTTTTGCTGCCTTTGCATTTGCCATGTAATAATGTAAATTAACGCTTGAATGTTTTATAAACAGGTCGAAGGTATTCTGATCGCAACAAATCCATATTCAACTCCTTTCGAACCTGTTTGTGCAATTTGTAACTCCCCAGTGAATTCATCCATAGCAATAGTCAATGCAACAATTTTCTGTTCACAATGCAATGATAATTGCCCTTTCCTCTACAAGCATTGTATAAATGCTGTAATAGAATCCATTACAAATAACTTTGTCCAGTGCATTATCAGGGAGCCCTTATTACATGACTTGCTTCCTGATTTAAAATCAATGTCATATGAAACATATTTGCAACAGAAAGCTACCACTGTTTACATCTTACGTGACTTCAAAATTCAGAGCAAGTTCACACTCAATGAAGATAGTGAGCTATTACATGTCAACTAACAAATGGAAGGTACATCAACATATGCCTTAACATGTTTTCTCTCAAATATGTCCTCTCTTCAATTTACAATGTTATCATTTTGTTCTAACTAACCATTTGTTATACAGATTACAAAATCCAGGAACATGGCAGCCTTCACATCCACAACAAATGAAAAAGTAATATGAATATGTTTCTTCATATTATGCTCTTACTATAATACAAGTATTTGACTTTCAATTTTGACTCATTTACAAAGAATATGTAACGCAACGGTTGATGAAAAAAGGCTAGAAAGTCTTTATGCATCTGTGTTTGTACTGTTTCTGTTTCTGTTCTCTATCTCGAATGGAACGCATTCTGCATCATGCTTCAAGATTGACAACCCGAGATTGTTTTGTAACTGCACAGTTTCCTATCTTAGGCGTGTATTCAAGGTTTTTCGCTTGTATAATTTATCTGTATGCTTACTTTGGTGCATAATGTTTTTTTAAGTTTGTAATTCTGTTATGGATGTATGAATATTCGAATCTGACATTACGCCTAGAGCGGAAGGTTGCTTTGTTAAGAACTCTGTTAAGTTCATTTAGTTACTGTTAAGTTCATTTGCTTTGTTAAGAACTGCTGAATTGAAGGTTTGCTATACTGGTACTAGATGTTCTTCGTTTGTTGTTGTTTATATATTGGATGAAATGTTTCCTTTGCGAAAATTATAAGCTTTTCCGTGATACTGAGGGTTTCTCTTACCTGCATGGGTTTTATGGAAATTTCCGTAAATATCAGTTTCGACCACCATGTGACTTCCTTGTCATTTGGGCCGAGACGACCTGGGTGAAGCTGTGATTCTTGGTACAGATTGAGCGGCAGTCTAAGAGGGCTAGAAAGCCTTTATACATGTCTGTTTGTATTGTTTCTGTTTCTATCCTATATTTGAGATCGAACGCATTCTGCAACATGCTTAAAGCTAGACTTTATAAATAGCACCAAACTATATGGACTTTAAAATGAATATATGTTGTTTGAAAATGAAATTATGGCATAATGCATTTGGTACTATTAGTCCTTCCCTGGGACTATATGCAATCGATCAATTGCTGACCGTTGGTTGACCGACATGATTTTTCATTATAATAGCATTATAACCTAAGTCGAACGAAATTTTTGGGCTCGAAAGGTTTTGTTTTATTTTACCTATGTTTCTGTTTACTGTTACCTGTACAATTTGCTTAAATTTTTTCCATGTTCCTAAACACATTTGATTCAAAGTCAAACGTAGAGTTATATTTTCGAAACGAATGCTACAGGGTAACTGCTTTGCATAGAATCTGGAAACACTACCAGAAAACAATTTATCCCAAAGACCATCTGAATATGCCATATATCTGGAGACTGCTGACATGATTTGCAGTTTACAATCTGAAGAATGGTCACATGGTTTACAATCTACAAAGCACGAAGGACACAATGGATGATATACATTTCTGGTAGCTTCCACTCATTCCATTGGTATTCTTGCTCGGACTCAATGCTGAATTTCAAACCAGTAAGTTTATCTCAACCCATTTCATTTTTTATATCATTTGAAGTCCACTTCACACAGAGAGTAAGTTTATCTCAACCCATTTCATTTTTTATATGATTTGAAGTCCACTTCACACAGAGTGTCGTGTATCAAGAAACTACCTTTGGAGTTCTTCGGCAAGGGGACTTAAAGGTTTTTACGAAACCCATGCCTAGAATTTCTAGTCGGCTGTTTGCATTTTCTTGCACCATTTTGCCCCTTTGTTGTATACTAAGACAATGGCAATCTCATAATTGCCTACATCCTCAGCACTGTGGAATATTTTGAGCCAATGTTTGTATTAGATCTCGTTGAAAAGCAGGCACTCCAAGCCTTATTTCAGAAGGTTATGACTTTGTAGCCTCATGGTTTTGATCTCTCCTTCTGCATTGTCATGTTTAGCTAGTTAGCGTGAATGTGAAGTTTGATGACACATATAGTTCTGTAACCAGTAATAGGATTGCATGTGATAAAGTACCTTTGAACAGCTTGATCTTATTTCGAAATTTTGTTGTCTAATTAGCAGCGCTGCTGCAGTGACTTCTGAAATGATGCACACAATAGCTGCCAATATTAGAATATTACCAAGAGAAGACCTTCCTCGGTGTGCTTTCGAAACTGATCAGTTGGTTCACGTATATACAATACTCAGTTTCTAATAAATTGTTTTTGCAAATTAAAAGAGATCTCGTCAAGATTGGAAAGCTGGAACAAGCCATGTTAGAGATTTGTTTTACTCTTATACAGCTTTAGTCAATCAAATACTATTTTTAATGTTAAACAAGCTTTTGACACATTGTACATGATATAAGGATTGCACAAGAAGCTTTAGTTCACATAACTCCTTAAGATGTTTTGTCTCAAATATGTCCTCTCTTCAATTTACAATGTTATCATTTTATTCTAACTAACTATTTGTTATACAGATTACAAAATACAGGAACATGCTGGCCTTCACGTCCAGAACAAATGCAAAAGTAATATGAATATGTTTCTTCATATTATGCTCTTACTGTAATACAAGTATTTGACTTGCAATTTTGACTCATTTACAAAGAACATGATGAGCAATAATTTTGTATCTACAGCTGCTCAATGCAAACACCAAAGATTCCATAGATTGATTAAACATGTACTTATTATCCACTCAAGTTAAATGACAAATTGTATATTGAATCGCTTACTCATTTCTGTTTCTCCCTATGTTATGGCTGAATGCTATGTTAGTTTTTGTTTCTTGCATACTGTAGGTAACGATTCAGGAAAGACAGCTAGAAAGTCTTTATACATGTCTGTTTGTACTGTTTGTGTTTCTGTCTTGTATTTGAGATCGAACGCATTCTGCAACATGCTTGAAGCTAAACTTTATAAATAGCACCAAACTATATGGACTTTAAAATGAATATATGTTGTTTGAAAATGGAATTATGGCATAATGCATTTGGTATTATTACTACCTCCTTGTGACTATATGGGATCAATCAATTGTTGGCCGTTGCTTGACAGACATGATTTTTCATTATAATAGCATTATAACCTAAGTCGAACAAAAGTTTTGCAATGGAAAGGTTTTGTTTTATTTTACGTAAGTTTCTGTTTACTGTTACCTCTACAATTTGCTTAAATTTTTTGCATGTTCCTAAATACATCTGATTCAAAGTCAAACATAGAGTTATATTTTCAAAACGAATGCTACAGGGTAACTGCTTTGCATAAAATCTGCTAACACTACCAGGAAAGAATTTATCCCAGAGACCATCAGAATATGCCATATATCTGAAGAGTGCTGACATGGTTTGCAATTTACAATCTGAAGAATGGTCACATGGTTTCCAATCTACAAAGGACAAAGGACGCAATGGCCGATATACATTTCTGGTAGCTTCCACTCATTCCATTGGTATTCTTGCTCGCACTCAATGCTGGATTTCAAAGCAATAAGTTTACCTCAACCCATTTCATTTTTTATATGATTTGAAGTGCACTTCACACACAGTGTCGTGTATGGAGAAGCTAGCTTTGGAGTACTTCGGCAAGGGGACTTAAAGGTTTTTATGAAAACCGTGCCTAAAATTTCTAGTCGGTTGTTTGCATTTTCTTGCACCTTTTTGCCCCTTTGTTGTATACTAAGACAATGCCAATCTCATAATTGCCTACATCCTTAGCACTGTGCAATATTTTCAGCCAATGTTTCTATTAGATCCCATTGAAAAGCACGCGCTGCAAGCCTTGTTCCAGAAGTTTATGACTTTGTAGCCTCACGGTTTTGATCTCTCCTTCTGCATTGTCATGTTTAGCTAGTTAGCGTGAATCTGAAGTTTGATGGCAGATACAGTTTTGTAACCAGTAATAGGATTGCATATGATAAAGTACCTTTCAGCAGCTTGATCTTATTTTGAAATTGTGTTGTCTAATTGGCAGGGGTGCTGCAATGACTTCTGATATGAGGCACACAACAGCTGCCAATATTAGAATATTACAGAGAGAAGACCTTCCTCGGTGTGTTTTCGAAACTGATCAGTTGGTTCAGGTATATACAATACTCACTTTCTAATAAATTGTTTTTGCAAATCAAAAGAGATCTCGTCAACATTGCAAAGCTGCAACAAGCCCTGTTAGGCATGTGTTTTAGTCTTATACAGCTTAAGTCAATCAAATACTCTTTTTAATCTTAAACAAGCTTTTGGCACATTGTACGTGATATAAGGGTTGCACAATAAGCTTTAGTTCAGATAACTTCAACACTGTTCGAAAATTTAAACCATGAAAAGTCCAGTTATTTCTTTCTCCAAAGCGACACCAGACAGTCGAGGCATACAAGCTGGACCTGGAACAACAGAACCGCAACCAAACGTTTGCTATACAGTTAACTGAGCAGGCAGGAACCGCATTGTGTTTTCACCGCAGACAATACAACAAATACAAAGGAAAAATCGCAGAGACTGCAGAGCTAAACAACCAAGTAACAATAATAACCCAAAGGGCGCGAACAGGGTAAAACCCAAGCCGAGTAACTTTCCAGGATCTCGAGGAGGGACAGTTGCCCGCTGATAAGACCACCACAGTACATGCCGTAACCCAAGTTGATTGTAAATCAATCTGAATTTATTACCAAATCAATTGTATACTGTCCGATTCATAGGAGCGTTACACATCCGCTTGGGAGTCGCGGGACCACGTGCCCTTCACCTCGAACGATGCGAAGCCCGCAATAAGACCCCAAAACCTTTCCACCCGCAAAACTTTGGTTCGACTTAGTTTATATTGTTAATATAATGAAAAATCAAGTCGGTCAACCAACGGTCAGCGATCGATCGATCGCATGGTTTCTTCAGCTAAAGCTCTCCAGACTTCGCTCAGGCTTCAAAGAAACACGACAGCTTCTGTAAAAATCCTCACGCTCCCACCCAAAAACAAAAACAAGAAATGTGCAAATGACGAAATTGGTTAACGAAGTCTCCAGAAGGCCCTCAAAAAATACTTGCAGGTCTTTATTCCTTTCTCCAAACCATAATACATTCCATTAAAAACACAATATGCGGCACATACATACTCTAGCTTAGTGATGTACCTATGTAGCCGTGGGAATGTACATCTGTCTGCGTTCAAAAGGACTCCCATCTGTACCGCAGTAATGTCAAACACTGAGCCAAAGCCTGCCATTCACCTCGAACAATGCGAAACCCACAATAAGACCCCAAAACCTTTCCACCCCAAAACTTTGGTTTGACTTAGGTTATAATCGCTTGGTTCAATGTATCATGTTTCAATTTCAGAATTTTAGCAAACGACAGTTTCTGTCATTTTCAGAATTTTGTAGTGGATCAATTTTTGACAGGACCTGTTCTGTATATTTAAAACTGTTGCCACATACTGGTTCCTATATACCTTATGAGTTTTCTATTTTGAATATTCTTTTGCCCCAACGAAATAACATGGCAGCAGTATCAGATTAGCGATAAATTTGGCTTCAATGCTAGAGCAAATAACAATGTGTTAAATGGCTAGTGATTGAAGCTCGATTGTTGATACCTTGCTATGAAGATCCTTTATTGATCATGTTTTCTTTGTATATTCAGATTTCTCGTGCCAAAGCTAATCTCCTTGAAGTTAGACAACTCCTGGATCAATTTTTGACGGGACCTGTTCTGTATATTTAAAATTGTTGCCACATTTCGCCGCAATGAGATAACATGGCACCAGTATGAGATTAACCATAAATTTAGCTTCAATGCTACAGGAAATAACAATGTGTTAAATCGCTAGTGATTCAAGCTCAATTGTTGATACCTTGCTATGAAGACCCTTTATTTACTGATCATGTTTTCTTTGTATGGTCAGATTTCTCATGCCAAAGTTACTCTTCTTGAAGTTAGACCAGGAACATCTTAAGCACTGGTTGAAATTTCAGGCACTCCACAGCAAACAAGTGCACCCATTTTGTATGCAGTTCTTGATTTCCCTCCGACATTTTCCAACATTTGCCAACAATTCCTCTACCGTCCCTCTGTTGCTACTTTTTGATTTTGATTTCTTAGAATAAAAGCATATTCCTTGCTGCAATTAAATTTCTATTTAAGATAATTAAGCATAAATCTGTCTGCAAACACCAACCCCTATAGTACTAACTATATGCTTTGTTTCAAAATTCAGTCAAATCGCGATATAAACAGTATTGGCAATATCTCTGAGTTTGAGGAGCCAATTCTTCGTCAAGGGAGTTCTGCCGGATTTGGAAGGTACACAAGATTTGCAAAACTTTGTCAATTGCTGCTATCATGGGGGTTTTGTTGATCACCATTTCTGTACTAATGTCCCTGGCATTGTATATCACCTTTGGCAGTGTCACAGCAGCTGGTGAGCTTATCACAAAAACTACAGTTGAAGTTGTAATATCTGAACGCACAGTTGCAGCCATTCTAGGAAAGTCTGGAAATGATGTTGTTAAAATTCAGCAGCTAAGCTCGTATAAAGAAGCATAAATTTCTGCAAATTCCATGGGATCCCCTTCAACTGAAATTTTTGAAACATGGAGACTTGGAATGAAGTGTTGTCATTGCTGACAAAATGACATTGTACTGACAGAATGACAAAATGTTACAGCACAAAATTTGACATTGTACTGACACAATACTTCTTTATCCAGCCTATAAAGTGCCATTTCGTTGACTTGACATAAATGTATTTTGCAACAAAAATGACAGAACGATTTTGATAAACATGAACTGCATTATATTTTGAATTTGGATTCTACTGCCACTGCTTATGCTCCAAAACCAATGTTCTCTGTGTAAAAAATATATATTTATATATATATTCAATATATTATTACACAATGTATTAGCTTATCAGTTTAAATTATAAATTATATTTTTTAATTCGAATACTATGATATTGCAGAAAGCAAGAGTATAGAACACCAAAAGATAATGAATTTTTTCTTGGAGATCATGATCAATTTACATTTCAACTCGTAAAGTTTAAATGTTTTTTTAATTTTAATTTGTTTATTTTAATTTTTAATTTATAAAATAAACTTATCAAAATTATTTTATTATTGTACTTAGATGCTATATTTACTAACCCAAAACTATAAAAAAGGCCAAAAGTCATGTCCTTTTGCATCACAATAAATTATTAATTAAATGCAACAAATTACTAATTAGAAATTAGATGCAAGGTTTATTTTCTTTGCTAATTAGTAATTGGACAAATTTAAAGTTCACACTAAAGTTATGATAAACAATATTTTTAAATAAATATATCTTTTGTTCTTTTGACCATGGAATAATTCCTCAATCATTGAGATTAACCTGAATGGTATCATTTATGTCCAAACATGTTACTAGATATGTAATCTTTCAATCATGGGTTCAAGACTCCATAACTATAATTTTTAAATGCTTAAGTTCTTCTTTGACCTTCGAGAATGATCTATGTAAATATTGAACACTCTCCACCATGAATTTAATTAACAAATTTATATTCATGATAATGTTTATTTGGTCATTATCATTTTATGAATATTTCCATAATATTCAAATGTAAAAAAATAAGAAAATTCTATGTTTTGTGCACCATGGTTATTAAAATACATAACTTACTTTAACACCTTCCTATTATTTTAATATGTTTTGTGCACCATGGTTATTACAATACATAACTCACTTTAACACTTTCCAATTCTTCGTACATTATAATTCATTATTATGCATTTAAATATATTTTATACCCCGTGCTTATTAAAATACATAACTTACTTTAACACTCTTTAATTCTTCATACATTATAATGCATTATTATTACCTTTTATAGTTTTTTTCCCTCAAGTTTTCTATGATTCACTGTTAAATTTTATTATATTTTAATTATTAATCTAAGCATTTTTTAAATCATGAGACATTGGAAAATTATATCTAAAACTAATCTTATTTTAAGAAATACAAACTCAACATTACAAGCATTTATCAGTTCAATGACATTTATGACAATTCTTACTTAACAAAGGCAAAGTTCATTATATTTCACTCTTCGCATAAAGTCAAAAAGTTCATACAACAATTGGCCATCCAATTCATTAAATCTTAATACAAGTAAGCATGCCTACAACACACTAGTAATGGAAACCAACTCTCATGAAAATGCAAATTAAATCTCATAATAATAACTGACCAAACTGTTCTGTTAACTGGCAGGGACTAGCGCCACAACAGTGGCTCCTTGTTTTATTATTTCATTAACATGACGAGCCACCACAAAAATCCTACACGTTAACTAAGCATTGAAGATGTACATTCATGGTGTACGGTTTGGATCTGCATGCCCCATGTCAATTTCTTGTAATTGAGCGTAGAAGGAATTAACATCTATCTCAAATTGAAATGTTTCAACCATAACGATCTTTTTACTTTCTATATACATATGAAGTTTTTATTGAAATAACTTATTTTATATGAAGTTTTTTTTTTAATAACTTATTTTATGTGAACAATTTTTTGTTAAGGTTTTAATCACTTTTTTATATATATTATTTATGACTGATATTGAAATATTTTCTCATTATTAATATTTTGTTATAAATATATATTATTAATGTCACACATCAACTTTATGTTGAGCACAAAAGAAATTACACATTTCCTTCACCTTGGGTTGTATAAAGCATTTTTCGTCACAATCAAAGACGTCATTTAAGTACCTTATTCTACATAATAATCTTGTTAACAACTATTATAACTCGAAAAACACACAACATAGTGTTTTATAACATACTTTAAAAAAAAGGATAGGACCAAGAAACAACATCATTAACATGTGCTACCGTTAATCGCAAGCATTAGCTCATGATTCTTTCACCCGATCTCATTGTGTTTTATGATGAGATTTCCATATTATATCACATTTAAGATCTACTCATTCTACACTGCAAATCCGTAATGCTTACACTCCAAACCCTACACCATGACAACTTGATGCACATCCTCAATGCTTAGTTCATGTACCTCTCTACATAATTCCTAGCAATGCTATCTTTTATAGTAAGTTATTTTCTATCAAACCTTGCTCAGGAACCCTCCATGCAACCGTGACCTAATTTGTATTTTCTTTACCATCAACTATCCTAGCACAATACAATTAAATGTAATATTACTAGTTGTGTACACTTGTGTTAGATAATCCACGAATGACATAATGACACCACTAAAACATGTTCATGACATAAGTGAGAACATAATAAATTGGAATTAATGATAAAATAGCATATTCCACATTAATATTCATTGACTTTGGAATCATACACCAACTCTAAGCAATACCCTCTCGCCATTTTTTCACCACCATTAAACGTTGATGAACTATTGAATATACAGAAATATTTTATGAGTTGATAAAAGTATGTGATTGAGCATGTTTACATTATGGTATGAACAATATTATAATAGAACTTAAATTAAAATAAATACTAATTAATAATTTTATCTCTATCAAGAGTAGTAGGTGAGGGTATTGACCATGAACTTAAAGGAAACATAGTAACTGGCTATGCTCGAGGTCATAGACTACCAAAAACAATGATGAAAGTCTCTAGAGGTATTGGGAGGCCTAACCATCCTAGAAAATGAAGGATTTCTTGGCCATGCTGATTTGAATTTCCTTAATCATTGTAAGGGTGAAATTCCTTCATAAATTTCCTCCTAACCTTCAAATCTCCAGACTCTATTGAATAAGTACTTGTGGTGGGGGGAGAGTTTGAATCTATAATATTTTTCCATGTATATTGAAACCATTAAGGAAGTAGATATCAAGCTAGGAAAAAGGTCCATTCAAGTGGAAGGGAGACTTGTAAAAAGCAGGGAGGGCTTACTTGTACCTCCACATGACACCCCATCCTAACCTCGTTAACACATGTCACATCATGCACATTCATGTGAAAAGAACAACCATCCTTATCCTTCCCTCTTTATTCACTACTGCATTTTTCAAAAAGGGATAATTAAGAGAGGTAGGATGTCAAACATGGTTTTTGCATGTGGTATGGATGGATGGTTTGGGGGATTAATTTTAAGAGATAATTTCTCATAAAGGAATTGTATATTCAAAAACATAGAGGTTGGATCTTTAACTAGTTTTGTGTATCCTACTTTGGTATTTCTCACCATTGGGTGTGTGTTTCGTTGACACAATACCATTGTTGAATTCGAATTTGTCTCCTTTTATACCTTGGAATTCCTATAAAAAAAAAAAATTTAAACAACGTGTTATTAAAACTATTAGAAATATGACATTTTAACCATGAATTATGTTTTCAATAAACTAAATGGTAACCTATCTTTTAACGAATTAGGTTTTCAACAGACTAAATGGTAACATATCTTTGAACAACAATAAAGGTAGTACAATATAATTTAAAACCAAAACCAATTTACCATTAATATTTGTGAATATATTCTTAGTCTATATTACTAGAGCGTGCAATCCCAAGCCTTATTATAATATTATAAGATAAACCAGTAGAAATAGTTTAAGAGGTCACATTTATCCCATCTCTAATGAAGTGCATAATAGCTCATCTAAACTTTCTCCTTGCATTTATAACTTCTTATTAAGATATCCATATCAATCACTTTTTAGATTCCATGTAATTTAAAGTAAATGAAATTTATGTGGAACATGTTGCCATTATTTTAATCTAAGTCGTTAAAACCTAACTCGTCCTTTCCGTAACATCTATTACCAAAATTATTATCATAAAATTGCAATTACACAAATAAATTAAAAAAACACATATATATTTTTGAAATTTAATTAATTTTACTTAATATCTCTTGATTTATAATAACTTAAACAAATATTATAATGACACTACCTAAAAATATTTCGTCCTAAATTGTGAGTCAATATCATACTTTCCCCTTCGTAAATTTCCAATGTACAATTCTACCATAACCTTTTACAATACAACATAATAGCGGGAAAAATGATCTCTACGAACCCGTGGCCATGCAATACTATAAATTTCATATTTGTTCATATGAAAGTGTTAAAAATACAATTCTAATATTGTAGATCAATATTATCATCTGCCAATTATGGTGGCCATGCTTCAAGGCGACATAACTACATATTTTCCCTTACGGCCGTGTTGATAAATCAAAGTGGTTTAAGATCTATTCTGCAATCATACAGGTCCGCAACTATTCTGGAAATTGAGCTGTAGGCATTGCCCTGATTCCAAAGATTGGAACGTCCTGTTGATTACGTGCAGTCGGCAGTTTCCAATATCCATGCCTCAGAAAATCTTCCTTCAAAAGTCATTTCTAGGCTGACAAAATCTCTATTCATATAATCCTGCACTTGGCTGGCATCCCAGGTATATTCATACAATACAAACTGGTGATCGTTTTCAACCTCGTCTACAAAACCACAATTGTCACTGACGTATTTGAGATTAGGGTTCTCGGACAAACTCTGAGCGAGCGAGGTTTCCCATAGAAATTGACCGACCTCGTCCTGAACAGGGCCCGATGGAATACCAAGATCGTTGTCTGAAGCCTATAGGAGGGAGGTAACACATATCAATACTGGAGTCCAAAACTAGATTTTGGCATTCACAGTCGCAATAAATATCGATGGCCCATGAATTATCCACCAGGATGGGGGCATAGAGAGTGGGACATGTTGCGCTGATGTCTTTCTCCAGGCTTCTCATGACTCCACTTACAAAATCCTCACTGGGAGCTGCTGCTTCTTGTTTTTCTAGGGTAAATTTGCCGCCTTTGAAGCGTTTGGACTCGTAGGAATGTCGCCTTTGAAGCGTTTGGACTCATAGGGTCTGGACCGTGCTTTCTGTGCATATCAAACATGATGAAACAGATAAAATTTGATACTGCAAACTATATTCATTGATCAATTATGATATTACATATATGGTGTTTCAAGATAGGGAAACTATCTTGGATACACAATCAGTTGGTTGAGAGAATATCTCAACCACACACCAAATTAGGGACATATAGATATAACCACTCCTATAAGATAGGAACATACTCCTTTACATAGAAAGTCACAACTGAGACAAATAGGAATTACATTTTTCAACGCTCCCCTTTACTGACTACTTGTCTCGATATCAATTTGCAAAATCTACATCTGGTTCAGTCTGGTAATTACTCCTTGCACCTTGTTCATGCAATTTTCAATGTCCATATAAAAGAACAACCATCTAACGGAATGCATGGGTTCGCAACCACTGCAACTAGCAATCCACTAGGAACTCCTTCACATACATGGTTCATCCAACCTCTCAATGAACTCCCCCTAAATATAAAATTTCACCTCATGGAATTTAAAACCAATACAACCCACCCAAGTGTATCCATTCCTCATGACACACTCTTCCAAGGTGTTAAAACTCTCTAACAAAGAGAACACATAACAAAGGGTATGCATGCCTCTCTGGGTCTTACATCAGATACATAAAACATTTCAAGGACCACAGTTAACCATTACAAAACAATAACATGTAGATTTGATATAATTACAATGTGTGACTCATAATACATCTCCATCATGAATCTATTCTAAAACTTTAAAAAAATTCACTTTGCTATCCATCGTCCTTTAATATTTGATGCAACTCCTCTAATGCCATCTTCAGTGTCATGTCTTTATCATATACTGCAAATTTGTGTATTGTTGTAATCACCAGTTCCAACACACACTCAAAATTGTGACAATAGTTGGTCAGACCAATGTCACTTCAATAATAACCAGAAATACCATGACACAACATACTTATTATGAAAATCAGTAGCATTAGCCCCAAAATCCTGCATTCAACTTGATCAGACACTGCTGACACCTTTATGATTCGACCAACAATTTCCAGCTGCCCATTTAGATTCTGTGCAGCTCGAGCATCTTCAAATTTTCATACCAATTTGAAAAACTGAAATAGCAATTAATTTTGCCTAGGAAGTTTCATGTTAATCATCCATCCACCCAATCAAGATATTTTACTGACTCCTGTATAGTTTGGCGATCTTGCACACCAAATCCTCCATCATCGAAGACACATAAATAACAAAAAGATCACACTCCCTGTAATCGTCTCCACTGAGGGACGCCTTTCAATTGTCACCTCAAATCTCTCCTTCACAATCTCAGAGGTAGAAAGACTTGAAGGTTGCACCAATTGCTCAATGCCTCTCTACCGAGGCAACAACAACTCCAATAACCAACAATTTCCATAGCTATTTCACTAGTTCTTTTAACAAGGTAGTCATTTCCGATACTCAACGATCCCCTCACACCATCACAACACTGTGTCCTCGGATTCCATCGAGTCCTAAGTGGAGGAGACCCACGAACCAAACCAGTGTGGTCTTCATAGTGTTGTAATCCATTCTTACATAAGAAAATCCAGGAACCTTAATACATGGCACAATAGCGTGACCTTGGCATTTTGCATTGCCCTCTTGATTTGTCGAATATTGCACACTCTAGATCCACAACACCACTCTGCACTAGAGGCTGCCTTCTCCTACAAAAACTCCACGACCTCCTTTAATATCACGTCTCCAAAAATGGTACACACCTTAGGTCCATGATCAAATGAAGTGGAGCGTCTGTTGCAACAATGATTCAACCCACAATAGAGATGGAACAGGCACAAGCTTCACACCTCCAGTCAGCTCTTCAAATGAGCTATCCATGATCACTGCATAAACCAAATCACCCACACTTCGCAAGTCCACCGTCGTTGCTCTCCACAATCCATAAGTTAATAAATCTCCCACAGGGGTTACAATACAAACTGCACATAAGCTAACTCAATCTATCTCCTGATTTGCTAGTCACTATTGTCTTCAGGCCAACAAAGAAAAAATGCACTTAGGATACCCACGCTAAAAGAATCCACTCTTGCGATTTCGACAGAGGATAACTACTCTGAAAACTCAACAAAGTTAGCCCTCTTTGGCCTTGATGCCACCACCACCGGATTTTGTGTTGATCCCTGAGGCTGGTCTGCTTCAACGTTGCCTCTGTAGCCACACACCTTGACCTGCAGCCACGAGCGCCAACTCCCTCTGTGTCGTCTTTGCTTCCGCAATGTTAGGAATTGATGATCCTTGGTAATCAATATGTGATCCACCACTCTTTCGTTGCACCACCATGAACCCACACTTCGATCAACCCATGCTCACCACACCAACATGGATCCACATGCGAGGAGGCAGGAAGAAGATCAGCCTACAAAAAATGCACCATGCACTTTGACCCGGCGTGAAGGCACCACCAACAGCTCACCTCTCACGCTGCACCACGCACCACTTCTTATCTTGCCTGATCCACGTAGACGCACCACTTCTTATCTCACGCGATGCATGCAGATGCACCCTCTGAATGTACCTGCATCGATCGACAGAGGAAAAAATAAACACGCACTGAACTTCGAGCCTGCAAATACTAGCAAAGCCCCTTTGCAGTAGTTTAATGAAAAACAAGCAGTATCTATCAGTGCTAGCGACGAACTGTAGATTCCTACAAGCTCACATCCACACCTCTCCAGGCTCGCCTCATCCAGTTGAGCCCTCCAGCCTCGGATAGACTTCAAGTGACCTCATTCAACCAATGAGAAGTACTCCATATCAGCAGCATGGAGTCTTTCACAGCAAGCTCCCTCGACTCTCAAAACTTGCTTGGTGAACAAACTTAAAAACTAAAGAAAAATATACTCTCTATTATTTCTCTCAACCCAGAAGCGACTGAGGTCCAGGCCCATACGGGTTTTGATACCCAGATAAAATTTGATACTTCAAACTATATTCATTGTTCAATTATGATATTGCATATATACAAGAAGTGGTGTCTCAAGATAGGGAAATTATTTTGGACACACAATCAGTTGGTTGAGATATTATCTCAACCACACACCAAACTAGGGACATATAGATATAACCACTCATATAGAATAGGAACATACTCCTTTACATAGAAAGTCACAACTGAGACAAGTAGGAATTACATTTTCCAACAGAAACACCGCCTCCAGATTTGAGAACTGCACATTCATCACTGAGTATTGGAAGGCACTAAAATGCTTCTACTGGGATTTTTGTGTGATTTTTTGGAAGTTTTTTTGGTGGGTTTTTCTGCTCTAATTTTTCTAAAATCTTGTAAAAATTGATTGAAATCACAAATTTGATAGGTAATCGGTACACAATCTAAATACCCTGTGAATTTTTCACAGTACTAAATCCATATATATAATCAAAACCTCGATTTAAATAACACAAATCAAAATTTCACCTCAAATTATTTCACCAAATTCCTACACAAAAATGATTCTTATTTTTTTTACTTACTCAATTGACTTGTAAACCATTGTCTCATCGGTTTATGTTATTTAAATTCTATACCCTGGGAGTGTAAGTGTATAAGTTAGTGTATAAGAACGCGTGCGCGCACACAACTTTTATATATATATAAAAGTGTAAAAAGGGTGTATATATATATATATATAATACTTTTATTATGGCTTTAATTACTTTGTCTTAATGGGTATCTAATATTTTAGATGTAGATAATATTTAGCGTACATACGAGTGAAATTATATATGATATATATAGAAACACAACGAGTGTAAAATATATATTAGATATAGAAATACCAAGTTAAAGAGGATATATAAATTATATATTGAATATTAATGAGATTTAGAAAATAAGCAAAATGTAATTTTTTTACTATTTCAAATTATTTTATAGATATTTTAATTTCACATATATAGATAATATAAATAAAATATTCCAAATTCATGTAAAATAATTTTATTATATATATATATATATATATATTTCAATTTCTTTGTATAAGAGACGGGGATTTTGATATAATGTTTAAAAGAATATTAATTAAAAAAAAATGGAGAGAGACTCTGTTTTTATTGCGTTGATAAATAAATTAATATGAATAATGTGGATTATAAACAAAATATTTCAATAGTTAGGGTAATTAAAATATTTGAATGCCAATTATGTATATATTATATAAAATGATTTACAAAAATGTTATGGTTAATTTTTTTGTATTGATGTGTTCATCAAAATGAAGGAGATTCGTATTTACTTCCTTCCTTAACCTGGAGTGTGTATCTATATATATATATATATATATATATATATATAACTCAAGAGATTTGGTCATTTTATATAGTGGATAGATTTGGGATTGAGATGGATTTATGTTGGTACTTAGGTTTGAATGAGAAAGTGAGATGTAAGAAAACTTTACACTTTTATATTATGATTTTCTTATTTATAATTTAAAATAAAATTAATTAGAGCTTTATGTGGAAGGATTGTAAAAAAAAAAAGATAGATATATAGGATGAAAATATTCAAATGGAATAAAATAGATCATTACTCTCTCTCTCTCTCTCTCTAAATGATGTTACAACTGAAGAGATTATCTCAAGACGAGATGAATTTATACACATATTTAGGATTGAATGAGAAAATGAAATGTATGAGAACTTTATTCTTTTATATCATGATTTTCTTATTTATAATCTAAAATTAAATTAAATATAACCTTTTGTCAAATTTTATATGGATTGTAAATGAATAAATAAGATAGATAAGATGAAAGCCCATAGGGTGTAAAATAAACAATGACAAGTGTTCTGTTAAGGAACTACTTGGTGGAAAGGTAACCAATTTGAAACCCCATAATAAAAAATTTAGACATGCTAAAGGTTGGCATGGCCTAGGCTGAGTGCAATCCTCGGGTGATTTTGATGGCTTAGATACCCATAGGTCGCAACTACTCAAGCTACAGGTTAGGCATTCCATTCATCTTAGGACTCACATTATCTAACAAAAAAACTAAAAAGATACATAAGATGAAAAGATTCAATGTAGGCTAGAATAAAAGGGTAGAATATGCAAAGCCAGTCTATGTTTGGATGCCCCTTCGGATAGTTTATTGCCCCCAAAGGTGGCTCCTCAAATATTTTGTATTGGTAATAACACTCTAATTGTTATTCCTATTTTAAGAGTAGCAAGTTGTTTTATATTTATGCAAACAAATAAAATGTAATTTAAATTATCATACTAGCGGGAAAATATTTTCCCATGTGAGTAATATAAATTCTCATTAAATCCAATGTTCTAACTTTTTTTTTAGAGGAGTTACTCAATTTATCACATTGTTAAATCATAAAGTAATTAGGGTGGAGGGAAAAAGATTGAAAGTGATTAGTGTGGTTGCATTGAGTTTCTCCAAGGTATAAAAAGTGTTTGTTTTGGATGATTCATAAATAACTAAATAAAAAAGGTTAATTAACATGATAAGCAATAATATATATGGTAAGAGGGTATTCATTAATTTCCAAATGAACTCCAGGTTTCATGAGAAGGCTCACCCATAAAGTCATTTGTTAAAATTATTATTTTTCCCTCTATTGTTCTGAATATACGATCGAGAAGATCTTAGGTTGAATTTTTGGTTTGATAACCCAAATTCACAAATGGGAAAAACTCAAATTTCAAAATGAGGTACCTTTAGACTCGAGATATTTGAATGCATTTATGCATTCAAAAGTGCATTTTAAATAATGAAAAATGGCAAATTGACTTGGATTTGTATCCCCAAATTTCTATATATTTAAAAAAATAAAATTAAATGATCAAACTTAGCCGAAAAATATTTCCCCATGGAAGTAATATAAATTTTCATTAAATCCAATGTTGTTATAACTTTTTTTAGAAGAAGTTACTCAATTTATCACCTTGTTAAATCATAAATATATGTCATAATTCCAAAGCAATAAGAAATTAAAGAATATCATTTTGAAATAAAATACCAATCTCTATCCATAATAATGTTTTAAAAAGATCTAAGTGAAACATGTTACATTACTTAATGATAAAGTAATTATGGTGGATGGAAAGGGGACAAAAGTAATTAGGGTGGAGGGAAAATGATTGAAAGTGATTAGTGTGGTTACATTGAGTTGCTCCAAGATATAAAAGTGTTTGTTTTGGATGATTCATGAATAACTAAATAAAAAGGGTCAATTAACATGATAAAAAATTATATATATGGTAAGAGGATATTCATTCATTTCCAAATCAACTGCAAGTTTCGTGAGAAGGCTCAGTAATAAAGTCAATTGTTGAATTTGTTTTTTTTCCCCTCCAATGATCCAAATATATGACCGAGAAGAGCTTAGGTTGACTTTGTGGTTGGATTCTTTGATAACCCAAATCCACAATTGGGATAAACTAAAATTTTCAAAATGAAGTACCTTTAGACTCAATATTTTGAACATGTAATAAATGTATATTTTTATATTATTATTCTAGATGTGATATCCTTTGATATAGAGTTTTAAATATGCAAATGATGTTGGACTTTAATATTTTACAATTTTTTGAACAAACACTTTGGTGGATGAGCATTGCCTCTTGTCATCATCACCACTGTAAATTCTTATGCCATACCATTATAGGCTTACAACTTAAATAACATAAAATCGATGACAAACCATTTAACCATTCCAATTAAAAAATGATGGCAAACATGCAAATGTGCAAAAGGAACATATTAAAAGCCTAGAAATTTTTGGACATATGATGTGCATCTTTTTGACATGTTTCCTATGCTCTTTAAAATAGTTTTGACAAACAATGTCCATTTTTTTTCCCTTTTTGACATATTACATTGAAGTAAAAGTATCACATTATTTTAGGTAAATTAAGTTGTTAATATTGGGATTCATCTTTCAAATTTACTTGGTTAGATTGTTTGTAATTAAAAAAAAATTAAAGTCACGTTTATAATATAAATACTATTTGGTTAACTGACCAAGGATACAAGTCATATTTACTATGATAAAATGAAGGGCCACCATGTATAGCATAAAAAATGTTTCAATTAATGAGGAGTTGGGAAAGTGTATGTAAAGAAAATTTGCAATTTTTTTAATAATCAATTAATTGTCTCAAAAATACCTCTACTTACATCAAGATCAACTAATATCCTTGCAATTGACCTTTATCTTTCATAGACAAAGCTATCATCCACAAGAATAATTTTTCCTAGGTTGTTTCCAATTATGCATAAATCCTGAATAGTCTAGGGTTCCATAGGGAGCCCAAGAAAATTTATCCATACTGGGTGTCTTACATGGTCTCATCCCTAGCATAAAAAAGAGTGGTTGGGTTTTATAGACAAATAATACCTATCCATAAACCAAAATTCATTTGATATAGAAACTACATCTTCTTCTTTTTAAAAGACAAAGCCAATGCATATATCTTGTTACTACGTGAACTGCTAGTATATAGCCTAAACTTGAACCCCGACTCTACTTACTCTATCTCATAATGTAGTCCATCGCTACCCTCTTGCCAATAATATTTTGTACCAAAGTGCATCCTAAAAGGTCAAGGATTTGGTTGATTGCAATATATTCCCCCATAACTAAGAACACATCCTTCCTTGACTTCCAATGACCTTACATCATTTCTTCTTCTAATGAACCCAAAACCTTCCTTAGAGGCCAAGTAAATGACATGTTCCTTCTACACTCCTTCAACATCACCTTCCATCATCAAGTATAGAGGGTTGAAGCACATAGGAGGGTGTTTATTTTTCTAAGCATTAACTTTCAAATTGGCGGAATCGATTGGAGACAATACATCCATAGCCATGTCCTATTTAGTAGGGACCTTATAATAGTCCAAAGTTTGGAAATATTAAGCATTTGTACCACCAATGTTATCAACACTCATGCCATTCGACCAACTCAAAAAACCCTTATCTTCACATTGTCTAAAGTATGTAGAAGTGTGCTTAACCATCTGAAATATCATGTTATTACATTATTCATGGACCCTATTTGATAGATCTTCCATTACTTAAAAACCAATTTAAAAACTTCTCTTATTTTTAAACAACATATCATTAAGAAGAGTCTTTTTGGTAGAAATCACACATGAGAAAATTTTACCGACGCTTTTCGAACCAAGTAATGTGGTTCAAAATATCATTATCATTCACTTAAGCGTTTCCTTTCCCGACTTTAAGATATGCTAGTTTAGATTAAAACTTCCCGGGTATGGATATCGTTATGGATATTTTTTCTCAGCAATACATGAAAGTTGTCATGAGAGACCATAGGGCACTTTGTTCTACCCACAACCGCCAACAGTTTCTGGAATCAGTTGGGCCCGCCTCACATAAAATCAGATCCCATCCTCAAGGTCGAAAGTTACTTCTGATCAAACCTAGAATATCGATGGTACTGCTAGGTGATACCAGTTAGCGTTGGGGCCGTTAACAGTGATGGATCTTATCGCCCTCTGTTCATTTGTTGTGTAGGTCAGGTTTTATTTTTATTCAATGCTTTTCTTCACGGCTAAAGTGGTCCGAATCTTCTGGTTTCTTATGTCTAAAAGATTCTGTGCATCGTCTATTGGATATTTTTTAGACCATAATATTGGACGTTACCATTTGAAATCACTGCAGAGTGTCTTTTAGAGTTTCAGTGATTCGTTTATTTGACGCAAACGTCCCCTGGCAAAGTTGATCGATTTCATCGGGGGGCGGGAGGAATGATTTCTTGTGTGTTCTGCTCACCCACATTCCAGGTCTGACGGACCATGGTAGAACTCGGCTGAAAATAAATAACATGCTATAGGGTATTAATTGGGCGACGATTATATATGCCCACCGTTCGATTTTGGCTTTAGTAAAATTGAACTATAGGCATATACAGCTGCCGCCCGATTAATACCCTATAGGATGCTCAAATATTTGTTGGTGTAGAACTCATCCTTCGATACTAAGTTGCATGTTTAAGGAACATTTGTGGTGATTAGACAACCTAAATGCACCCTATGTAAATAGCGATTCTGTGTTCTAAAACTGTGGTTTTTTCATCTTTATATAAGATTGTTTTCTAATTCGAAGCAATACGTTGATTCATACGATAATTTTTGTAATATGTTTCAAGGCATTGTTCATGGTGCAGTTATTATGTTATCATAAAATCAATGGCTTTGGGATACGATTCATGAGTTCAATTATCAATTTTGATTGTTTTATTAATCCCATCCTAAACTTAGGAACAACAATGATCAAGAACTCACTCACTTGTGGAAATATCACTGGGTTTGGAATGCACATGGATTTTTGAATCATTTGCAAACTATAATTGGAAAATATATGATTATCTGGATCCCAAATGAAGGGAAAGAATTCAATTTTACATTTTTAACAATGGATGGATATAAAAACAATGTTGAAAGCAATGTTTTAAAATTGTTAAATTGCTTTAGTATTATTTATCTATTTTGTATACATTGTCTTCTTTGAGGCATTTATAGTGGAGCGGACAACACCTCATTGTTAGGCTTGAAATTAAATACTTTTCGGTGGCCCTAATGCCCTTTTTACCTCCCTCTCCATCCTTTCTAAACTCCCTACTCCATATCCTTAGAACCTTTTTGATGTAACAATGGGTGAAAATGCCAAATCAAACATTCTTTAAAGTTACGAGGTAAATTTATAATTAGTTCCCAAATTCCTTCATTCAAATGCATTTTAAAGCTTAATTTTTATTTAGAAATGTTGCTAGGTAGGTAGGTCCTGCACCTTCTGCAGGTTCCTGCAACCAAAACAAGTGAGCACGTTCGTTGTCCCTATCTAAAGATCACCACGTGGGCTCATCAGGAATGGACAACTCTACACTCTATAAAAGTCATCAATGTGAGTTAGGTCAAGGTGGGCGTGTTATATTGAGCTTCATATTGGTATTCAACCGATACTTAGGGACTGATCTCCAAGTCTCTCTATAGAGGATCTCCAGTTCATCTAGGATTAGGAAAACTAGTCCGACTAAACCAATCTCACCATGGATTGTTACGAGTTGTATTTGTTTTGTTCTCCAGCTGCTCTTGTTAGTTTTAGCCTATCTTTGTATTGTAGCTATTACAAAAATCTAGTTATGGCTCATGCCCAAGATAGTCGTCCTATTGCAACGATATGCTTCTGCTCTAAATCTTTGAATTACTCCAAGAGGTCACTGGACGTTTATATATCTTTGTGCTATGTAAAGGTTGAGTATTTTCATATTGAGGCTATGTCAAGTTCTCTATGTCATCGTCTTTGCTGTTAAGAAGCTCTGTGATTTAATTCTGTACAAGAGGAAATGAGTTGGTTGGTCGGCTATGCTTCTGCTCTAAATCTTTGAGTTACTCCAAGAGGTCACTGGACGTTTATATATCTTTGTGCTATGTAAAGGTTGAGTATTTTCATATTGAGGCTATGTCAAGTTCTCTATGTCATCGTCTTTGCTGTTAAGAAGCTCTGTGATTTAATTCTGTACAAGAGGAAATGAGTTGGTTGGTCTCAGCCGACCAACTCAGCTTGCTTCCCTCTTGTTCTTTTTGTTTGTCGCTCTAGTATATAGATATTCGCATTTATTATTTGATTTATAAGTGTGGTGTGCTAATCGACCATCTCTCATATCTGAGTTTATTTTTGCCAATAAAGTGCAATATTTCGAACTTTGTCCTCTTTCTATGATATTTCTTGTTGTATGCCTAACTGAAGTGTGTACAGATCTAGAAACTGTGAGGATTAAAATCATGATGTATTACTTCTTTTAACCACCGGGCTATGAATCGATTGGAGCAAGCCATAGATCAATAGTATTTTGATCATGAAATATCTATTGCTCTTTTTCCTGCAAGTACATTTTATATGGTTCATTGCATATGAATGTTTTGAGGAGGAATACGATCCTGTAGTTAGTAATCCATAACTTTCAATTGATATTTTAATAAAATGACTTTCGAATTATTGTGACTACAACATATTCGTATAATAATACTTTGATTTATCTCTTCTTGTGGATTCTTGGCAACAAAGTATATTTTACTCAGATCGCACATCCATTGGAATTTATATTACTTCAATATTTATGCTAAAAGAATGAAAGTGCATTCACAAGCTTTGTCGAATGGACATTAAGTCTTAGATCTGAATGAATACATATTAGGTTATGGAGTGCAATATTTTGTTTGAATATTAAGCACATTAACTTTGTTTACAATGAACCAATGATTGATTGGAGCAGGTTTTGATATTCTCTTCCCTTTAGAGCATGCTTATATTGACATAGAATGATTGATAGTTAAGACTGTGAAAGATTTTATTTATTTCATTTTTTTTTATTCAAGTAAGTTTTCTGCCTTGTGTTGGGAAGAAGAATTTAATTAAGTTTACAATCATCCTTTTTGATGGTTTGATGAGACTTATAACCCTTTGTCCCTTCGATAACTAAGATAGTATCCAAGGTTGCTCAGCCTAGTAGGGAGCCAGGAGTAGAATTTATGCTTTTTTATTTCTTTTAAGGTGTGAATATCACCAAGGTTCTTGACTCCCTTATCCTTTGGACAATTGAGATAGACTTCAAAGTTACTTAGCCCAGTAAGGAGCTAGAGTCAAGAAATCCTAGTGACAAGTGGCTCAGTTTTAGTTTTCTCGGATAATTCCATTAAGATTGTGTGATTAAATAGAGTTGAATGGACAAATATGTTTTATAGAAGTTTGAAAGTGTTGATGGAACAATTTCTATAGCAAGATAGAGACTAGTTTTGCAAGTACATAAGGTCTCTTTCTAGCACATATTGTGCTCTACCTCGAAGCTTGCAACACCTTGGATTGATAGATTAATTTTGGACTATTAACTTAGCATATATCACACTCAACATTTTGGCATCATTGTCACGGAGGCCCTTAGGGACGAGAATATGGTAATCTCACTTTTTTATTGGATTTTTCAGCACTGGAGGTAAGCATCTATGTTATTTTATCTAGTAGGTGTGCCCCTAGTATGTTGATTATTAGGAAGGTTTGATTCTATTCCTATAAGTGACTACCTTTGGTGAGATTTTTCTTAGCAACAACTGCAACATTCTATTGAGTTAGTGCCAACAGGTTGATTTACAGTCTTTACTTTGAGTTATGTTCAAATTTTTCTTTTTAAACATGTATGATTAGGGTTAACGGTACTAAAACAAATAAGGGTAAAGCTAGGTTTGTTATTTTTGGAATTCCTTTCTCTAATTTTTCATTTTCTACAGGTAAACATTCTAAATATACCCATACCAATGAGGCCAAAACATTACACTTGGACTCTAGAGACAATGGTTAAAGAGTATCTCAACCACCAAGAGATAAGAGGGTAACTGGTATAGTTAATCCTCCTTCTCTGGCTAGTTCTGTAGGAGAGACACATTCAAGGTAGAATTAGTCTTAGTCCTCATCACTGAATATTGGGTATAGCCTAAATGGAATAACGATAACATGGTATATCACGAAGAAGGTAATGGTGAAATATGTGATGAGAACAATGCACATGAATAAGTTACTTTTGGGTTCTCAATCGTGGACTCTAATTATATTTTTCAGATGAATATTATTCTTTGTCAGCCCCCTTACATTTTCATGGTAAGTTTCTCGAAGACCCACATGCATTTCTTTTTGAATTTGATATATTGTGAAAGAGCTATGATTACTCTTTTGATGCCTAGAAACTTAAACGTTTCCTAGCTCCCATTAAGGACGTAGTTTACACTAGTTCATGGGGTTGGGGGGAAATACCATTCGAACATGGGATGGAATGAGAAAATTATTCCTCAGGGAATATTAGGAATATTGTAAGGCCCGTGATTTAGAAGATGAATTTTTAAGAATGACACGACAAGATGATGAAAGTCTTAAAGACTACCTTGAAAGGTTTCTTTATAATCTCCAAAGGTCCAAATATAAATTAGACCCAGTAACTTTTAGAACCATATCTATACGTGGTATTTTAAATGAATCAATTAATGTATTAAATTTTGTAGGACATGGAGATGTATCTCAATTGAATTTTCATCAGATTTGTGAATTGCGCAGGAAATATTCACACAGGTAGTCCAAATCTGGTAGAGCTTTGAGAGATAATTCTTGTAAAAATATCAAATCAATGACAATTGGTGTTGTTAAAACCAAATTTTTACATTTGTTATAGAATTTTAAGACCGGTTTTCTTGAAAATTTATTTTTTCAACTACATTTTTTACATTTTAAAAAGAAACAAGAAGATGAGTGTGCCGCACTTTCTATCTTTTGTCCAAAATATAGATAGAAACACCCACTATGTGATTGTTCCACAAATGTTGCTAATATTTGTGTCATTTGTGCATGAGACAATTCTACAGATTAGTGCTCCTTCATACCAAGATTTAAGGTGATTTTTTGAGAGGGAAACCAAATATTTAAACCACTAGATGCAATGGTACTGAAAGAACCATGGTTGTAGGTAAGTTCGGGTATGTAATAAGAACCTGAACAAAATATTCCTAATTTTCATGGGGAAAAAATTCATTTTAGAATTGGAATTATTCAGTATCATGATAAGCATACCCTTAATAGTATTGCCACAACCATCCTTAGCAATAAGGGTGGAGAGGACATTCATATCCTACTTTTCCATACCCAAAGCCACCTTAAGAGTCATATCTTGCACTATATCCACCATACCCTCAACCTCAATCTTGTAAACCAGCTTCTTTGCCTCAGCAAATGCAACCTCTACAACCCAAAATACCATTACCTCCATCTTTAGGCCACCATAATTACCTACACAACCAATCCCCATTCCTAACAATAAAGCAGTTCGTTATATTTTTCATGTTGAACTGTCCCCTTTCCTTACATATCATATGACATCGATTGAGGTCCAAGACCTTCAACTAAGGTTGGGGAAGGTTGTAGAAAATAAAAACATCCTTTAGTCATCATTGAGGATAAAAATAAGGAAACTCCTAATCATTCAAACAATGATGTTGCAATAAATCTTGCCCCCAAAAACTCAGAGCCCTTACCATATTCAAGCTCACCTCCCTACCCTGAGAGTTTTTCTATGGAGAAAGTTGACCCAAACCCTAATTATCACCTAGCTTGTAAGCTAAGGAATATTTGTATCAATGTTCCTTTTTTCCAGGCTCTCAAAGAGATTCCTATATATGCCAAGACCATTTGGAAACTCTGCACTAAGAAGCCAGGTAGGAAGAGAACATAACCCCAAACCATACAATTTTTTGTTAAGGAATTCGAGTTGATGGTAGGGCATGATTTCATTGAAAAATGTACATACCATGGAAACCTGATTTTCTTTGTCCATATTGGTGGCATTCTTGTTCCCAGTGTTTTGATTGACCTAGGAGCGGTCATCAATGTGATGACTCAGAAAACCATGGAGAAACTTTAACTATCTCACCTTCACCATACACCCATTTTCTTAGAGTTTGTAGATATATCAAAACTCAAGCTAGAGGGTGTTTTGGATGATGTGATCATCTCCATAGATTCTTGGGAATAATCTGCACACTTTATAGTCCTACAACCTAAACATCATATAGGGGTACATCCCATGATCTTTGGATGGCCATGTATTGGTTTCTGCTCAAGCAACATGTTTAATAGACATGGGGAATTGAGAAAGAAAGTCACCCTTTATCGTCTTGTTAGATCCATATAGGAACTTTGTGATACACTGTGGCTATATGAGAGTAGTAGTGATGAGGATAACTAGTCCATTTCTATTAGTGATCATATTTTTTAGTTTATGGAGTGTACTGAGGAGATTCAAACCTGTGACTTCTTTGTTAACCTATACTCTTTGAAGAACTCTGGATTATTTCATCTTATTTTTAGCTCAAGTTTTTAAGAAAGTTGTGATCCTTAAACCTCATCACGATTACAAAATTTAGTGACTTCCATGGATACTCATGAGCCAAATAATTCCCTTGTTGAGGTGAGTCTAAGTAAATCCTTATATATTAATTCAAAAGTCGAACAATCCCAACAAGAGAAGGTGAAAATGCTACAAAATCATCTTGGTGCATTTGCCTAGAGTTATGAAGACACGAGATACATTCCTCCGAAGACTTGTACCCATCGAATCTATATTCAAGAGGGGAAAAACCTATCTAATAGCCCCAACGATGAATAAACCTGGCACTCAGAGATATTGTGAAAGAATAAATTCAAAAACTCATGGACGTTGATTTTATCTACCCCATTTCCGATAGTCGATGGGTCTCCCCTTTAGTAGTAGTTTCGAAGAAAGATGTTAGGTAGTGGATTTGTGTGGACTATAGAGAATTGAACAAAGCCACCCTTAAAGGTTACTTCCCCCTCCCATTTGTAGACGAGGTATTGGATACCCTCACTGGTAAAAGGTATTTTTCCTTCCTTGATGTCTTTAACGATTATAACTAGATAAGAATCACACTTGAGGATTTGAACAATACTACCTTCACTTGTCTATGGGGAAAACTATCTTATAAGGTGTTACCCTTTAGGCTATGTAATGCCCCTACCACCTTTCAGTGGGTGGTCTTAGCCATCTTTGCTAATCTTGAGCGTGTCGAGGTGTATATGGATGACTTTTCTATATATGGTGACTCTTTACTCGAAGCCCTCAAGAACTTGAAAAAAGTGTTGATTAGGTGCAAAGAGGCTAATCTCATCTTAAGTAAGTAAAATGTAAAATGTTGTTTAACGCAGGGATAGTCCCTGGTCACCTTATTTCTAGTGAAGTTATACAGGTTGACCTTGCCAAAGCTAAAGTTATTATACACCTGCAAGTACCTAAATTCCAAAAGGAAGCAATGTGTTTACTAGGACATGTGGGATACTACAGGAGATTCATTGAGCACTTTCCTAGGATTTTTACTCTTATTTTTCATTTACTTGCCAAAGATATTGACTTATCTTGGCGTAATGTTTTCCAATGCAATTTTTAGGAATTGAAGGAGAAATTGACTATGATACCTATCCTTAGGGGACCTAATTGGTCCCTTCCATTGCATATCTCCACCAATGCCTCAGAAACCACTATGGGCGCAACATTGGGACAAGAAGAACGTAAATCATCTTATGATATTTACTTTTCCAGTAAGAACCTTTCACATATTGAGCTAAACTATACAGTGATAGAAAATCAATATTTAGTTGTATTCTATGCCATTAATAAGTTTAGAAGCCATATAACTGGATATGAGGTGTTTTTCCACATGGATAAATCTACTCTAAAATATTTAGCGAATAAATCATTAACTAGCGGACGAGTCAGTAGGTGGTTATTACTATTACAAAAATTTAACATTATTGTTATTGATAGGCCTAGTAAAGCTAATGTAGTAGTTGATTTTCTTTCTAGAATAGATAATCTAGGCCAAGCAATTCATGTTGATGATTCTTTCCTTGATGAGCATTTATTCATTGTTTCTACTAACTCACTGTGGTTTGCAGATATAGTGAACTACTTAGTTACAGGGAAGACACCAATGCACCTTTCTGCCAAGGAAAAGTAAGGAATTATTAAATATGGTGTCTCATATTCTTGGGTTCAAGGATAATTCTTCCACACCATACCTGATTTGATTATTCATAGATTTGTACATGAGGAGGATGTGTTTGACACATTAAAGTTTTCCCATGATGATCTATCCAGGGTCCACTTCATGGATAAGGGAACTACATATAAGGTCCTTTCTATGAGCTATTATTTGGCTTCTCTTTTTAAAATTTCCAGGTAGTATGTATGTTGATGTGATAGTTTTCAGCGAATAGGTTGTCATTGTGCAAGCTGATGAGATGCCTTTATGTCCTTAGGTAATGGTGGAGCCCTTTGAAAAATGGTCCTGGGACATATTATATTACATATACTATATTGAATCATTCCCAAGCTATATATAAAAAGTCTATAATCATATAGATCACATAGAAAAAAAAAACAATTTTACATTTTCAACAGTGGATGGATATAAAAACAAATGGATAAAGCAATGTTCATATAGATCACATAGAAAAAAAATTCAAATTTATATTCACAACAATGGATGGATATAAAAACAAATGGATGATGCAATGTTTCGAAAGCATAGGGCTACTTTAGTATTATCTAGGTTTACTTTGTGAACATTGTGGAGATTATAATGGTGCTCTTAACAACACTTGCTCATTATGAGTGACCATTATGTGAAGTTGGGGATGTTAAAGATGTTTATTTAAGATGAAATTGTTATTCTATCTTAGTTCCTATTTTACTTTTATGTTATTTTTTTAATTATTGAAGTCACTATTTTTATATGATGGAAAGCGATTTTACTACAACACGAAAGGGAATTGGGGTTTTCCGTGAAATTTTTGTCATGTTATCTTGGCTATGTTTATTTATGTCTTACCATTGTCCTACCTATATTTGCAAAGAGATGCGTGGAACATTCTGTGTACCAACAAATGGGGTAAACACGATTCCTCTTTTGTTCAACCTATCTATTTATTTCACATCATTCGAGCCATCAAAACCCTTAGAGTTGTATTTCTTACTAAAACTCTCAACTCTCATTTTCTGTGAAAGATATGAGGCATTTTTCATTATTTTCGTATGTATCTCTATTTTATTATAACAAAACGCATGTTGTATTATGATGTGAATATAACTAGTAGAGTCCATCCAATTTTGTATAAGCATTCGCGACTTATCTTTCACAGCTTCAAGCTTCATCAATTTTACAATAAAATTTAATTTTTTATAAATGAATACCATATTCATTAAGAATGACATTTATAAAGTACAAACAAAGTCCAAGGAGATAGAAGTGGAAATAGGTCTCGTAAAAAACATTGTCTTTAGCAACCATCTCTATCTATGTTTTTTTCCTATAACTACCTTCAATACCAAAGGAAAAGGCATATGGGGTAAGGCATTTCGTTATAATGACCAAATCTTCCCTTCACTTGATCAAAGGGTATATCCCATTTCATAACCTATTTAAGAACCCTTAGAACAATTTCTTCTAATTTTCATAAATGATCAAGTTAAAGAATTTGACTATATATATATATTATTTTATTTTATTTTATTTTAGTTTATTTATTTATTTATTTTCTTCAGTACGAAAAAAGCTTGATTGTATTATGATAGATAATCATATAATGTCCAATACATCTGAATAGACTGTTATGAGAGATTCTCCTTAAACAGTACAAGACTGTAGAGGAACAAAAGTATTGCAGAAGTGTCTGAAAGCCAATATACCACAAGTACCAGAGAAGGAAAGAAGTATATGAGCTGCAAACAAGCTATAAACCATAGGGAAAAGCAATGCTTTTACCAGATAGATAGTCTAGATAAGTCAAAACCCCATTTAGGGGCAGCATCTGCCAACTGAGAGAAGATATACAAAATGTGCAAGAAATGTGCAAGAAAAAACAGTTGCATGAAACATACCTGGGAAATTGAAATGAAAACAGTAAGATTATATATTATATATTATGAAAACATACCATTATATATTATTCAACTTGGGGTTATGCCATTACTTTTACCATTATTAATGGTGGATTTTCCTCTTAATTAAGAGGATATGGGATAGTGTAAGTTAATGCTTCCCTCTCATGATATGTTAGTCGCAATGGAAATATACAATTTCAATAATAAGTTAACTTGGAGGAGTTGTTAAAGATAATTACACTATTATTAGAAAATGGTGTAAGGATATGAACTTAAGAAATTAAACTAACTTTTAGAATATTTAAATTTTCTTTGCAGGAAACTTTTATAAATAAAAAAATAAAAAAAACAAGTTCTTTTGAGAATGATATGCTATTTTTCGTTATCCACAGGGGTCTTGAGTAGATGTTATCAAGTGCAATGTTAAGGAAAGTCACCAATTCAATTCCTCGCCCTATTCGAGTGTTATTCTTGAACATGACCAAGATGTAGCCTCACCAATGTCAAACTTACAACAACAACAACAAAAAAATTGTTAATTTTCCTGTAAAATATAATCCATGTGTTCATGTTTAATGCCAATCTTTATCTAAATGATGAAATTTATACAATTGTATCTAATAACAATTATTGTGCACCACTATATATATATATATATATATATATATATATAAACTCAAGCATAACACTAGCTTCGATTGAATGATTTTAGCATTATCAATCATTTTTTTCTATTTAGTATGTAGTTCTTCCTATGTATCTATTCACAAAAATGAAAGACGTACGCATTTTAGAATTAGGACACATATTATATTATGCAGCCATATATATATATATAGATAGATATAGTGTTTTTTTGTCAATCATGAATATGTAAATTACATTTAAAAACCTTATCAATATTGGAAATAAAATAGGGCACTAGAAAAATGGAAAAATTAGTGGTTAGAATTATGGTATACCCAATTTAAAAAAAAAAAATAGAAAATGATATTATCTATATGTGTATCTAATATGTAAATATAATTTTTTATTATTTTTTGTTGTTTAATGATGATGAATGTGTAGACTACATTTTAAAAACTTATCAATATTTGAGATAATGACAAGACACTAGAAAAATGGAAAAAAGAGAGTATTTTCTCATGCAACTCCAACCACCATTTTCATCACTCCAAAGGTAAAACCAATGTGGCCAACTCATCCAACATGTAAAGAAAGAAAATCATGCGTATGTTTTCTTTAATTCATTCAAATGTGTGTACATTATAAAAACACATGCACATTTTAGTTATAAAGGCATGTATGTGTTTTTTTTTATAAAAATGCATACACATTATTATTAATGATAACGTTCCTTATTTTTACCTAGAATAACAACCCTCTAAAATTCCCTCTCCTTGACATGTTTCAAATTAACTAAAGCCATGTATGTGTTTTTTTTATAAAAATGCATACACATTATTATTAATGATAAAGAACAAAAATGCATACACATTATTATTAATGATAACGTTCCTTATTTTTACCTAGAATAACAACCCTCTAAAATTCCCTCTCCTTGACATGTTTCAAAATAAAAGCTTTAGTATTAAAACCTTGGTTTAAGAGCATAAGACCTAGTTTTCCTTTCTAGCCATTATAAGGCTCTTAGACTCATCCCCTTAGCATAGAACCACTTAATGGTTCTTACGATATGATTTGAAGGTAAAATAATATATAGAAGGGGCATGTGTCAAGTTTCAGAGACCTTTTTCATAATTCCTAACACTGTGAAGCTTCATTTTCCTAGACAAGTCCCTTGGTTTCATTTCTCATTTCTGACCATGTTCAAGGGTTCTCGATGCATCACCCTTTCCAAGAAAGAATTAATGGAGGCCATAGCCCACCTAGATGCCAAAGATCCCATAAAAATTTCCTATGTGGTGTTTTGTTGCAATTGGCATGATGCATAAAGAAGGGATTTTTATAAAAATTTCCTATGTGGTGTTTTGTTGCAATTGGCATGATGCATAAAGAAGGGATTTCTAGGGAGAAAATATAGCCAAAATGTGAATTTTCAAGATGATATTTTGAGGTCAACCAATAATTTGTATTATTTAATTATCTCATATTGCATTTTATTTCAAAACCATATTATTGTTTTTTTGGTTTTAATAGCCCCACCATATATCACATTTTTTTATTTTCAAGTAGACGAGAGAAATAAGGAATCATATTAACTTATTTTTAAGTGGGAATCAGAAAATTAGAATACCATTCACTTATTTTGAAGCAAATGGGACACACTTTTTTCATATATATCTTTCACACCCATGGTATTTGGAATTTGGAAGCTCATGATATTTTTCCACAGTATTTGATTTGATGAAGCTTATGCTTGTTATTAGTCTTTTATTGTATTTGTTGATCTCTATTTTATGTATTACATGCATAAGTAGAAAACAAATAAATAATAAATATGATATCTAGAGGAATTTTACTTTCATAATACAGAATTTTTTTATTTTATCAGATCTGTTATGATGAACTATCTAGTGGAATATCCATGGCAATTTAGGAGTTCCTAATAAACCCTATTTAATGTTTCGAGATAGTCCATTGCTAGATATATGACTTAAATGGTCCAAATTAATGAAAGATGCATTCTACTTTAGGTTAATATTTCTATTTTAATATTATTAAATTGATTAAACTTAAATAAATAATGTTATTTCTAATTAAATTTTAATTTATTTTTAATTTTAAATAGGTCATATAAATGAATTTATATTATTAAGATTTCTAAATAAATATTATGAAAGAAAATTTATATTAACTTTATAATTTTAATGAAGAAAAGTAATAAAACTATATTAATATTTTAATATTATATTGATTTATTTAAATAAACCATTATTTTTATATGACTTTTTTTCATCATAGCAAAGTCTCTAAATACGCCTCTAACTAGCACAACCACATTAAAGTAAATGTGGTTGATAAATGCCGATAGATGCATATGAAGCACATATATCAATTAGCAATAATATTAAAAATTAATGTTATTAATATTATTATCAATAATATTAATATAATAAATATAAGAACCACATTAATAATAATTAATATTATATTATTACTATTATAATAATTGATATTATATTATTACCATTAGATTAAAAATAATTATAACAATAATAAATAATAATAATGGTTATAATTAAAAATAATAATAATAATTTAAAAAATTATCATAATAATAATAATAGTAATAATAAATAAACATGATAATAACAACAATTATATTAATAATCATTTAACAAATTATATTAATAATCATTTAATAAATAATGATGAAGTAATTATGAAATAAACATTTAAAAAAAATGAAACAATAATTTAAAATCAAAGCTATGTTTATACACTACAATTATGATCCCTTACATTAATAAACCCAAGGCATTAATATAAAAAAAAACCAAGGGGAAAGTTTTAAACAAATTTTGATATGAAATTCAACTTCAAACACTCCAGCAGAACACAGTTATTAAACGCTAGACTCTTCCAAAACACACCCAGAGTGATGACAAAAGCAACACCAATTCAAATCAATAGGATAATGATCATGATGCTTCACACTTTCCAACCAGTCCCTTCTTGTTTTCCTTCCATATTCTCTCTGGTGCAAATGATACAAGTATTCCACATTTGATTTCATTTCATGAAGGACACGAATATGTTCATCGACAAAAATAGGATGGAACCCATGTTTTCTATCAAGCCTATTCTGAATATACGCAACAAAACTTATTACTTCTCTAATAGATTTTATCGTTGAAATGTAATAGATGCCATCATTGTTCTCCATACCTGCATTTGAATGACAAAAATATACAATTAAAATTAGTGTATATATATATATATATATATATATATATATATATATATATATATATATATATATATATATTACAAAAAATCCATAACAAAAATTAATAGATACATATAAAATTAAAAACTCATAAGAAAAATTAATTAGACATAAAAATATGAAACGATTGAAAAGAACTTATCGATGTGCATAAAAATAATTGCAAGAAACAACAAAAATTACAAAAAATTATTCATCAACAATAAATTGTATTCAAGATAAATACCCCTTAAATGATATCAACTTCAATCGTTCCTCCTCTTTCTTTTTAAGTGTAACATATGAACTATTTTGCTTTTTTTCATAACGATAAAAAGAAAAAGGCAGTGAAATCTGCAATCCGTCAATTTATTTCACTCTTGATATAGCTGTAAACATCAGACCCTGCCTCTCTCTGTCTCCAATATCTACAGTTCCTCGTTTCAAAGTCCTCCCCTATGATTTGTGTATTGTCAATGCCCATGCCATTTTCAAAGGCATTTGTCTCCGATTCTCCTTAACAATAGGCGCAATGGGTACAAGAATAGGACAATCCTTATCAATTGGAACACCACAATACTTTTCAAAAATAATTGTAGCAAACTTTGGAAGTTGTGGCAGCTTAGAAGTAGGCATAAAGAAAATATTTTCATTATATCCAAGTGCACCATTAGCCAAGATAGCTTCAACCGAAAAATTACACGTTAACATCACACACTCTCCATGACATAATAGTACTTCACCCTCCAACACATCATCATCACTATCACCTATTTTTGTTCTTCTACTGCATTATGCAACACATCTTGCAATAGGATAATTTAACCATTTAACCATTTTTCAATTTAGCAAATTAATGAGATTATTCATTGCAAATAAGTGAATAGAAGAATCAAACAAATTCCTTTCATGTTGACCCAAGAAACTATCAACATGCGTCATAAGAAGATCCCAATCAACAAGAAAATGAATCTTCATTTCTAATATTCATTAAAAAATTGCGAAAAGACATTTGTATGAGGTCATATCCTTCATGCTTATAAATTTTTTCCAGAGCCACGACAATGTTGAAGCTTTCCCATAAAACTTTCATAGTTGTTCTACATGTATACAAGGGTTTATCCCTAAAAGGTCACCCACAAGAATGATGGACCTACCACCAAAAGGACAATCCTTGTTTCACGAAAGGCTTCCCGCAATCAAGAATCTATTTGAATAAATAGTCGTGGACCTATAAAGCTCATATCATCAATCAATATATATCAAACATGCACCATTTATTCTTGAAACACTGCCAAAGCATGCCCAGACAGTGGATTCATATCTTTTATAATAATTTTTAAAGAAAAATGTTTTGTTTTGGCACGCATGTTAAAAGCAGCAATACCAGTTGGAGCAAGCGACAAAGGATTTTTACCATTTGTTATTGAACTAGAAAGAGCATGAAAAATAAAATCAATGAGAGAAGACTTCCCAATTCCAACAGTACCTTGAATAATCATTTTCAAAGCACCATAATTTCTGCCACTAACAAAGTGTTGAAAAACAATTTTAAAAGTAGCTAGTTGTTTTTCTGATAGATAGGAAGGGAAAAAATATGTGTCACTAACAAAGTTGAGATTGACAACACCTAAAGACTGCGCATATTTTAAAAAATTGATCCCTTGTTCTAAAAAATCATTTGAGACCATAGTTTCTTGCCAATTATAGTCGATATCAAAGTCAATTCTACCAAGAATATTAAGGTTTGAAATGTTTACACAGCTTGGAGGAACTAACTGCGAAAAAACCTGCCACTCTTCCAAATATTGATCAACATTCTCTTCATGTATAAGTGAATCAATGTCCTCTTCATCGCCTTCATTTGGGAAATGTCCTCGATCAACATGCCACGCACAATATCTCAAATTCCTCCAATTCTGAACAATATTTTCAGTTGAAAACTCGATATCTAATGCAATGTCATGAAAAGACTTGTATAAAATAAACTCACTCCAACAAAACGTTTCGAACTCTTCTGACCCTTCATCAGGAACAACAAAAAACCATGGAAAAACACAAACGATGGTTATTGCGTGGACTCCATGACTCCTGCCTACACTTCACATCAAAACTCCATGATCTGGCTTTTTCTATCAAGCAAAAATGTTCCAAAAAAATGGGTCGAGTTTGATAAACCTCAATGAAATTATTTCTACATAAAGCAACCCATTAGTACACTTTCTTTCCAACATTCAATAGGAAAAATTTGCGACTACAGACAACAAGAAGCAGCTTTAGCAACAAATCGCAAGTTTCTTGAGCTCCGATGGCATGTTTAACAAACATTTTAGCAAGAAACCTTCTATATGAAAATAGTGTAGGAGCCTCATACCCACTCCCACCAGAAACTATAATCAACATTTCATGATAACTTTCTGATCTTCTCTCCACCTTCGAAGCATATTTTGCAATATACTTCAAAACTTGATGTCAGGAAAGAATTGGCTGAAAATCAACATTTGCTTGCCAAATTGTCAAAAATCAAAATTTTGAACATTTAAATGGTCATCATTTCATGTTGGCTACTTTTTTTCCCTTTTTCGTCTATGTACAATATTTACTTTGCACGAACCTCCCATGGAGCATCATAGCGACATGAAAGCACATACCCTTTTTTACATAAACAAGAATCAACACTACATTTTGTATGCCTTTGGACATGGTTCACTAAATTCTCATAATCTTCTTTAGGTTTGCAAGAAAACAATTTCTCAGTATTTAAAATACATGGGGCATAATTTAGAGTTCAAGGGATCATGACATTTTGATGATGTATTTCACGTGGATTCTAGGCAGTAACATACTTGTCAAAGTAGCACTTTAGTGCGCTAATAATATTGGCATTAGACCAATCCAATGTTTCAGTATCTGGTGCTTCAAGCAACCACAAGAATCCATGGATGTGAGTTGAACCTCTATATTTCTACTCATACCTGACAAAATTCAAAACATGTAGTTGACATATATTAAAAAACCATAAGAACATACCTTTTTCTTCAAATCATTAAAAATTGAGTTGAAAAAGAATGACAAAAAACCTACACCAAAAGTATTTAGCACCAAGATATCTTTGCAAAATTATGTCACTGAAGATATTGAATCTTTGGTGCATGTACAAAACAACTATATGAGGGTATTGAATAACATTTTGATTTTTCTTGGAATGCTCACTTTGTCGATGAAAATGTTTGTTCAAAGGCATAACACTATGCAAATCATGCCACTTTGTATTAGTTTCACTCAATGTAAAAAATAAAGTAGGGAAACCCAACTGGTTGATCATGTTAGTGAGTTCAAAAAGACACTTTTTCCAATAATCCCTTGTACCCCTAATAGAAGATCCAAATTTCATTAATATCTCAATCAGCTTATTGTTTAGCAGATCATAAAGATGCTAACATAGCTCCCAAACAGTTGTAAGCATATTTTCATGAATATTTTTATTCCAAAAGAAAGGAGTTGTTCCCTAACTAGGATGATGCATAATCATATTCAATAAGAAATATCGAAACCAAGGATGGCTTGCAATATTTGATCATAAAATTTCAATAGATGCAAAGCAATATGCATGCATATACTCTTTGTAAATACAATGATGCAACCAATCAACATCACTTGTAGGGAATAAAGTGGGGAATGTCATGTCTAACTGTCCTTCAATGTTATATTCTTTAATTGGAGTTGTAACAATATCTGGCCAATTTATTGGTTCAAATGATGTTCTTTTTCCATTCTCAATAAATCTTCTTATTTAATCAAATTCCCTGGAACCATTAGGCAAGTGAGAAAGAAAGGATGATAGGTGGTAGTGCAAATAATTAGCCCCATATTTTTCAATCTTTGAATCCATCCTAGCTATTTGATCAATATCACAATCAACATATTGTAACCATATAGAAACATTCGTAGGTATTTCTGGGAGAGAAGCAACAGAATCCATGTCAACTTCAACATATTTGTAGTACTTTTCCGTTTCAATTTTATAAAGCAATTCATCCATCACATGTTGTCCCTTGACATAGCATTCACACAATAAAAAAATCTAATTGTTCAAAACGTCATGGAAGATTTTTCGCAGTCGAAGATATATCTTGTGGAAAACTTACTGTGTGGCCAGTATATTTATATTGACCACAATGAGCATGCTTCACTTGCAATATTGGATTTATTTACGCTATTAGCATTTCTTCAACTTGTAACTCTTAGAACCTCAGGCTGTTCACCTAGATCCATGGTGTTGAAGCGAGAAAATCGATGAGCACATTTCTCACACTTACATCTTTTACAAATTGGCCCTTCATGCCATCTGAAAACTTTTATACCAGGATAACATTCATTGCACACATGGAACATATGCATAGAAGACAAACAACCAATCCTCGACCGAACTTTTTTATGAACGTCAACCATGTCGCCACTAAAATGATATAGAGCACTTTCATTTTCTCTATGACAAAACATTCTAGGCTGGCGATGATGTGAAACAACTTGTCGAATTGGAGTAGTGGTTGCATCATTTGTTTTCATAAAAGAATGACAATTCATTCTTCTACATTCGTCACGCCTGAGAAAATTATGCTTGCTTGAAACATAACAACCTTTGTGAGTTTGTATAAAAGAACTTAATTTTTTTAATCGAACATAAAGAATGTAAATTTTCTTCATTGTTGCACTGTCCATGTGCAACTTGAGGAACTGATATTTCTTGCATTGGTTCTAAATTTCTTTTTCGACCACTATTCACTTCAACAGCATTTTTCCAAAAAACATGAAATAAGAGATGCGTAAAACAATATAAATTTAACATTCACAAGAAAAAAAAACTTTCAAATTAAATTTCCATTTACCACCTCTACCACGCGAAGAGTAAAAGTGTCCTCACATTCTCTGGATTCAACAATATTTTCTCTAGAGCTACGTCACCAAATACTGGGTTCACCATTTCCAATAGATCGTCCCAAATTATCAACCATTCTAGCAAGCATATTACTATTAGCAAAAAAATCATACACAACAACTTGTTCAATTGAATCAGATTCCCTATATTTCATTATAGCATCTCTTCTACCATTTTCATGGGATGCAACATTCTCACTTCTATCAAGCCTCCCTATGTAAACACCATGTTACAAAACATACAACATTTGAGAAAATATATGGAATAGTAATAAAATTTCGAGACACGCAACAATTAAGCAATGAAACATCCCAACAAAATGTTCTCCTACCTAAAGACAAAATGTTATAAACTTACGGTCAGGAAGGCCATTCATTTTGTCATTTCCCATAGTTTGAGAAGCTTGTCGTTGAGCCTTGCATTCAAGAACCAATAAAGGTTGCACTAGTTTTGAATCTATTTGACGCTCAGTAATCATTTCAATAGTGTTCTGAAAAACAATAGGGAAAAATAGAAGAATAAAAACTTCACATCAACAACAACGAAAAAAATGGAAAAGAAAATAACATGAATTGCCTATGTTGTTGCAAAAAATACATTACGTACACATTCAGCAGGGCTAACTATATTAACTATATAGTTTCTATAAGGGAAGCCCTGACCCTGCTCACCAACGCAATCTCCCAAATTTTCAACCATCTACGAAATTGTTCACATGGATCGTTCTCGTAATGTCCCAAAATTGCATTTATTTCATTGTTTTCACACAAAAGACCATCGTTGTTCATATGAACACTCTCTTTCCAAACACAATGTTCCCAAAGAAGGTCAATGTTAGTAAAGCTTGAAAAAACATAAGTTCTTTTGCATCATAAACATCCAGGAAAACGACCATCGAAAAAAATCTTCGTTGCACTAAACCACTCTTGTTTACGATTTACAGGTCCTCATTCTTCTTCATTTTCTATAGCTCTTCTTTTTCGTTGGTACGTAGTTCTTCTTTGCGCTCTAATGACATCCTTATTTTGTTGATACCATTTCCATTGGTATTCATTTAATCATTGTCATATACCAGAAGAGTGAGGTCTTTTTATACCACTCTCACTTCTTCATTCTCTCAACATTTCTATGATTAAATTAAACTCAGTTCAAAAGTCCATTTCCAATTGCCTTGCAGGGTAATATCTACTATTTAATATTAAAAAAAATAACTCCTAACCTTCCAAAATTGTAAAGAGGATATAAATGGTAACAAATAGGCCTTTGAATTTCAAGCATATAAAAACAAAACAAATACTTCGAAAATTATCTTTTCCAGCACAAACTTCGAACACATCAAACAATCATCCCCTTACAAATAAATCAACAGGTCACACAAAAAAACTCTATATCAATATGTACAAAACCAAAATACTTCCAAGGCTTTCAGATGATGCAATAATAAGTTCCACCAATTATGGATTCTTACCAATGAAACCTTCTTTTTGAATAATTAGGAAAACCTTTCCATTTCTATAACTTTCAAAAAACAAAGAAACATGAACTCATTCCGAATTATTTAAAATATGGAAAAATAAGACTAATCTCCAACAAACATATCCAATTTTAGCATAGATATGTCCTCAATCTAACTTCAAAACGTGAATTACAATGACCTTAAAAAATGTTTAAAAACATTTAACATATATAGCATGTTGAGTAATATCGGAAAACAAACATATTGAAGCTTGAAAGGCTAATTCAATATATCCACAGGTACTGGAGTTATGTCAGCAATAGAATCTGAATTTGGAATAAGAGAAAAAGTGTTTCCATTTTCAGTCAAATCATCAAAATCTTCGATTGTTTCTACATAGAAGCATGTCCATCAACAATTGTTGTTTCACACAATCCAATCACTGAATCATACACCTTTAACTGCACTTCGCAGCAACCCAACATAAGGACTTTTTCTTCATTTGTGCGTAAATGAAAGTAATGTGAACATTTACTATTTATATCCACAGAGATTGATTCAAGAAATGACCATTTGTACCCCCAATCATCTTCAAAATCTTCCACACTTCGCTCCTTCGATACTCAACCAAATTCAAGTTTGTCTATCTCTTCAGGCGACCAAACAGAGGTTGAACCATTATTAATAACACAAATAAGTTGATTCATGTATAACCCTAAAGGCATACATCATATGTCAACAATAGGAGAAAATGAATAACCCCATTTGTTTCTATTCAAATCCAACCAGTAGATAGTGTAACCATAAATAGGGTAATCTTCATAATCTTTAGATATACCCAATAACCCAATAAAACTTTTCTTTAAAGAAGATATCCTCCTTTGGTGGTGTTACGTTGCCATATGGAAGCTTCGTCCTCTTCAAAACCTTGTCAACACTACTGCAAATGAGAAAATATAAATCCATGTTTTTAGAAACATATTTCAAGAACAACCATTCATATTTTCGTGGATTGGATTTCTGCAACAAGAAGAAGAATCCTCGCTCCACAAGAGTAAGAACTCTAATATTTCTAAATGTTTTTGTAAAATGGTTCACAACGAAATATGTTTTTGTATGCAAATAACTTCTTGGCATGCTGAACAAAATCATTGATCCCACTGTACATTCAATTCTATATTGAGAATGAATAAAAATAAAAACCATCATAGACAAGTGACCTCTATTGTTAAGGTATGACGCTATGAAGAAATCATGGGAAAAATGAACCAGGAAACAAACAAATCCTAACGCTTTATGTCTACATTGATTGCAACTCACGAGGGGAAACAATTTTCCAAAAGAAGACACCATTCTCTACAAACCAGCTTAAATTTCATCAAGACTGATAAAGGAAGCAAATGAAATAGAGTCTCAATAATCTCAAACGGGGGAAATTTCCAAATAGCAAGATCCGTACCAAAACCAATAACGTTTGTTGGGAAGAAAGGAAACCTTCCCTTCTCGACTGCAAAAAAAAATAAAACATGTATCAATCACAATGGCCACAACATTCATTCATTATTTTAATGTCAAAATCGATTGCGAAAAAAATCCATAGTCACATATTGGTCATTTTTTCCTTGCTATAGACTTCAATATTAGAATAAACACATAATATAGTGTAACTTTAAACTTCATTATTGGAAAAAACACATTCTAGTAAAATTTTGAAATTTGTATAATAACCACTAAAATTTAAATTTAAAATTTGAACACAATTAACCATTGTAATTTGAAATTCATAACATTAAAAATTGAGAATTTATAAAATTTTAAATTCTTATGACAATTAAGCACTAAAATAGATAACAATGCTTATTAACTATTGTAATATGGCCTTTTTATTTATATTTTATACATGGATATTATATAACGTCTAAATGGTCTTGTTTGGAGAATGTGTCTCGCAATTGGAAATGGTCAAATATATGCTATAATGGAGGACAGGTAATCTAATTCAATTAAACAAGTTGTTATGGATGAAAATGGTTGACCATGCCTGACCATGATCCATTTTTATACCGAGAGAATCTTTGCCAGAATGCAACAGTGGACCATGACTAACTCTTGTTGATTTTCATGTTGAGACAATCTTTGTCAGAATATGACGTTGGACAATGGTTGACCATTATAGACTTTATGAAACATGGTTCATCATGGTTGGAGATGATTGACGATAAACACTTCCTACCAATATGAATACATAAACCTTAGAAATAATTAATAAATTACTTGATAATAAATATTAATTAATAATTTACTAAATAATAATAATAAATTGTCAGAAATATATATATAATAAATTGATGATTTAATTTACAATTTTTAAAAATTATTTTCCATTTTAAAAATCATGATTTTGATTAACTTATTATTTCAAAATAATTATAACCCTTAAAACATAGGTTCATTGTTTTCAAAAATCACCCCCACATTGCATTACTTTCATTCATCCAGAGCATTTTGACACCCTCCAATGTGAACGATACATACTCACTCAAAATTAGTATAAGTAACATAACACATGGCATCCAAGATAATATTTAGAACATCTTATTATTGTCAATAATAGCCACAATTAAGATGTAGCATCCTGACTAATTTATGTGAAATTTAACATATTAAATTTTTAATTTCAATTTATGCATTTTTATTTCAATTTATTATTTATAAACACTTTACACCCTACGTATGACAATTTTAATAGCTTATCTGAATCGAATCTAATAATTTTTATATACAAAGAATGTTAACTTCATGTTGTATTGTCACACCCTCACACCACGAATAATATGTTGCAGTGAGAGATAAACCATCCTCCGCAACTAACAAACATTCGTGTAACAATTTGGCTTACCTAATTCATTTCATTACGATTTCCTTAATAGTAATGAATTAAAAATAAAATTATTTTTATTAAAATTATTATTAAAAAAATATAATTATAATAATAATTATTCATTTGTAAATGAAATGATAATTATTATTTTTAATTGTTATGAAATGACCGGCATTGTTTGTGGCTATTTTTTTGCGTTGTGAGAAAAGTATTTTTTTATTTCATTATTTTCCTTGGAAATTATAATTATTATTAAAAATTATAATTATAATTATTCATTTGATTTCTTATTATTTATAAAATTTTTAATTATTAGGAAATGATATGTTTTTTTTTCAATTATTATTAAATGATAGGCATTGGTTTTGGCTCTTTTTTTTAATGGTGAGAAAAATATTATTTTTATTTGATTATTTTCCTCTATTATGATTAAAATTAATCATACATTAAAATAAATTTAATCATAAATTAGATTATGAGTCATATTTCTAATTATATTACATTAAAATAGAAAATTTAAATTTAAATTATTTTTTAAGAAAAGGAAAAAAAATAATAACTGAAATATATTAATGGGAAATGTCATGAAAAATAAAAATAAAATTTTATTTCACATAAATTATGTGTCTCTCTTAAGAACTTTCTCGAAGATACACGTTGCAAGATCTGAATCCATCGGACCTAGGATTGCATTAGACAGTTGAGGTTAACTAAAATATATTAATCTGGAAAATACATGGAAATTAAAATTTTAATTTTCTATCTCCCCAATCAGAGTGCGTGTCGACAGTAAATAGATCTGCATGGGAATGATGCTGTAAATCCCAAGAAACCCCCCTACCACCCTCCATAGGCACGAAGCATATGGAGCGGTGGCTCCTTGCATGCGGCGAGCAAATGAAGGTGGCAGGGTTATTAACGGGAAAGGAATTATCATTTTTCTCTGTCTTCAGTTCAGTAAGTTTCTTTATTTTTGTCTCCTCCTGCCTTGGCTCTGGTCCATGCAACACAATGACAAGGAGATGGACGTGCTGGTGTGTTTTCCTTGGAAGCAGACTCAATCGCGGTCGATCTGAGCTCTGGTCTCTGAGTATGTTCATAGTTTCATCACATGCGTCCCTATGATCCACTATATATGTCGGTTGGATTTCAGAACGAGAGGCTCTTGTGCAATCCGGTCTGGTTGGAAGGTGGTTTTTATCGTTTCATTAACAAAAGTTTCAATAGGGGAAGTAGTGGTTGTGGTCTTTTATTTTCTTGTGTATGTCGTTTTTTATATTTATCTGTCTCGTATGGGATTATGTTGGTTATGGTGTTATGGCGGCTCCTGATCTCTTGTTTATTTTCCTCTATGACCTAGAGGCCTCCTTCAAGTATGTTTCTTATATTTTTTACTTGGCTATCATGAGGCTCTAGTATGCATATGATTCAACTTATAATTTCGACTATTGGCCTGAATGGAAGAGGACGTTTGTTGGGTTCTGGGAGTTTCTTCCTTCTCATTGGTTTTCTTGTGTTAGTCATATGAATTGGGGTATGTTTCAGTTCTTAGATATGTTAGGGATTCAAGAGGTCTAACCCACCTCCACCCTTTTGGCTTAAAAGAACTCATTTACATGCTACTTTATGGTTTTAAAAGGTAAGACACCTCCACCCACCAACCAATGAGGGACTCCATAGGTAAGAATCTCCACCCTTTCTTAGTTTAGGCCAGTCGAGGGATTCCAAAGGTAAATCACCTCCACCCACCATCCAAAGAGGGATTTCAGAGGTGAAAATATCCACCCTCTCTTAGTTCAAGGTTTAGAGATCAAATTTCCACCCTAATCTTATTTACATAGAAAGCCTATTTAATCATAACAAGGGAGCCAAAGTTCTACTACCATATAATGTGCAAACAATGAAGGAAAACTCAAAAATTTGTACACATAACTGAGAAAGGTTTCAATAACTCACGAGGAGAAATTAGTGATCTATTTCCTTAGTTCTTCTTGGTATACAAGTATGCCTTTCCCTAGTTGTTGTATAGAGCATATGACCAAGTTTATTACACTTTATTCATGCCGCAACATACTCTTGGTACTGCTCTTCGAATGCCCTTCATTTTCTATGCATAACATTCACTGTTTCTCTTCCTTATTTTCTTTTTTCCCCATGTCCTTCCCAGTTCCACTCCTCCTCTTCTTTCACTGTTTGGTTTTGATCTCCAATCAATTAGGTTTTTGCAATTAGTTAGGGTCTTTCCTCACTTACCTTACCTATCACTTGAATGTATTTTATTTTATTTACAATTATTTTTGTAATGTGTTTATAATTACCTTTATAGGTATATACATCATATTTATATAACATTAATGGTAATCACACACATATAATTGTATATATGTTTATAATAACTTTCATAGTTGTATGTGTCAACTTTATAATAACATTAATGCTACTCAAACATAAAATTGTAAGTAAGAATTTGACTATGTTTGTAATATTCACATATGTAATCACAATTATGACTTTAATTATGATCATATTCATGTTATTGTAAGGAATCCCAAGAAAAAAACATCATTTATTCTAATATAACAAAACCATGAAACATTTGCAGTAACCATATGAGTGTAAAATAACTAGAACAATGCTTATGTTTTGACCGAAACAACCAACATCACATTTACATATATACAAAATGACTAGAGTCATTACAACCCCCCCCCTAAAAGGGAACACTGTCCTTTGTGTTCTATGTCCAAAAACACTAAAACAAAACAAGCTAAGCTAGACGTACTATTTATGGAGCTTTATATACACAACTCTATACAATATTTACAACATTATTCATATTTACTTTATCTAGCAAACAAGAACGGATATGTTGTATGCAATTGATCAGTCATTTCCCAAGTGACCTCCTCAGGTCCAAAGTGTTTCCACTACAATTTAACCTACTCTATTGCTCGATTCTGGAGCATTAGTCTCCTTTACTCTAGGATGCACAATGGTTCGTGTTGGAACTCTCCCTTCGGTTCCACCTGTAGATCAGACCAATCAATGACATGATTAGGATCTCTCACATATCTTTTAAGTAAGGATACATGGAAAAAATCATTATTTTTTACTGAAGGCAGTAGGGCCAATTTGTAAGCCACCAATCCAATTTTTTCCAGTACTTCAAAATGTCCACAAAATTGTGTTTTAAGCTTAGCACATGACCCAATCCCCAATGAGTTTTTCTTGGGTTTAATGTGTAAATATACATGCTCCCCAACTTGGAACTCCTTATGCACTCTATGCTGGTATGCATAACTCTTTTGTTGGTCTTGTGCTACCTTTAAATTTATTTTGATGGTCTGAACTTCTTGTTCCATTTCTCTCAACATTTCAATCCCAATTAGGACCCTACTCACTCAATCACTCCAGCTAATAGGCATGTTGTAACTCCTCCCATAGAGTGCCTCAAATGGGCTCATATTCAGATATTCTTGGTACCCATTATTGTATGTGAACTCTAGCAAGGTGAGGTATTCTTCCCATTTCTTTGGCTGGTGCATCATATACATTTTCAACATATCCTCGAGGATCCTATTTTTTCTCTCCATGTTTTCATTCGTTAGCAGATGGTAAGCTATACTAAAGGCCAATTTTTTCCCCTGCCCTATGAAGAGTTATTTCCAAAATCTTAAGGTGAACTTAGCATCTCTATTTGTGCTGATTTTCTTGCGAACCCCATGCAGTCTCACAATCTCTCGGATGAATATTTGGGCTATTTTAGTATCTAATTAGTGTACTTGACTACTAGAAAGTGTATCACCTCGCTCAATTTTTCAATTACCACCATAGTTGCATCACGTTGTTTGGATGTCCCCGGCTGATCCAGGTGGATGTTGGTGGCCACCCACCAACCCATTTGGACCCCCACAACTGTCTCTTTCAATCTTTTCAGTTTCCTTAATTGTAGCACAGTTTACTATTTTTAGCAGTTTTTCGGGTCCTGAACTTCCGGAGCCGTTTTGAGGCCCTAAATGACGTTTTTTTGGGAATCTGGGGCAACATGGGTCCATGGACCGATGTTTCCTCCCAAAGTGGTAGTACTCGGATAGATCTTTCTAACGAGCTATCGTACGCGTCAAACGGAGATCGTATGCCAAAGTTACGACCCCAGGAAATTGATGTACCAATTTACCCAAACGGGGCCCACAATTTGGCGTTTCATCTTCTTGGGTTAGGTTTCGGAATGTGAAGGGTTTTCCATTGTTTCTCAACAATAAATAGGCCTTCGAGCCTCATTGTAACACAGTTCGGAACAGTTCAGAGGCATGTAGCCGCACATCTCTTCTCAGAGATAAGCTACCATCGCCCTAGCTGGTTTATTTCCATTTCTGGTTGTAAGCATATTTCAGTATTTTCCATTAATGAAATGAAGCATTATTTCCGCTGCATCTCTGTGTTTATGGTTATTGCATCTCTGTATTTATGGTTATCTCTGTAATCTATTGCGTTCCCATTTAAATCCGGATCAGTGGTATCAGAGCGGTCTGCTTTTTCTCTGTTTTTCTTTGCATGTCCCCAACGAGGTCGGGATATAAGGAGTTAGGGCTTGAACTGGTCGAACCTTTGCAAGACCAGCCTCGCAAATCTCGACGGCCTCCCATGGCGGATGAGAAGAAAGACGAGGGGGCAGGAGATCCTATCAAAATCTTGCTCGAAGAAGCGCTCGAGCGGCAAAGGAACGTGATGATGGATAGCTTTGCGCAGATTCTTCAGCGGCTACCCAGAGGCGACGCATCGACTTCCAACAGCGACTCTGGAAATGCCACACCCTTCAAGGTACAAGTTAATTTTGAAATCCCCATCTTCGAGGGTCAAATAGACGCAGATGCCGTAGATAAATGGTTAAATCTACTAGATGGGTATTTTTCTATTCATGAATTTTCAAGTCGGGAAAAGATTATTTTTGCTCTTCTCAAAGCAGCCCCCCATGTCAAGGACTGGTGGGAAACCTACTGCGAGCAGAAGGATGAAAGTACAGGCTCACTATTTTCAGCCGCACCCACTTGGAATGACTTCCGGGATGCCATCAAGGAGCAGTTTACCCTGTCAGAAGCTATGAGGACAAATACATCAGATGGACCACACTGCGGCAGGGACGAGACCAAGATGTGCCGGAGTTCACAAACATTTTTCATACCCTTCGCACACAGTTGGGTATCAAAGATTCTGAGCTGCATCTGGTACTCAAATACCGCGGCTGCCTACACAAATACATCCAGGAAGAGATGGGGTTCTTGAACATCTCCTCACTTGGCACAGCATATTGATACGCTGTCAAAATCGAGCAAAAGTTCAAACAGAAGAAGCGAGACTTTGGATCTGCAAATCCGAAGCCCAAAGGACAAAGCCAAGGCGGGGTGACCCAAGACAACCCGTCGAAGCCGCAAGAAAAGAACAACACCACAAAGCCGAAGAAGGACACAGGAAAGTGGTGTGAGTTCCACAAGAGTCCCACTCATAACACAAGTGAGTGTCGGACCAAGCAGTCGCTGGTGGCTGAGTTGAAGGCTTCCGAATCAGATGCATGTTCCGACCCTGAGCCAGAACCCGACAAGGGGAATGGCAAAGGGAAGCAGATCATTGATGCGGATCCCAGCGCCACTGTTGCCACTGCCAAGATCCAGAAGAATGAACTTGCAGATCCAGAGGAAGGGGAGCGTCTTTTCCACTCACAGATGTGGGTGAAGGGTTCGCCGCTACAATTCATTGTCGACAGTGGCAGCCAAAAGAACCTCGTTTCAGCAGAGGTCGTGAAGCGGTTGGGCCTACCGACTACACCACATCCACAGCCGTACAGTATCGGGTGGCTTCATGAAGGACGAGATCTAAAAGTTCGCCAGCAGTGCCGCCTTCCCTACAGCATCAAACCCTTCACAGACGAGGTATTGTGTGATGTTACACCTCTGGATGTTTGCGATGTATTATTAGGCCAACCATACTTGTGGAGGCGACATGCTGTTATATGAGTCAAGGCCTCGTGCTGTCATTATTTCTTTGAATGATTCATTATACAGGATACCGGAGGTAGCGCCACCTACCGCCACATCTTTGATCACTACCAAAAAAGGCAGCAAGCTCATATCACAGACCAGGAAATTCATCTGTCTGGCTCACTCCCAAAATAAGGGGAAGATCGTTGCTACATCCATGACCCCTGCAAAGGATTCCTTCATACAGCAGCAGCAGCAAAGGAATACGGTCATGACAAAACACAGGAACAACTTCTCCTCACCCACATGGGTACCACATAAGTTTCAGGTGGGCAACAAAGTTTGGTTACATCTGCAGAAAGAACACCTTACAAGAGCCCATCAGAAGCTCCGACCACTCCGACATGGTCCTCACAGCAGTACCAAGGCTATGGGCAACAATGCTTTGAAGCACAGCATTCCTCCATTCCTTCGCTTGCACCGAGTATTCAATGTGGACCATCATCGACCATGCTTTCCACCATTTCTGGACACATCAGAGATTGCAGAACAGTTCACCAGAGAACCAACTCAGCAGAAGCTTCCTCATCTCAGGGAGGAACTCAACGCAATGGGGACCATTGCTTCCTAAGGGTGGAGGAATGATCCAGGTGGATGTTGGTGGCCACCCACCAACCCATTTGGACCCCCACAACTGTCTCTTTCAGTCTTTTCAGTTTCCTTAATTGTAGCACAGTTTACTATTTTTAGCAGTTTTTCGGGTCCTGAACTTCCGGAGCCGTTTTGAGGCCCTAAACGACGTTTTTTGGGAATCTGGGGCAACATGGGTCCATGGACCCATATTGCCTCCCAAAGTGGTAGTACTCGGATAGATCTTTCTAACGAGCTATCGTACGCGTCAAACGGAGATCGTATGCCAAAGTTACGACCCCGGGAAATTGATGTACCAATTTACCCAAACGGGGCCCACAATTTGGCGTTTCATCTTCTTGGGTTAGGTTTCGGAATGTGAAGGGTTTTCCATTGTTTCTCAACAATAAATAGGCCTTCGAGCCTCATTGTAACAGAGTTCGGAACAGTTCAGAGGCATGTAGCCGCACATCTCTTCTCAGAGATAAGCTACCATCGCCCTAGCTGGTTTATTTCCATTTCTGGTTGTAAGCATATTTCAATATTTTCCATTAATGAAATGAAGCATTATTTCCGCTGCATCTCTGTGTTTATGGTTATTGCATCTCTGTATTTATGGTTATCTCTGTAATCTATTGCGTTCCCATTTAAATCCGGATCACCGGCAACCCTGTAATAAAATCCATGTTTATCACTTCCCATTTCCATTCTGACGTGGGAATAGGTTGTAATAATCCTACTGGGTGTTTGCATTTAGCCTTCACCTGTTGGCACTCCATACACTTTACAACAAATTTTGCTACTTATTTCTTCATATTAGGCTATAAATAAAACTTCTTGATGCATGTGAGGGTCTTGTGATACGCTGGATGGCCAAAATATGGTTTGGCATGAAAATTCTTGAGAATGAGCTTCTTATATTCATTGTTGTTCAATGCATAGATTCTATTTCTAAATATGATCAAGCCATTTTTTGTGAGGTGATTTTCCTCATTCTTCTCTCCCTTGTTACCCTATTATAACTCTTCCTTTATCTGTTGATATTTTTCATCATATTGTCCTACATGTTTCATTTGTTCTCCAAGGTCAATTTTATAAGAGCTTAAGGTTGTGAGGTGATTTAGTTGCACTTTTCTTCTAAGTGCATCGACAACTCTATTTTCCTCTCCCTTTATATATTTGATCTCAAAGTCAAATGTGCTAAGTGTTCCCATCCACCTCACTTGTTTTGCATTCAAATTAAGCTGATCAAATAATAAATTTAGCCCTCCATGATCAGTCATTAATGTGAATTTTCTACCCAGGAGGTAATTCCTTCACATCTTTAATGCATTGATAATGGCGGCTAGCTCTAGATCATGGGTCACATAATTTAATTCATGGTCATTTAACTTTTGCGACTCACAGAAAACTAATTTTCCTTATTGAATTAAGACTCCATTGATCCATTCCTTGCAGACATCAGTATAAACCATGAAGTCCTTATCTAGATCATAAATCGTGAAGATGGTGCATTGGTAAGTAATTGTTTCAAATGGTCGAAGCTTGTATCCTATTCAACTCTCCACTCGAACTTCTTTCCATTTTTATATAAGGCGATGATTGGATGACCTAACTTATAGATTATCTTGATAACCCACCTATAATAGCTAGCCAATCCCATGAATGATCTCACTTATGCTACATTCTTTGGTGTTGGCCACTCCATTATGAATTTGATCTTTTCTAGATCCACTGTTATCCCATCCTTGGAGACTCGGTGTCCAAAATAATGGATTCGGGATTGAAATAAGTCATAGTTGCTCAAATTTTCATAGAGCTTATGTTCCCTCAGTAGTTGTAATATTGTTGCTAAATTTTCTTCATGTTCCTTAATAGTTTTTTAATACACCAATGTTAGGTTTCCAATTGCACAAGCAAATTTTTTTTCTTAGCATAAGAGTAATAAAAGTATTTGAGCTCCTTTATTTATGGTCTACATATAGTTTCACCTAGGTTCTTTTATCTTCAAGGTGACTGAAATAATTTAATGCTTGTGTGCAATTGTTTAAATATCCTACCCTATAAGTGACCAAACCCCCATATGATCATTGACACTATTGTTTTATTTCATTTATGTATATTCTTATAGACATATGTTGGAATATGCGGTTCTAGCAGCATTAATCAACTAAATGTTTTATATTACTATGGTCCACACCCTCTTATGGCTCCAGCGATGTTTCTTTAACCTTCATTAATGATTCATGATGTGCTCCTCGGGCCTCTGTACTCCTCGATTCCTTTTGTATGCTACCCTAGGTGACCATTGTATACGTGCCCTCACATCCAATCTCCAACGTGCTCCACATACCTCGTTTCACATGCCACTGCGCCTCATTACCTGGAGTCGGTTCTTGCTAGGGGGATGGGACTTAGACGATCCAGTTTTGGTTGGTCAAATCTACGGTGATCCTGCTCTCGTGCAACCCTAATCTCGCTTCACCCTAGCTGCATTCTCATTTCGCCATTCGTTTTTCCCCTGGTGTCTCTCGTCCTGCCTTCAATAGGGGTTTCCATGCCTCTAGTTTTATTTGCGACAAAATCAACCATTGCAACCACCATCTATGCCTATTGCAATTACCCTCATTCCTAACTGTTTGTTTATGCCTCTATGGCGTTTTTATACTGGGTCCTAAATATTTTATTGCCTCTACTGGCATCCCAAGCTACCTCCCACCGGAGCAAAACCTGCAAGGAACAATCTTGCAGCTCTGTCAGTGCTTCATATCCACCTTAGGTAATTACAAATTAAATCTGTAGATTTTCGTTTGTATATTCACTTATGCAACTTCACTGTGATGGCTACCTATTGTGTGAATGTGCGTGTATCTAGGCAGGCGTTCTATGAAGGTGCAGGAAGGATTTTCAAGTGTAATAAACGTGGTTGTTGTCCTGCCTCTGAAATCCATGGTATGCGTGTTTTCTGGCAATTGGGATTTGAACGATGGTTCTATTCACACTTACTTTTGCTGATAACTCTAGTTCTTGAATTCCCGGGTCAATTTGTCTCTAGCCCAACTCCGTTGCATGCTATGAGATAGGTATAGTGAATCCCTCTATGGATTTCTTATGGGATTTAGATGTTTTGGCATTATTACTTGCAGAATGCTTTTGTTTAACATGTATAAATATGCCTCTGGGTTTGGACACATACAGGTAATTCTTACCTTGTTGTTCCTGCTATGCATTGTACTTCTCTACTTCGCATGGGCTAACATCACTCTCGGCTTCCTCCAGGTTCATTTTGAGGCTCGAATCCCCTTTCCTTTCGATGTCTCCCATCAACAGTATGATCAAAAAGGATGTTAATGTGTATGGATGGATGCATTTGGGGTTTCACGGTTTCATTTTTCCTTGTCGTCTGATGGTTTTTTATTTGTATTTAGCTCTTTAGGGATACAATACCATTTTATTTTCTCATCCTTCTGGCATTGAGACTATTTTTGTCTTCATTTACCCTCTTAACTTACAAACCTCCATGGAAGGAGTTTTCAACACTACAATTTTGGTAAAATCGTGACAAGGTTTTATTGTTTGTTCCCTTGATACTTTGTAATGTAGCTCACTGCTTTTATGAATTTGTAATCTATGTTTAAACGTCATAGGACATTTATATAATTTACCTATGCTTCTACTATTGGATACCTCACTCTTATTGCTAAAAAATTGTTTACAGTTGCGCACTGTTTAATTGATAGTATTTTATTTTGTTGAGATGCTCGTTAAGTTTAAGGCAGACTCTACCAGTGTTTTCTCTGCTTAACACAATGTTTTGGATTTCAGTATATGTAGGTTGGGTTTATAATGGATGTTATTCCACTATTTACTCTATTATTACCTTTTCCTGTTGGCGTTGTATTGCTCAGGGTCTCGCTTTCCTCTTGGCCTCTACGCCTATTATCGTTCCCTGTTATAGATTCCAGGATATTTGAATCGAATATGTTAATCAATTTCTAAGTGTGCATGTTCAATTTCTATATCATACATGGTTCTCAATGTGTAATTAATTTACTTTACCCTTGACTATGGACTTAGCACCGACGTATCAGATGATTATTATATTTCTAATTGTAACAGAAATATTAATTAGATGGATAATTTTGAGTTTGAGAAATAATCTTTGTTCCCTCTTTTTTGAAATATTTAACGTATAAATTTTACTTCTTCTGTCTATTGTGTCTATGTAAAGCATAACTCAATGTAATAGTAAAGTTGTCGACCTGATCTAATATCGTTTATGTTTAGATTTTAACATACTCGAAAACTATATTATGCTAATTCGATTGAGTCCACAGTTTCAAATTTCATCTGCTTTCATTTCACTTTACTTACCTCTTACAGTTTGATAAGAGGGCTCGATTTTTAATTATAATTTCCAGATTTTTCTTTTTAAATAAGATTTTTATTTTTAAATAGGAAGCATCCTCTGAGTAGCGACATGCAGGATTTTGCTTGCGTTCACCTGTGAAATGCTACTCAGATCCTCTTCGTTGTTCCTTCCTTCCATGATTTTGTTGCAGATAATCTTAAACACAGTACCCAGCCCTGGAATTATAACCGATTCACCACAAGGCTTGGTTCAAAAGTCTTAATTTAAAAAAAAGTCTTATGTTGTTGGAAGATCCCAATTTAACACTATGCCTAACTGAGTAGCTAAAATGCTATAGTCTCCTAAGTTACACTTGCAAAAAGGAATACGTACATCAGTAGTACTACTACATAGTAACCATCTTCCACCTATATTTGAGCACATGCAACAATATATATATAGATATATGTACTCTAGTACCATATTGAACATGATACACGTTACATGAATAGAAATAATTAAGTAAATGGAGCACATCCCAGGAGGGTTTTACCTCATGGAAACATTTCACAACTTGTATTCAAAAATAACTGGTACAATTACTGCTACTGAATCAATTAATAAGCAATGATAATTTTCCATTAATATATTCATTTCATTTCCTTGTACAAATTAAAGATAACAGATTAAAGTGTATTTCTACTTCATTTAAATTAAACATACCAATCAATTATACAAAATAACAGTATCTATAACCTCTAACTAGCAGTTTGGTTTGAAGAATTTGACTTGGAATGAATGATTTGCCTCCCAACCATGAACCTCCTCTTTCAGTTCTCTCCTGTGCCGATATTTGTCTCCTTTTTCCCGAGAACCAACAACCTCTATTGTTCTCGTGAATGCATTTTTATGCCTCACTTTCCCTAGCAGACTTTCTATAATGACGTCCCGGTTTTTCTAGGTTCTGCCAATCCTCATAGCCTAGGATTTTCCTATTTTTTCTTGAAAATGATTCTTTTTCATCCTTTAAAACCTATCTTTTTCCACTATGGTGCTTATTCACCCATTCTAGCATTGTTTCCTCCACACTGGGTGATTTTCCTAGATTTTTCTCTTCTTATATAGTCAATCACCAGATTTTACTCCAAGGATTTTTTGAAGTGATTTGGGAAAGTTTTATTTTTTTCTCTATCCAATCCATCCACCCTGGATTATGGATTGGGATAATGATCTCATTCGTTCCTTTGTTCTTTCAAAGTAAATTCTTCAAATTCCATATTTATTTATTTCAAATTCAAATAATTACATTATCATAGTTTTTCCTCCACAAGACAAATCTTGTCCATCATGCCATTTTTAACTGTACTTAAACTACTAAAATAATAATAAAAACTTATCTATAATAGTTTCTGAAATAGAGGAGCATTGCATCTCCCCCCCCAATATAAAAGAACACCTTCCTCGGTGTGTATTACTCAGTCATTTCTTTGTCAAACAAAGTTGGATAACTAGTTTTCATGTTGTGTTCTAGTTCCCACATAGCCTCCTCAGGAGTAAAGTTCCTCCACTTCACTTTAACCCGAGAAACGACCCAATTACGAAGCACGATCTATTTCCGCTCCAAGATACAGAGTTGCTATAGTAGAAAGTCCCCTTTGAATTCCACCTATAACACATTCCAATCAACTATATGAGAAGGATCATGAACATATTTTTTCAATAATGATACATGAAACACATTATGAACTTTAACATGACCAGGTAGAGCCAACTGGTATGCTACTGGACCCACTCGATCCAAAATTTCAAATGGCCCATAGAATCGTGGTGCTAATTTAGCAAACCCTCCGGTTCTGAGAGTACTTTTCTAAGGCTTAACCCTAAAATATACATGCTCCCCTACTTTGAAATCTTTATGTGTTCTCTTTCTATCTACATAACTTTTTTGTCGGTCTTGGGCAGTTTTAATATTTTGTTCAATTTTTTTCGTCTACTCCATTTCCTGCAAAACCTCTAATCCAAGAATCAACCTATCCTTAAGTTGGCTCCAACTGAGTGGTGTATGGCATTTCCTGCCATACAAGGCTTCAAAAAGGCTCATTTTGATAAATATTTGGTAATTGTTATTATAGGAAAACTCAGCTAAATCCAGAAAATCTTCCCACTTGGTGGGCCTGTCCATCACATACATCCGGAGCATATCCTCCAAAATCTAATTGGTTCCTTCAGTTTTCCCATCTATCTGTGGATGGTATGTAGTACTGAAGTTCAACTTAGTTCCCAAACCCCCGAACAAGGCCTTCCAAAAGTTGGAGGTAAATTTTGCATCTCTATCTGAAACTATCACTTTTGGTATCCCATGAAGTCTGAAGATATTAGAAATTTTTGCAGTCCCAAAAGTGGACTGTACTGGTACAAAGTGCGCTGCTTTAGTTAATGTATCAACTACCACCATAATGGAGTCATGTTGATACTTGGTCCTTGGTAACCCTATTATAAAATCCATGGATATCACCTCCCAATTCCATTCTGGTATGGGCAACGGGTTCAGTAATCCCACCAGATGTTGGTGTTCCACTTTCACTTGTTGGCACTCCAGGAATTTGGCTAGATAATCTGCCACCTCTTTCTTCATACCTGGCCAAAAAAATTGTTTTCTTAAGGTTGTTATCATTTTCTAATATCCCGGATGACCGACATATGGTCTCTTATGGTGCTCATCCATAATCATTTGTTTTAGTACTGCTACATTAGGAATATACAACCTATTCTAATAGGTAATTAAACCTTTTGAGTTTAAAGCATACCCCAAGATTTCTTCTTGCTGCATTTTCACTTGCATTACTTGATAACATGGATCTTGTTGCACTACTAACTGTACCTGTGTTTCAAAATTTGTCTTCACACTACTTCCTGCACTTGCTATCAAAGAATGAGAATGTCTACTTAGTGCATCAACAATTTTGTTTTATTTTCCCTTAATGTGTTTTATTTCCATTTCAAATTCACTAAGGAATGTTAACCATCTTTCATGTCTAGCATTTAGATCAGGTTGACTAAAGAAATACTTTAAGCTGATATGATCAATTACTAACACAAACTTCTTTCCCAGTAAATAATGCCTCCACATTTTCAAGGCATGGATTACCACAACTAGCTCCAAATCATAAAAAACATAATTTTGTTCATGTTTTTTCAGTTTTCTTGACTCATATGCTATGAAAACATTGTCCTGTAGTAGCACACCCCCCAATCCTTCTAAACAAGCATTTGTGCACACTGTAAACTCCTTATTTGGGTCTACTATATTGAAATTAGGATTTTGGTCAACATTTGTTTCAGTTTATTAAAACTCTCCTGACACTTGTTTTTCCATTCAAACTTTACTCCCTTCTTCTGCAGGGAAGTAATGGGGTAAGCTAATTTTGAAAATCCCTCCACAAACCTTCGGTAGTACCAACAATACCCATAAAGGAGCATACTGCTGATACATATTTTGGCGTGGGCCAGTTCATAATAGCTCTCACTTTCTCAGGATCTATTGCCAAACCCTCTTTGGAGATGATTTGTCCTAAATACTGGATTCTGGGTTTATAGAACTCACACTTACTTCTCTTTTCATAAAGCTAATGCTCCCTTAATGTTTGAAACACCAATCTAAGATGCTCTTGGTGTTCTTCCTCTTTTTTAGAATACACTAAGATGTCATCAATGAAGACTAACACAAATTGCTCAAGGTACTGATGGAGAACACTATTCATGAGAAACATGAAAGTCATAGGTACATTGGTGAGATCGAAAGGCAATTCCAGGAACACATAATGACCATACCATGTTCTAAAAGTTGTCTTATGTATATCCATGTCCTTTATGCGTAACTGATGATATCCAGTTCATATATCAATCTTTGAAAACACAGTTTCTCCCTTCACTTTATCAAACAGATCGTCGATTCGAGGTAGGGGATATTTGTTTTTGATGGTTAATTTATTTAGCTATCTATGGTCAATACACATTCTAGACGTGTCGTCCTTTTTCTTAATAAACAGTACTGGGGCTCACCACAGTGACACACTTGGTTTGATATAACCTTTATCTAACAACTCCTGTAGCTTCATTTTTAACTCTAACAATTATAGGCCCCTCATTCGGTACGGGGCCCTGGATACAGGTGTAGCACCGGGCACTAAGTCAATCAAGAAATCTATGTTTCTCTGAGGGGTTAACTTGGGAATTTCTTCAGGAAACACATCCTAGAACTCTCTTATTACAGGTAATTGGTCTACCCTTTCAGTTTCTACTTGTTGTTCATCTTTTTCCACATGAACCATATAAACTTGACATCCTTTCCTTGTTGTTCTTTTCAATTGTAATGTCGATATTTGTCTGATAGAGATTGGTTTTGGTTTTCCTCTTATCAAAAAGGATTTCCCCTGTGAATTGATACAACTCACAGTCTTTGCTAAATAGTTTACAATAGCTTTTTGTTGTTCCAACCAATCCATCCTAATTACGAGGTCATACGACCCTAAGGGAAGGATGTTTAATTTGATTTCTATAGGGTACCCATTTAGATCCACTATACATTATTTTAACACATGGGTCACTTTCCGTTTGGTACCAGTGGCTAGCTGTACCAGCCAAGGACTTTGAATTTTTCTGATTTTAACTTTCCACAATATGAGGAATAATATAGCTTAAACTAGCCCTAGGGACTATTAAAACAAACACGGGTTGGTTTCAGATAATACCTTCAATATCAATCATTATATATTGATGTTCTGCCTATTGGTCCTCCAATGTTGTGCTAATCCTCATAATGTTCATGGCCACATTGTTCACTATACATGCCTCATGTGCCACTCGGACATTCTGAATGGATCTAGGGTTTGGGGGGAAATCATGCAACATTGTGGTTTTCCACAACCCGAAAATTTTAGTGGCTCCCTTTCCTTACCTCATGTGACCTTCTTGCTACCCAATTCTATGGTTTTTGAGCCATTGTAAGATAGACATATGTAACAGTAAAAAAAATATAAATTAATTTCTTGATAGAAAAATATGCTGACAAATAATTTTATATCTATGTTACCTGTGATCAAGGTTTTCCAGATGACAACAAGGTTGTGGGGATGACTCTTCACCCAACCGTAGGCTCAATTGTGCAAGGATTCTACTACAACTAGCCACCCCTGAGCCTCAATCAATGTACTACTGCCAGTGCTCCTAAGTCTTAGTATATCATTCTCCCAAGAGAATGAAAGATAGAATCTTGGAATGATAGAATGCCGGAAAAAAATGCCTCTCATCTTCCTCGCCCTCTATTAAATAGAAGTCTCATGCAACTTTCTTTTGATTTCTTTCTTTTTGATAGTTTCCTTTTCTTGTTTTATTTCCTTCTTTTTGATAGTTTCCTTTTCTTGTTTTATTTCCTTCTTTTTGATAGTTTCCTTATTCTTATCTAGAGCTTTAGTATGGTTATTACTATTTTTTTTTTTTTTTTTTTTTTTTTTTTTTTTTTTTTTTTTCTTTGTATATATTTTTAATCTTATTTATTATTTAACATTTATGATTTATTATTTTTATTATTATTAAGTGATTTATTTATTATTATTTATAATTTATTTTATTAATTATTATTTTTGTATTATTTATTATTTATTATTTATTATTCAATTTACTTCATGTTGCCAACACCCTCTGCTGAACTAGTATAACCAGCAGGCATCGAAAGTCCCCAAGACCCCGGGAAATCTCAAGGAATCTTTGTCCTTTTTCCCACTTTCGGCACCAAGCTAAGCCTGACCCGGTCTGTATCCTAGTCCAAGGCTGGCCCCAAGGCTCGCACCTGACTCAGACCTCATTTGCCCCAAGGCAAGCATTCGGTCCAGTACTCAATGACCCCGGGCATCTTGCAAGGCTGGCCCACTCCCTCCACAACTACTAAGGCGCACAGCCCCAGGCATTGAATTCCTTTACATCCCTTCCAGACTTCGGCATCCCAATCCAATAACAGGCACCTAGCCTAGAACATCAGGCACTTGGCCTCCTCAAGATGATCCCATAGCTCTTCAAGAGCTATCCATCAAGAGCTATACACAAGACAAAGGAACCACTGGCATATGTAGTGTTGATTGAGTTTGTCCCCAGCCCATATGATGTTACTTATTCTCCCTCGTGCGTATGGGCTCGCACGAGATCATCAAATAAACCGGCCCTCTCGGCCCATTGTGGAGTCCTGTCAATCATCATACTTCAACATGCAACCAATGCATTAGATATACCATCATAGTATCATAGAAATTGCATTCATCATAGTTAATCGCAAATACATGCTTCATCTCAAGAAATACTATCATAAGTTATAACATCAACATCAAATACCTATTCATCATGTAGTAAATGAATATGTTAATATACTTCGACATAACATCATAATCATAAGGATACATCATCACTATAAGAACACATGTGCATCATTATTCCCTTACCATTATACTCAACATCTTAACAGTTCATTAAACTAAACGGAAATCATAGTGTATGTATCCTAAAGTTTAAACAATAAAACATGATTTAGATTCTCCATAAAAGTATCTGTCTTAGCTAAGGAGCACTATTCACCACACATTTTAATCAAGTAAATAAGGAAAGTCTTGAAAAATAACAACTGCATCTTCCCACGTAGCTGACCCTGGGCTATATTGGTCCCATTGGACCTTGACTTGCTCAAACTCACGGTTCCTGAGTCGACGAACCCGGCGGTCCAGTATACAGAATGGTTCGACTTGAAGGGCTCCTTCCTCGGAAACCTGCAATTTTTCAAATTTCAAAACATGGGACGGGTCGGGTACATATTTTCTAAGCATAGAAACATGAAACACATTATGCATCCTTCTTAGATGGAAAGGCAGCTCGAGCTTGTAAGCAACTGGTCCAATCCTCTCTAGGATCGTGAATGGCTCAACAAATCTAGGCGATAGCTTTGTTCCCTTACCCATCCTAAAGGAACTTTTAAAGGGTTTGATTCTAATGAAAACTTGGCTTCCTTACTCAAAGTTTCTATCAATTCTCTTTGCATCAGCATAACTTTTTTGGCGATCCCTGGCTTCTTTTAGTCTCTGCTTAATTGTGACCATTTGTTCTTCCATTTCTTGGAGCATTTCAGGTCCCAACATGACTCGGTCCTCTAATCGATCCCAACTTAACAGAGTACGACATGGTCTTCCATACAAGATCTCGAAGGGAGCTGCCTGTATTGAACTGTGGTAACTATTGTTGTGGGCAAACTCTACTAAGGGGAGGTATTTCTCCCATTGGCTCTGTTGATCCATGACATACATTCTTAGCATGTCCTCCAACACTTGGTTTACTCTTTCTGTTTGACCATCTGTCTCTGGGTGATATGTTGTACTAAAATTCAGTTGTGTTCCCATAGATTGTAATAGACTTTTCCAAAATCTGGAAGTAAAACGTGCGTCTCTATCAGATATTATCTTTCGTGGTACTCCATGAAGGCGAATTATTTCTTTCAGGAAAATTTGAGCGATAGCTGATGCTTCAAAGGTGGTCTTGACTGGAATGAAGTGAGCACTCTTAGTTAATTTATCAACCACAACCATAATACAGTCATGTCTCTGGGACGTCATAGGTAAGCCTCCAACAAAATCCATCGAAACAACTTCCCACTTAGTTTCTGGTATATCATGGGGTTGTAAAAGCCCTGCTGGGTGACGATGTTCAGCTTTAACCTGTTGACATTCTAAACATTGATCCACAAACATTGTTATATCCTTTTTCATTCCTGTCCAGAAAAATAGTTGTTTTAAGTCTGCATACATTTTCTGGACTCCTGGATGTGCAGCGTATGGAGCTTGATGGGCTTCATTGATTATTAAATTCTGAACATCATCATCTTCTGGAACATAAATCCTACCCTTATATCGTAGCAATCCATCATTTTCTAAGGTGTATTCCTCCCACTTGGTTGCCACAGGTACCTCTTCTTGTAAGGAAAATTTTATTTGTTGGTAATGTGGGTCTCCTACTAGATGATTTAGAATCCAGCTCCTCAAGTCTATCTTTAATGCCGACAATGAATGAAGTCTAGGTCTCTTGCTTAAAGCATCTGCCACTTTGTTCTCTTTTCCTTTAATATAGGATATCTTGAAATCATAATCACTAAATAGCTCACTCCAGCGTCGTTGTCGAGCATTAAGATCCTTTTGTGTGAAGATATACTCAAGACTTTTATGATCTGTTCTTAACTCAAATTGACGCCCCATTAGATAATGTCTCCACAATTTCAAGGCCATTACAACCGCTGCTAATTCCAGATCATGAGTTGCATAATTGATTTCGTGGTTCTTAAATTTTCGAGAAGCATAAGCAATAACCCTTTCATCTTGCATCAAGACTGCACCTAATCCTTCTTCTAATGCATCCGTGCATACAAGAAAGTCCTTGTCCATGTCAGGTACTTTCAATATTGGGGTCGTTGTTAGTCGATGCTTTAGCTCATTAAATTCTTTCTCACACTCACTTGTCCATTCAAACTTAACCCCTTTCCTTTGGAGGCGGGTGATGGGATTAGATATCTGCGAGAACCTTTCTACAAACCTTCTATAGTAGCCTGCCAATCCCATAAAGCTACGTACTTCCTTGACATTCCGGGGAGAGGGCCAAGTCATTATAGTTTCTATCTTACTGTAATAAACTGCAATGCCTTTGCCACTAATGGTATGGCCTAGATATTGAATTTCCTTCTCAAAGAAAGAACATTTAGAAAGTTTTCCATATAGCTTATGTTCCCTAAGGCATTGTAGTACCAACCTCAAGTGTTCTAGATGCTCTTTCTCATTACGAGAGTAAATGAGGATGTCATCCAAGAAAACTTGGACAAAGCGGTCCAGATATTTTCGGAATTCACTATTCATCAAGTTCATGAAGGCTGCTGGGGCATTAGTCAAACCAAATGGCATAATAATAAACTCATAGTGCCCATAGCGTGTTCTGAATGTCGTTTTAGGTATGTCTTCCTCCTTGATTCTTATCTGATGATAACCTGACCGTAAGTCTATCTTGGAGAATATTGAAGCTCCTTTTAGTTGGTCAAAGAGGTCATCAATTCGAGGCATGGGGTACCTATTTAGAATGGTGGCCTTGTTTAGATCTCGGTAATCAATACATAACCTAAGAGTTCCATCCTTCTTCTTTACAAAAATTACTGGTGCACCCCAAGGTGACACACTGGGTCTTATAAAACCTTGATCAAGAAGTTCTTTGAGCTGTATACTCAATTCATTAAGCTCTGGAACAGTCATTCGATAAGGTGCTTTGGATATGGGTTCCACTTCTGGTTTCAAGGTTATGGAGAAATCAATTTCTCGAACTGGAGGCAAACCTGGTAACTCTGGAGGAAATACATCTGCAAATTCAGAAAGTAGTGGTTGCAATTTATCCGAGGACTTCTCATTGGTAGGAACCATTTCTACCGCATAAATCTTGCACCCTTTCCTCATACACTTATTAACTTTCTTGGCTGATATGAGGCGTAATGTAACACCACGTCTAATCCCTTTTATTACCTTGGTTTCTCCTTGGTTATTTTTTATGAGGACTGTTTTATTATAACAATCCAGTATAGCTTGATGGGGTTCAAGCCAATCCATTCCCATGATTAAGTCATACGTTCCGAGAGTTCTACTATATAGATTCATCTTGGTGTGTTAACACTACAATCTCTTACCATTGACCCTACTGATTGCTGAGAGCCTGATGCCATTTCAACCATTCTAAAGTTACTTTGCTCATGAGCTGTCAATCCACATCTAAGTATTGTTGAAGGTGAAATAAAACTATCAGTAGCACCTGGATCAATTAACACAGATAGAGGAATGTTATTGATCGTACCTGCAAATTCTACTATAGTAGCTTGGTGCTCAGCCTGGCGATGGTTTGTAGCTGCATGAATTCGATGATGGTTTTGTGGTCTTCCTCCTTTTGCTTTGTATTCCTGTTTTTTAATCCCTGATTGATAACTTGGACAATCTCTTCTATAATGTGGACCTTTACAATGCCAACATTCTACTTGTACCTGCTTCCCACGTTGTACTTGTCCTTGGTCACCAAATCTTCTACTCCTCCCATTAATCAAGTAGGGTTGACCCTTACGTCCTCTTGGAGGCGGTCGAGAAGTTGCTCTAGCGATCCGAGAAATAGGGTTTTGTCTTCCCTAGAATCTATATGGCTGCCCCCCTGGTTTATTCAGCCTCATTGAGGAATGCTCCTTTCCTGAACTTTCATCAACTACCATTTGTTTCTTCATATTGATTTTCCTCAAGACTTGTTTGGCTAAACTAGTGGTTGTTGCCATAGTGGTGGGTTTCCACATGGCGACTTCTGCTCGGACTAAGGGGTCGAGTCCATGTAAGAATCTTTCAGCTTGACGTCTATCATCAGCCATATAGTCCACGTGATGGACCAACGAATAAAATTCAGCTTCATAGTCCTCGATAGATCTACCATTCTGTCGTACTTCATGGAAAGCTCCTACTTGTTGGTGTTTGTACTCCTCTGATAGGTACCTATTTCGGAAGGCTTCCTCAAACATTTCCCAAGTAACTTGTACTGGGGTGACTTGCATCTTTGTTTCTTCATTTACCCACCATAATAAGGCATCTCCTTTTAGTAGACTCATTGATATCTGGGCTTTTTCCGTAGAAGTGTGTGCCTTAACACTAAGTGCTCTTTTGACAACCATTACCCATGCTTCCACTTTTGAACCCCCTTCTAGACCCATAAACTCTGGTAATTTGGATTTTTGGACTTCTTTCATAATATCAAGTGTTGCTTGTCCATATTTGACATTGAGTTGAGAATTTAGGTCTTGTCCCTGTTTTTGTTCCAATTCCTTTTGCACATTTCCTTGATCTCGTCCTTGGCTTGAGACCCAGTCCTTAAAGATATTGGTCATTTCTCCAAGGGAATGTAATATAGCTTGCTCAGCTGGGGTTCCTATCTCTGAAGTGGCGGGAGGTGGTGTTTCTACTCCAAGGTTGTTTCAGGTTTGTCTTCGCCGTTTAGGAGCCATGATCTACCCTGTAATATTCAGTGGATTTATTCATTACCTTTATGCCAAAAGCTACAATAAATTTAGAATATGTTTGAATTTAAAATTTTAGTTTACTCAATTGAAGTATAATACTTAAAGCATAGTTTGTCACAAATTTCGAAGTATATATAAAAAACATGGAGTTTATGAGTTCATCAATAATCACAATTTTTGTAGTATAAGCCATAAAACTTAGAGAATTGGATCCATGTAAAATAAAACAAAATTCGAATGAGTAAAGCATTATATGACTTTAAGTATCTGTTTATGCAATCATTACTTATGTAGAAAAATAAATGGATTGTTTTAAAATACGTATAAGAAAACTTATGAATCAAGCATAAAAATATTCCACACCATAAAGGAAAGACACTGCCACCCGACCCAGAACTGGATCGGATGACTGGGAAGGTTACTCCTCCCCAACAAAAAAAATAATCATTTTATTAATTATATGGTCTGCCTGCAAGCGCACCTGCAAAGGCAACACCATTTTGAATCCCTTAAATTACAATACATTTAGCCATAGAATTGCATGCATAAGGCAGAAGGCTATGCGTGTTCCTGCAAATTCCATTGTTCCTTTTGACAATAATGTCGAGAAATCTGCCCCTACTATAAGATCAACTGATCAACCTCACATTGTAATTTGAAACATTCATTAATCTGAATTCAATTTACAAATCTAAATACCTCTCCCTGTTGCATCAGACTCAGAACGATTGATAAGGTCGCCAAAACTGGTCACTGTTTATTATATAATATTGCCGCTCCCAATTAGCCGTTTCCTGGAAAATTTGGGGAAACTTCTAGCCGTTCCAGACACCCGTACCCAAGTTCCCAACGTTCCCAAGTTCTAGAAACTCATGCAACATAGGAGATAACATATTTGCATCCAAATAAAGAGAGGTTCAAGGAAAGTATCCAAGTCATCAATCCATAATTGAGGTGTTTTTAAATATCTTTCATTTTCTGATTTAGCTTCTCATTTAATTGTGCCATGAAGCTATCATTTCTTCATGTCCTTAAAAAATGACTTTGAAAGAACACACTATTCCTTATACATGAAATTCACACTCAATTAAGAGCAGTGTAACGAGAGTATCAGCATGCAAATCAATCAGAGTAATTGTAAACATAAGTACACTGGAATTGAGTTTACCTTGCATTCTGATACCACCTGCTAGATGAACGATCAGGATTTCTTCATGCAACCCGAGAAGTGCAATAGAAACAAAAATATTTGAAGTCCAGCTTAATTCCATGGTATTACAACCAGAAATCTCGAACATTCGAATCCAATCATATGTACTAAGGAATATGAGCTAAACATTAATGTAAATAGCTATCCAGCTAAAGCCCCATTAAAATGAAATCCCTGTGAATAGTAAATAGTCCCACCAGCATCCCGGTACGAGTCTTTCCATAAGATATAAAGGTTGAGAGATTCAGAAAATGGTAAACAATAACACATAAGGCTAAATCGCTTTTCAGCGATAAAAGGGATTTTGTATTTCGATGTGAACAGATATTTTAAATCGGTGAATAGTAGAAAGGGTATCGAGTTCACATTGTTAGCCAGTCAATGAAGTTGTGGATATGGTTACCTTGTATTCAGAGTCCAGACATCATATATTTTCATTGAATGCTTTGATCCATATCACACTAGTAATTTCCCAGATAGCCACTAATCTAATAACATCGTAAATTTTGAGTCTGTAAATAAAGTCAATTCTGGAAGGATTATGGATTTTATTTATAGTTTAACAAAGCTAACAGTTTTGTTCCTATGTCAAAATAGTGATACGGCTAAAGAAATTCTGGTTAATAAGAATATCTCACAAATTAGTAATTCACTCAATGCCATCAGAATGGAAATCCTCAAGAAAGTTTCTAGATCGGGGCCAATATAATAGCATCAAAACTCAGTATAACGCATTTTCAAAAACAGAACAAAGTCTTGAAGAGGTGTGGCTGTGTTTTACTGGAAGAAAAATAATGCATGAGAAGGGATCCCATTTAAGAAATGAGAAGTATTAGGAAGTCATTCTGGTATTTAAAAACTAGCCCAGAAACAATTCAGTAGCACTTAAATGACATCTATATAAACTTCTATCTGAAAAAAAAAAAAAAATATATATATATATATATATATATATATATATATATATATATATATATATATATATATATATATATATATATATATATCTAATCTAATACAGTGTACATGCTCTTTCCATTTTGACGAGCAGTGGATTGTCAATGCATGCGAGCAGTTTGATGTTACCAATGAAAGAAACATTCACGTGGCGTAGAGGTTATTATTACAACCTGAAAGAGATGTAGCCCGTGAGCCCATTGCTGCAACCTCAACATCAATAGTAAGAGATACCATTGGCAGATTCTATCTAGGATAGCCCAGAACCCAACATCGTGAAGGTGGAAGAGAAAATATACCCTTTGTGGAGCTTTATGGAACACCAACAAGTTATTTCAGTTAGCCAGGTCGTGCAAGTAATCAGATCAGGTAATGGGATCGTGTCTGCACACAATGATGTCACCACAAGTAGGGTCTTCCAACTGTAACGGCAGCTATACTGCTATTAAGCATAAGAAAATTCGAATGACAATTTTTTTAGCTTATTTAATAGTCACCGACGGTGAGATGTGATGAAGGACCATTTCATTATTTCCTCGTTCCGAGCAATAAAAAAAACAGTAAAAAAAAGACCTCGCCAAATCAGATCAGTAACGCAGCATCCAACGCGAAAACAATGATTGACATCAAATAAGTGACAAATCAAAATCTAATAGTTAAGATTCCGTGCATTGGTAATAAATTTCCAAAAATTTCAGCAAAATTGGATTCTCTTCAAACGTGATCAATCTCAGGAGACATGTTGCTGTGGCAATTTTCAGGTCAAAGTTCCACAAAATGTGTTGCGAACTAGCTCTGGCATGCCCGCCCTAGCATATCGTTTGAGCATAGGAATCTTTCCATAACAAGGATTCAAAACTCAGATCTCACTTCTTTAGTACATGGCAATTAATTCAATCGTTAATCAGAAAGAATATAACATGTCATTGCAAACCAATTGATATTACAGTATTCTTTCTACTGCTGTATGGATACCCTTTTGGGTACCTGCAGAATTAATTTATTTTATTTGTCCATATACTCCACAGCAAATGAGGAAAAATCATGATATTTTAAAAGGTGTGATCAGCATGTTATAGTATTCTAAGTCATAAGAAAAGTAATCATCAAGGCCAATCAAAATATAACTATGCATTGAATAAAGAAAATTTACGGCATAGTGAAGGTTAGAAAAATATGCGGCTTCCTGGAAGTAATCCACCTGTAACTTTATCTTAATGTAATATAGGCTCAATTGTTCAAGGATTCTGCTACAACTGGCCACCCCCGAGCCTCAATCAACGTACTACTGCCAGTGCTCTTAGTATATCATTCTCCCAAGAGAATGAAAGATAGAATCTCGGAATGATAGAATGCCGGAATGCCTCTCATCTTCCTCGCCATCTATTAAATAGAACAAACATTGGAAGAGGAACCACATGCCCACACTCCATGTGTCTCATGCAACTTTCTTTTGATTTCTTTCTTTTTGATAATTTCCTTTTCTTGTTTTATTTCCTTCTTTTTGATAGTTTCCTTTTCTTGTTTTATTTCCTTCCTTTTTATAGTTTCCTTATTCTTATCTAGAGCTTTAGTATGGTTATTACTATTTTTATTTTTATTTATTTAATTTTTTTTTTCTTTGTATATATTTTTAATCTTATTTATTATTTATTATTTTTATTATTATTAAGTGATTTATTTATTATTATTTATAATTTATATTATTAATTATTATTTTTGTATTATTTATTATTTATTATTTTTATTTATTATTAAGGGGAGGGATATTACATACTCTCCCACTTTAAGGAACTTCGTCCCGAAGTTAAGTTGAATTATTTATTATTTATTATTTTTATTATTTATTATTTATTATTTAATTTACTTCATGTTGCCAACACCCTCTGCTGAACTAGTATAACCAGCAGGCATCGAAAGTCCCCAACACCCCAGGAAATCTCAAGGAATCTTTGTCATTTTTCCCACTTTCGGCACCAAGCTAAGCTTGACCCGGTCTGTATCCTAGTCCAAGGCCGGCCCCAAGGCTCGCGCCTGACTCTGACCTCATCTGCCCCAAGGCAGGCATCCGGTCCGGTACTCAATGACCCCGGGCATCTCGCAAGGCTGGCCCACTCCCTCCACAACTACTAAGGCGCACAGCCCCAGGCATCGAAGTCCTTTACATCCCTTCCAGACTTCGGCATCCCAATCCAATAACAGGCACCTAGCCTAGAACATCAGGCACTTGGCCTCCTCAAGATGATCCCATAGCTCTTCAAGAGCTATCCATCAAGAGCTATACACAAGACAAAGGAACCACTGGCATATGTAGTGTTGATTGAGTTTGTCCCCAGCCCATATGATGTTACTTATTCTCCCTCGTGTGTATGGGCTCGCACGAGATCATCAAATAAACCGGCCCTCTCGGCCCATTGTGGAGTCCTGTCAATCATCATACTTCAACATGCAACCAATGCATTAGGTATACCATCATAGTATCATAGAAATTGCATTCATCATAGTTAATCGCAAATACATGCTTCATCTCATGAAATACTATCATAAGTTATAACATCAACATCAAATACCTATTCATCATGTAGTAAATGAATATGTTAATATACCTCGACATAACATCATAATCATAAGGATACATCATCGCTATAAGAACCACATGTGCATCTTTATTCCCTTACCATTATACTCAACATCTTAACAGTTCATTAAACTAAACGGAAATCATAGTGTATGTATCATAAAGTTTAAACAATAAAACATGATTTAGATTCTCCATAAAAGTATCTGTATTAGCTAAGGAGCATTTTTCACCACACATTTTAATTTACTTCATGTTGCCAACACCCTCTGCTGAACTAGTATAACCAGCAGGCATCGAAAGTCCCCAACACCCTGGGAAATCTCAAGGAATCTCTGTCCTTTTTCCCACTTTCGGCACCAAGCTAAGCCTGGCCCGGTCTATATCCTAGTCCAAGGCTCGTGCTTGACTCAGACCTCATCTGCCCCAAGGCAGGCATCCGGTCTGGTACTCAATGACCTCGGGCATCTCGCAAGGCTGGCCCACTCCCTCCACAACTACTAAGGCGCACAGCCCCAGGCATCGAAGTCCTTTACATCCCTTCCAGACTTCGGCATCCCAATCCAATAATAGGCACCTAGCCTAGAACATCAGGCACTTGTACTCCTCAAGATGATCCCATAGCTCTTCAAGAGCTATCCATCAATAGCTATACACAAGACAAAGGAACCACTGGCATATGTAGTGTTGATTGAGTTTTTCCCCAACCCATATGATGTTACTTATTCTCCCTCGTGCGTATGGGCTCGCACGAGATCATCAAATAAACTAGCCCTCTCGGCCCATTTGTGGAGTCCTTTCAATCCCCACGCCTCAACATGCAACCAATGCATTAGCTATACCATCATAGTATCATAGAAAATAATCCACATGCCAAGTTTTGCGTGTCATCATGAGAACATTCATCATTTTAATCGCAACATTATGAATGATAACGAACTGCATCCTCATGCATGTCATAAATTTGTTTGCAACTATCACATGAATTCCATCATAAGTCAGTACATCAACATATTTGCATCAAGACATATCATGACTTCACATAATAACTGAACCACATGTCAATAACCGCATATTATAGCATCATAATTCCTGTGCCACGTTATGCATATCATATCCATCATAGTATTTAACATTAAATATCTATAATCACGTAGCAAATGAATATAACATCATAATACCTATGCATATCATTATCATCATAAGGATACATCATCACTATAAGAACCACATGTACATCATTATCCTCCTACCATTATATCATGAATCATCGTCAATATGAGAAATATCTCAATACATATCCAATATAGAATAATACTCTATAAAAATTCTTATCATGATTCATCATAAAAATCAATTTCATTTACTTTACAAACATTCAACTATGAACTAAGATTATTCAACATCCATCTAGGCTCTATGTTATCTCATCAGTGCTATTAGTGTTATGTTTTCATCAAGATACCAATTGGTTTTTCAATATTCATTTCCACTTCTTTCCACTAGGAAGTTGACCATTTACACCATAGGTATAACCATCTAAGTACATTGTTAAATTTCACATGACCCTCATCATCTTGAGTCTTAATCTCTTCCCTAAGGAAATTATGGTGAATTTCATTTAAGATATTACTAGTGATACCATCATTATTTAAATAAAAAATCCCTTGATTTTACATCCATTTACCCTTTGGCTTACTGATTCCAATACCGCTATATGCAATAATTACTAGGTCATCAAGATTTAACTTTATATCATGCATATTTTACTTGCATGAGGGTTTGTTGATCCATGTTGACTTATACCTACATCATTTAATAATTATCATTTTCATCTAAAAATATTTCCTTATCTCGTCAAGTTCCTAACTCAATACCACTTGATTGCTTTATCGTAAATTCACTCTTCATCAAGTTGGACAAGAGATTCTTTCTCATTAAATAGTATATTTATTTTAGATTTTGAAACAGTTGGAAATATTGCTACTATCATTGTCCATGAAAAATTTAAATGCTTGGTGTTATGAGGAAACAATCCTCTTTTACCGCTTTGGGAACAAAAGTTCCTCACATTTTGAACTATATAGACCATCACTGTGACCATTACCAATCATGTTTCTCACTATCCCTTCAATATTAAATGGATATTATTTTAAGGGCTATAATTATTTCTTCCAATTTGATTTATTTGACGTGAACTCCTTAGGGGAGTGTACTTCTATTCTCATAGTTGTGTAAGTAATCAAGTATGGTTCTCATCCTTGCACATTTTCTGAATTCAAGTATTACTAATGTAAAAAAAAAATAACTAATGTATTACTAGTGTAACAATCCTTCTGACCCCCTTGGGTTGTTCTTGGGCTATCTAAGGTGTTACTTTAAAATTAACCAAATCTCCATGGTCCATCATGAAGATAGGGTTACAAAAATACACTTTTCCCAACTTCATTGAAACTCAAATCCTTGACAACCATTGCATTTGGCTAGTGAAGAGCTTTCGGGTGAGATAAATTTTATTCTCCAGCCATACTATCTATGGATTCATTTGAACATCATATCTTCAATAAAAGACCAATGAACATTATGTTGTGATCAATTAATGTAGTCTTTCAAGTCATTGAACTATCATACTCAACAATCTTTGAATTACCCTCTGACAACAATGACAACACTATGTCCAACATAAAATCTAGCAAAGATTTCTTGGAATTGCAAGTTTAAGCTATGTAATTTACATATTCATAATGCTCAATGGGGTTTTCAAGGGGCCATATCCATTTATACATTCAAAATGCAATTTGAATAATGAAAAACTACACTTCCTATATATAGAGAGAGAGAGAGAGTATATCCATCTTACCCATAGATATATCAGATCGTGAGAGGGGTCAAATCCCTCCAATTACAAAGTATTATTTTTCATGTTTTTTAGTTACTTTAAAAGATATTTGGACCTTAAAAAGATTTTATACTTAGATGCCTTTTCACACTTATTAAATCTATAGTTAAACGATGTCTAATGTTGTATATTTTTTTCAATCATCTTCCCAAATTCTTCCAACTTGCTTTCATGTAATCAAAATTCTAAAATTTCAATTAATTCTTTTAACTAACTTCTTTCAACATAACTCCCATCATCATAAACCTCTTTACAAAATTTATGTAAACATGTTAAAATAGATTATGCTATCTTACTTATTTGTTACATATCAATCTAAACTTTTATTACTAAAATAGAAATATTTAGCATCTTACGTCAAACTAATAATCTTTAAATTTATGGATTGTGCTACCTACAAAGACAAGAGGTTGAAATTATGGAAGACATAAATATTGGACGATAAGTTGCGGCTGTATTGGAGACTGGGTACAATATTTTTACATTTACCTCATTAGTAATTAATTACATATATACGATTACAATCTAATTGAAAGGAATCCCAAAATATAGTGTCTAAAAACTAACCAGAATTAGCTAAAACAATGAACAATGAGTCCAAACAAAACTGTAACAATGTACAACAGACTCTATTAATATGAGGAAAATTTAAATTTCTCTATTATTATGAAAAATATACATGAAGCCATCACTAGATTTTGTATGGCATATTTTCATGTATATTTTAAGAAGAGAAAAGTTATAGAGGCGTGAAAATATAATATAAGAAAGAAAAGACATGGCACAGCTTCATGTCTATTTTTGAGAAAACGGTAGAGAGTGGAGAAAATATATTAAAGAAAAAGACAATATTTATTTCGATGAGCATTCCTTTGTGTGAAGTTAGTGAAGTGAGAGCATGGAGTCTAAAAGGTATATATATCGAATCGTACAGAGCAACTGCTGAGATAAATTTGAGCTCCCATCAGAGTAACATGAATTAATAAAGTAACATAAATTCAGAGTAATTCCTTCAAAAAAAAAATTCTTTCAATATGCTGTGTTGGTGCACAAATCTAGTGTTTAGGGCACAAATCTGAACATATGACGTATCTGAAAGTTACTTAGTTTCAGCAGATTTATTTCCACCGTGAATCTCCCCAATTTTGTTTGATGTAAGTAGTAATTGAGAATCTAGGATAAAGGGATTTGTTAAATTACCCAATTTTGCAGGAATATGTGGTCTATGCGCCACTTTGATATTTTTCTCCTCCATAATGATTTAATAGAAAAATAGAAAAGACATAATAGAAATCGCAATAATTGTCATGAAATACTATTTTATGGTTTAACTTTCCATATCGAAACTGCAGAGATTCTAATCTACATTGTGAAAATATTTTCAATCCTATGCTAATTCCAAATCTGATACTTCGAGAATTTTTTTCTTAATCAACTCATTGATCACAAATGTAGCATCAATCCATTCATTGCATGCAAAGCTAAAATCATAAATGGTTTAAGGGAATCGACCCTGGACAACGTAAAGAAAAGAAAAAAAAAGTACGAACCTGAGCCATATTGATGATCAGAGTCCGGAACCGAGGATGGTGAGCGGCTTGTGTTTTGAGCCTTGTGGCGATGGGCTTGCTTGGCGTCTTGAGAACCAATGTCCCCAACTTGAACAATGGAAGAATCATTATTTATTACTATTATTAGCCAAGAACCCAACAAAAATAAGCCTATCAAATCAAGGATCCGATGCATTTGGGGACTTTCTAATCATTTCTGTTCATAATTGGACGAGTTTTAAGTTCGAGCCGATCGGATAACGGATGGCTTGATGAACAAGCAAATTTCGCAGGGCAAATTCTGCGCAACATTCCCTACGCCATTTAGTTCAGTTGACCGACAAGAAATTAACGGCGTATGGAACAATACATATTGTAAAATCTAGTTGATGCATTCTGCGAGGACCGGTGTGAACAGCTGAGTTGGTTTTATATGCCTTTTGTTTTTTTTTTTTTTTTTTGATAATCAATTATAGTAATACAAAAAGGTAGATGAGAATTTCCAGAATGAATCTAGTCAAAAGTGTATCTAGCAGTAAGTGGCAAAAGTGAGATAATGTTCATGAAACATATTAAGCCAAACCACGCAAATATGAGAGTACGCTTTGGGATTGTAAGAGACAAATTGTTAAGCAAAATATGAAAATAATCTAGGATGGACCTTCTACATGGTGAAACAGCCTGCCAAAACATGCACATCTCGAGAAATAAGCAATCGTGGCATTTTAGCGTGAATTCAACATAAAGGTCATCTAATTATTCATGACTTCGGCACATTTTGGTGCCGTTGCAGCAATGACATCTCGAATAAAGAAGATTCCCAGAGAAGTCGGTCGGGTTCAACGTTCTGTAATTCTGCCTTTATATTAACTTTCAGCAACTATAACCAGAAACACGATAATCTTGTTTTGTTGTCATATAGCTTAGCGGGAACGCGATCAGCCACACACAGTTAAAGTCTATAAGTGGATCTGGGTCTACGAGGTTAACCAACGCGAGAAAATCACTAGATTTTGGAGTTAGAAAATCAAGAAATTATAACTGAGAATGAAATGAAATGGAGAGAATGTTCCATGCCCAAATAAACCCCAGGGAAATCGATGGTGAAACGATTTTAACGTGCATGAATCTGAGACACGGCAACTTCAAAGGTAAGATACCGTAAGTAAAATTGGATGATGCAAAATGAAACACAACTCACGATTCAATAAACTTCCCTCTCCGATCCGATCATCCAGCTAGCAGACACGTATACTAATGGATTGTTGCAGGTTTCAATCCTCATTATTAAGAAACTCTGGTAATTTTCAAAATTAAGCACAGCTCATGAATCGGATAAACATTCCCTTCCCTTTCCAATTTGATCATGCAGCTGGCCTGGCAACTTCACAACCTTCAATCAACCGCTTTACTGTGACAGTGTTGGAGCAGTTGATTGATGTATTAAAGCAGCAGACTACAATTTTAACAATCCATCTTATAATTATAAGAATCCGTAAAAAAAAAATCCCAACAGATTTGTTAAGGAAAAGTCCAAAATATAAGAACTGTTAGTCACACAACTACTGGTGATAGCATTAACTGAGAAGGATCAAGAAAGTTGATGCAAGTAAATCCTGAGAGCATCTATATATATATATATATATATCCTACTGTTGTATATAGATTCAACTGAGATTTAAGCTCTGCGTTGTATTTGGCTTTTCCATTAAAATATTTTTATGAATCTTTGATTTTTTTTTAATTTTTTTTCAATAAAATAATATTATTGATAATTAGTGTAAACAATAAATAAAAAATGATAATATGATTTTTCTCCATAAATTTGTTTTTTTTTTTTTTTTTTGGAGATTATGTTCTCAGGAAAGTAATAAATATCAAGAAATAATCAAAATTCTCTACATTAAAAATGCCCATAGGCCCTAAGTGTTTGAAACTTGGCTCTAATACCATATGTAATAGCCCAAAGTAAATATAAAATTAATTTCCTAATTAAAATCAGAATCAGCAAATAAGTACATACCTATATTACCTGTGATTGATGTCTACCAGATGACAACAAGTTTTTGGGGACGACTCTCCACCCAACCGTAGACTCAATTGTGCAAGGATTTGCTACAACTGGCCACCCCCGAGCCCTCAATCAACATACTACTGCTAGTGACTCCTAAGTCTTAGAACACCATTCTCCCAAGAGAATGAAAGATAGAAATTCGGAAAGATGGAATGCAGGCATGCCTCTCATCTCCCTCCCATCTATTAAATAGAACAATATTGAAAGGGAAACCACATGCACACACCCATGTGTCTACATGCAACTTTCTTTTGATTTTTTATTTTCTTGTTTTATTTCCTTATTTTTTATAGTTTCCTTTTCTTGTTTTATTTCCTTCTTTCTGATAGTTTCATTTTCTTGTTTATTCTTATCTAGAGCTTTAGTATGGTTATTACTATTTTTATTTTTATTATTTTTATTTATTTTCTTTGTATATATTTTTAATCTTATTTATTATTTAACATTTATGATTTATTATTTTTATTATTATTAAGTGATTTATTTATTATTTATATTATTAATTATTATATTTGTATTATTTATTATTTTTATTATTTATTAATTATTATTATATTATTATTTATTATTTATTATTAAGGGGAGGGATATTACATACTCTCCCACTTTAAGGAACTTCGTCCCAAAGTTAAGTTGAATTATTTATTATTTATTATTTAATTTACTTCATGTTGCCAACACCCTCTGCTGAACTAGTATAACCAGCAGGCATCGAAAGTCCCCAACACCCCGGGAAATCTCAAGGAATCTCTGTCCTTTTTCCCACTTTCGGCACCAAGCTAAGCCTGACCCGGTCTGTATCCTAGTCCAAGGCTGGCCCCAAGGCTCGCGCCTGACTCAGACCTCATCTGCCCCAAGGCAGGCATCCGGTCCGGTACTCAATGACCCCAGGCATCTCGCAAGGCTGGCCCACTCCCTCCACAACTACTAAAGCGCACAGCCCCAGGCGTCGAAGTCCTTTACATCCCTTCCAGACTTCGGCATCCCAATCCAATAACAGGCACCTAGCCTAGAACATCAGGCACTTGGCCTCCTCAAGATGATCCCATAGCTCTTCAAGAGTTATCCATCAAGAGCTATACACAAGACAAAGGAACCACGGGCATATGTAGTGTTGATTGAGTTTGTCCCCAGCCCATATGATGTTACTTATTCTCCCTCGTGCGTATGGGCTCGCACGAGATCATCAAATAAACCAGCCCTCTCGGCCCATTTGTGGCCCCACACCTCAACATGCAACCAATGCATTAGCTATACCATCATAGTATCATAGAAAATAATCCACATGCCAAGTTTTGCGTGTCATCATGAGAACATTCATCATTTTAATCGCAACATTATGAATGATAACGAACTGCATGCTCATGCATGTCATAAATTTGTATGCAACTATCACATGAATTCCATCATAAGTCAGAACATCAACATATTTGCATCAAGACATATCATGACTTCACATAATAACTGAACCACATGTCAATAACCTCATATTATAGCATCATAATTCCTGTGCCATGTTATGCATATCATATCCATCATAGTATTTAACATTAAATATCTATAATCACGTAGTAAATGAATATAACATCATAATACCTATGCATATCACTATCATCATAAGGATACATCATCACTATAAGAAACACATGTACATTATTATCCTCCTACCATTATATCATGAATCATCGTCAATATGAGAAATATCTCAATACTTATCCAATATAGAATAATACTCTATAAAAATTCTTATCATGATTCATCAGAAAAATCAATTTCATTTACTTTACAAACATTCAACTATGAACTAAGATTATTCAACATCCATCTAGGCTCTATGTTATCTCATCAGTGCTATTAGTGTTATGTTTTCGTCAAGATACCAATTGGTTTTTCAATATTCATTTCCACTTCTTTCCACTAGGAAGTTGACCATTTACACCATAGGTATAATCATCTAAGTACATTGTTAAATTTCACATGACCCTCATCATCTTGAGTCTTAATCTCTTCCCTAAGGAAATTCTGGTGAACTTCATTTAAGATATTACTAGTGATACCATCATTATTTAAATCAAAAATCCCTTGATTTTACATCCATTTACCCTTTGGCTTACTGATTTCAATACCGCTATATGCAATAATTACTAGGTCATCACGATTTAACTTTATATCATGCATATTTTACTTGCATGAGGGTTTGTTGATCCATGTTGACTTATACCTACATCATTTAATAATTATCATTTTCATCTAAAAATATTTCCTTATCTCGTCAAGTTCCTAACTCAATACCACTTGATTGCTTTATCGTAAATTCACTCTTCATCAAGTTGGACAGGAGATTCTTGCTTATTAAATAGTATATTTATTTTAGATTTTGAAACAGTTGGAAATATTGCTACTATCATTGTCCATGAAAAATTTATATGCTTGGTGTTATGAGGAAACAATCCTCTTTTAACGCTTTGGGAACAAAAGTTCCTCACGTTTTGAACTATATAGACCATCACTGTGACCATTACCAATCATGTTTCTCACTATCCCTTCAATATTAAATGGATATTATTTTAAGGGCTATAATTATTTCTTCCAATTTGACATTATTTGACGTGAACTCCTTAGGGGAGTGTACTTCTATTCTCATAGTTGTGTAAGTAATCAAGTATGGTTCTCATCCTTGCACATTTTCTGAATTCAAGTATTACTAATGTAAAAAAAAAATAACTAATGTATTACTAATGTAACAATCCTTTGACCCCCTTGGGTTGTTCTTGGGCTATCTAAGTTGTTACTTTAAAATTAACCCAATCTCCAAGGTCCATTATGAAGATAGGGTTACAAAAATACTCTTTTCCCAACTTCATGGAAACTCAAATCCCTGACAATCATTGCATTTGGCTAGTCAAGAGCATTTAGGTGAGATAAATTTGATTCTCCTGCCATACTATCTATGGATTCATTTGAACGTCATATCTTCATTAAAATACCAATGAACATTATGTTCTGATCAATTAATGTATGTAGTCTTTCAAGTCATTGAACTATCATCCTCAACAATCTTCGAATTACCCTTTGACAACAATGACTACACTATGTCGAACATAAAATCTAGCAAAGATTTCTTGGAATTGCAAGTTTAAGCTATGTAATTTACATATTCATAATGCTCAAAGGGGTTTTCAAGGGGCCATATCCATTTATACATTCAAAATGCAATTTGAATAATGAAAAACTACACTTCTTATATATATAGAGAGAGAGAGTATATCCATCTTAACCATAGATATATCAGATCGTGAGAGGGGTCAAATCCCTCCAATTACAAAGTACTGTTTTTCATGTTTTGTAGTTACTTTAAAAGATATTTGGACCTTAAAAAGATTTGATACTTAGATGCCTTTTCACACTTATTAAATCTATAGTTAAACGATGTCTAATGTTGTATATTTTTTTTCAATCATCTTCCCAAATTCTTCCAACTTGCTTTCATGTAATCAAAATTCTAAAATTTCAATTAATTCTTTTAACTAACTTCTTTCAACATAACTCCCATCATCATAAACCTCTTTACAAAATTTATGTAAACATGTTAAAATAGATTATGCTATCTTACTTACCTGTTACATATCAATCTAAACTTTTATTACTAAAATAGAAATATTTAGCATCTTACGTCAAACTAATAATCTTTAAATTTATGGATTGTGCTACCGACAAAGACAAGAGGTTGAAATTATGGAAGACATAAATTATTGGACGATAAGTTGCAGTTGTATTGGAGACTGGGTACAATATTTTTACATTTACCTCATCAGTAATTAATTACATATATACGATTACAATCTAATTGAAAGGAATCCCAAAATATAGTGTCTAAAAACTAACCAGAATTAGCTAAAACAATGAACAATGAGTCCAAACAAAATTGTAACAATGTACAACAGACTCTATTAATATGAGGAAAATTTAAATTTCTCTATTATTATGAAAAATATACATGAAGCCATCACTAGATTTTGTATGGCATATCTTCATGTATATTTTAAGAAGAGAAAAGTTATAGAGTCGTGAAAATACAATATAAGAAAGAAAAGACATGGCACAGCTTCATGTCTATTTTTGAGAAAACGGTAGAGAGTGGAGAAAATATATTAAAGAAAAAGACAATATTTATTTCGATGAGCATTCCTTTGTGTGAAGTTAGTGAAGTGAGAGCATGGAGTCTAAAAGGGATATATCTTGAATCATACAGAGCAACTGCTGAAATAAATTTGAGCTCCCATCAGAGTAACATGAATTAATAAAGTAACATGAATTCAGAGTAATTCCTTCAAAAAAAAAATTCTTTCAATCTGTTGTGTTGGTGCACAAATCTAGTGTTTAGGGCACAAATCTGAACATATGACGTATCTGAAAGTTACTTAGTTTCAGTAGATTTATTTCCACCGTGAATCTCCCCAATTTTGTTTGATGTAAGTAGTAATTGAGAATCTAGGATAAAGGGATTTGTTAAATTACCCAATTTTGCAGGAATATGTGGTCTATGCGCCACTTTGATATTTTTTTCCTCCATAATTATTTAATAGAAAAATAGAAAATACATAATAGAAATAGCAATAACTGTCATGAAATACTATTTTATGGTTTAACTTTCCATATCGAAACTGTTGAGATTCTAATCTACATTGTGAAAATATTTTCAGTCCTATGCTAATTCCAAATCTGATACTTCGAGAATTTTTGTCTTAATCAACTCATTGATCACAAATGTAGCATCAATCCATTCATTGCATGCAAAGCTAAAATCATAAATGGTTTCAGGGAATCGACCCTGTGACCACGTAAAGAAAAAAAAAATACGAACCTGAGCCATATTGATGATCAGAGTCCGGAACCGAGGATGGTGAGCGGCTTGTGTTTTGAGCCTTGTGGCGATGGGCTTGCTTGGCATCTTGAGAACCAATGTCCCCAACTTGAACAATGGAAGAATCATTATTTATTACTATTATTAGCTAAGAACCCAACAAAAATAAGCCTATCAAATCAAGGATCCGATGCATTGGGGGACTTTCGAATCATTTCTGTTCATAATTGGACGAGTTTCAAGTTCGAGCCGATCGGATAACGGATGGCTTGCTGAACAAACAAATTTCGCAGGGCAAATTCCGTGCAACATTCCCTACGCCATTTAGTTCAGTTGACTGGCAATAAATTAACGGCGTATGGAACAATACATATTGTAAAATCTAGTTGATGCATTCTGCGAGGACCGGTGTGAACAGCTGAGTTGGTTTTATGTGCCTTTTGTTTTTTTTTTTTTTTTTGATAATCAAATATAGTAATACAGAAAGGTAGATGAGAATTTCTAGAATGAATCTAGTCAAAAGTGTATCTAGCAGTAAGTGGCAAAAGTGAGATAATGTTCATGAAACATATTAAGCCAAACCACGCAAATATCAGAGTACGCTTTGGGATTGTAAGAGACAAATCGTTAAGCAAAATATGAAAATAATCTAGGATGGACCTTCTACATGGTGAAACAGCCTGCCAAAACATGCACATCTTGAGAAATAAGCAATCGTGGCATTTTAGCGTGAATTCAACATAAAGGTCATCTAATTATTCATGACTTCGGCACATTTTGGTGTCGTTTCAGCAATGACATCTCGAATAAAGCAGATTCCCAGAGAAGTCGGTCGGGTTCAACGTTCTGTAATTCTGCCTTTATATTAACTTTCAGCAACTATAACCAGAAACACGATAATCTTGTTTTGTTGTCATATAGCTTAGCGGGAACGCGATCAGTCACACACAGCTAAAGTCTATAAGTGGATCTGGGTCTACGAGGTTAACCAACGCGAGAAAATCACTAGATTTTGGAGTTAGAAAATCAAGAAATTATAACTGAGAATGAAATGAAATGGAGAGAATGTTCCATGCCAAAATAAACCCCAGGGAAATGGATGGTGAAACGATTTTAACGTGCATGAATCTCAGACACGGCAACTTCAAGCGTAAGATACCGTAAGTAAAATTGGATGATGCAAAATGAAACACAACTCACAATTCAATAAACTTCCCTCTCCAATCTGATCATCCAGCTGGCAGACACGGATACTAATGGATTGTTGCAGGTTTCAATCCTCATTATTAAGAAACTCTGGTAATTTTCAAAATTAAGCACAGCTCATGAATCGGATAAACATTCCCTTCCCTTTCTAATTTGATCATGCAGCTGGCCTGGCAACTTCACGACCTTCAATCAACTGCTTTACTGTGACATTGTTGGAGCAGTTGATTGATGTATTAAAGCAACAGACTACAATTTTAACAATCCATCTTATAATTATAAGAATCCGTAAAAAAAAAAATCCCAACAGATTTGTTAAGGAAAAGTCCAAAATATAAGAACTTTTAGTCACACGACTATTGGTGATAGCATTAACTGAGAAGGATCAAGAAAGTTGATGCAAGTAAATCCTGAGAGCATATATATATATATATATATATATATATATATATATATATATATATATATATATATATATATCCTACTGTTGTATATAAATTCAACTGAGATTCAAGCTCCGCGTTGTATTTGTCTTTTCCATTAAAATATTTTTATGAATTTTTTATTTTATTTTTTATTTTTTTTCAATAAAATAATATTATTGATAATTAGTGTAAACAATAAATAAAAAATGATAATATGGTTTTTCTCCATAAATTTGTTTTTTTTTTGGGAGATTATTTTCTCAGGAAAGTAATAAATATCAAGAAATAATCAAAATTCTCTACATTAAAAATTCCCATAGGCCGTAAGTTTTTGAAACTTGGTTCTGATACCATATGTAACAGCCCAAAGTAAATTTAAAATTAATTTCCTAATTAAAATCAGAATCAACAAATAAGTACATACCTATATTACCTGTGATTGATGTCTGCCAGATGACAACAAGGTTTTGGGGACGACTCTCCACCCAACCGTATACTCAATTGTGCAAGGATTTGCTACAACTAGCCACCCGCGAGCCCTCAATCAACATACTACTGCCAGTGACTCCTAAGTATTAGAACACCATTCTCCCAAGAGAATGAAAGATAGAAATTCGGAAAGATGGAATGCAGGCATGACTCTCATCTCCCTCCCATCTATTAAATAGAACAATATTGAAAGGGAAACCACATGCACACACCCATGTGTCTACATGCAACTTTCTTTTGATTTTTAATTTTCTTGTTTTATTTCCTTATTTTTTATAGTTTCCTTTTCTTGTTTTATTTCCTTCTTTTTGATAGTTTCCTTTTCTTGTTTATTCTTATCTAGAACTTTAGTATGGTTATTACTATTTTTATTTTTATTATTTTTATTTATTTTCTTTGTATATATTTTTAATCTTATTTATTATTTAACATTTATGATTTATTATTTTTATTATTGTTAAGTGATTTATTTCTTATTATTTATTATTTATATTATTAATTATTATTTTTGTATATTTATTATTTTTATTATTTATTATTTATTATTATATTATTATTTATTATTTATTATTAAAGGGAGGGATATTACATACATTAATCAATCTTAAACAATTCATCTTACAATTCAACAATCTTCGAATTACCCTTTGACAACAATGACTACACTATGTCGAACATAAAATCTAGCAAAGATTTCTTGGAATTGCAAGTTTAAGCTAGGTAATTTACATATTCATAATGCTCAATGGGGTTTTCAAGGGGCCATATCCATTTATACATTCAAAATGCAATTTGAATAATGAAAAACTACACTTCGTGTATATATATAGAGAGAGAGTATATCCATCTTAACCATAGATATATCAGATCGTGAGAGGGGTCAAATCCCTCCAATTACAAAGTATTGTTTTTCATGTTTTGTAGTTACTTTAAAAGATATTTGGACCTTAAAAAGATTTGATACTTAGATGCCTTTTCACACTTATTAAATCTATAGTTAAACGATGTCTAATGTTGTATATTTTTTTCAATCATCTTCCCAAATTCTTCCAACTTGCTTTCATGTAATCAAATTTCTAAAATTGGGTAATTTAACAAATCCCTTTATCCTAGATTCTCAATTACTACTTACATCAAACAAAATTGGGCAAATTCATAGTGGAAATAAATCTGTTGAAACTAAGTAACTTTCAGATACATCATATGTTCAAATTTGTGCCCTAAACACTAGATTTGTGCACCAACACAACAGATTGAAAGAAATTTTTTTTGAAGGAATTACTCTGAATTTATGTTACTTTATTAATTTATGTTACTCTGATGGGAGCTCAAATTTATCTCAGCAGTTGCTCTGTACGATTCGAGATATATCCCTTTTAAACTCCATGCTCTCACTTCACTAACTTCACACAAAGGAATGCTCATCGAAATAAATATTTTCTTTTTCTTTAATATATTTTCTCCACTCTCTACCGTTTTCTCAAAAATAGACATGAAGCTGTGCCATGTCTTTTCTTTCTTATATTATATTTTCACGCCTCTATAACTTTTCTCTTCTTAAAATATACATGAAGATATGCCATACAAAATCTAGTGATGGCTTCATGTATATTTTTCATAATAATAAAGAAATTTAAATTTTCCTCATATTAATAGAGTCTGTTGTACATTGTTACAGTTTTGTTTGGACTCATTGTTCATTGTTTTAGCTAATTCTGGTTAGTTTTTAGACACTATATTTTGGGATTCCTTTCAATTAGATTGTAATCGTATATATGTAATTAATTACTGATGAGGTAAATGTAAAAATATTGTGCCCAGTCTCCAATACAACCGCAACTTATCGTCCAATAATTTATGTCTTCCATAATTTCAACCTCTTGTCTTTGTAGGTAGCACAATCCATAAATTTAAAGATTATTAGTTTGACGTAAGATGCTAAATATTTCTATTTTAGTAATAAAAGTTTAGATTGATATATAACAGATAAGTAAGATAGCATAATCTATTTTAACATGTTTACATAAATTTTGTAAAGAGGTTTATCATGATGGGAGTTATGTTGAAAGAAGTTAGTTAAAAGAATTAATTGAAATTTTAGAATTTTGATTACATGAAAGCAAGTTGGAAGAATTTGGGAAGATGATTGAAAAAAATATACAACATTAGACATCGTTTAACTATAGATTTAATAAGTGTGAAAAGGCATCTAAGTATCAAATCTTTTTAAGGTCCAAATATCTTTTAAAGTAACTACAAAACATGAAAAACAGTACTTTGTAATTGGAGGGATTTGACCCCTCTCACGATCTGATATATCTATGGTTAAGATGGATATACTCTCTCTCTCTATATATACACGAAGTGTAGTTACTCATTATTCAAATTGCATTTTGAATGTATAAATGGATATGGCCCCTTGAAAACCCCATTGAGCATTATGAATATGTAAATTACCTAGCTTAAACTTGCAATTCCAAGAAATCTTTGCTAGATTTTATGTTCGACATAGTGTAGTCATTGTTGTCAAAGGGTAATTCGAAGATTGTTGAATTGTAAGATGAATTGTTTAAGATTGTTTAATGTATGTAATATCCCTCCCTTTAATAATAAATAATAATATAATAATATAATAATAATTATTAAATAATATAAATAATAAATAATACAAAAATAATAATTAATAATATAAATAATAAATAATAATAAATAAATTACTTAATAATAATAAAAATAATAAATCATAAATGTTAAATAATAAATAAGATTAAAAATATATACAAAGAAAATAAATAAAAATAATAAAAATAAAAATAGTAATAACCATACTAAAGCTCTAGATAAGAATAAACAAGAAAGGAAACTATCAGAAAGAAGGAAATAAAACAAGAAAAGTAAACTATAAAAAATAAGGAAATAAAACAAGAAAATTAAAAATCAAAAGAAAGTTGCATGTAGACACATGGGTGTGTGCATGTGGTTTCCCTTTCAATATTATTCTATTTAATAGATGGGAGGGAGATGAGAGGCATGCTTGCATTCCATCTTTCCGAATTTCTATCATTCATTCTCTTGGGAGAATGGTGTTCTAAGACTTCGGAGTCACTGGCACTGGTATGTTGATTGAGGGCTCGAGGGTGGCCAGTTGTAGCAAATCCTTGCACAATTGAGTCTACGGTTGGGTGGAGAGTCGTCCCCAAAACATTGTTGTCATCTGGCAGACATCAATCACAGGTAATATAGGTATGTACTTATTTGTTGATTCTGATTTTAATTAGAAAATTAATTTTATATTTACTTTGGGCTGTTACATATGGTATCAGAGCCAAGTTTCAAAAACTTACGGCCTATGGGCATTTTTAATGTAGAGAATTTTGATTATTTCCTGATATTTATTACTTTCCTGAGAAAATAATCTCCCAAAAAAAACAAATTTATGGAGAAAAACCATTTTGTCATTTTTTATTTATTGTTTACACTAATTATCAATAATATTATTTTATTGAAAAAAAATAAAAAATTCATAAAAATATTTTAATGGAAAAGCCAAACACAACGCGGAGCATAAATCTCAGTTGAATCTATATACAACAGTAGGATATATATATATATATATATATATATGCTCTCAGGATTTACTTGCATCAACTTTCTTGATCCTTCTCAGTTAATGCTATCACCAGTAGTCGTGTGACTGACAATTCTTATATTTTGGACTTTTCCTTAAAAAATCTGTTGGGATTTTTTTTTTTACGGATTCTTATAATTATAAGATGGATTGTTAAAATTGTAGTATGTTGCTTTAATACATCAATCAACTGCTCCAACACTATCACAGTAAAGCAGTTGATTGAAGGTCGTGAAGTTGCCAGGCCAGCTGCATGATCAAATTGGAAAGGGAAGGGAATGTTTATCCGATTCATGAGTTGTGCTTAATTTTGAAAATTACCAGAGTTTCTTAATAATGAGGATTGAAACCTGCAACAATCCATTAGTATCCGTGTCTGCCAGCTAGATGATCGGATCGGAGAGGGAAGTTTATTGAATCGTGAGTTGTGTTTCATTTTGCATCATCCAATTTTACTTACGGTATCTTACGCTTGAAGTTGCCGTGTCTCAGATTCATGCACGTTAAAATCGTTTCACCATCCATTTCCCTGGGGTTTATTTGGGCATGGAACATTCTCTCCATTTCATTTCATTCTCAGTTATAATTTCTTGATTTTCTAACTCCAAAATCTAGTGATTTTCTCGCGTTGGTTAACCTCGTAGACCCAGATCCACTTATATACTTTAGTTGTGTGTGGCTGATCGCGTTCCCGCTAAGCTATATGACAACAAAACAAGATTATCGTGTTTCTGGTTATAGTTGCTGAAAGTTAATATAAAGGCAGAATTACAGAACGTTGAACCCAACCGACTTCTCTGGGAATCTTCTTTATTCGAGATGTCATTGCTGCAATGGCACCAAAATGTGCCGAAGTCATGAATAATTAGATGACCTTTATGTTGAATTCACGCTAAAATGCCACGATTGCTTATTTCTCGAGATGTGCATGTTTTGGCAGGCTGTTTCACCATGTAGAAGGTCCATCCTAGATTATTTTCATATTTTGCTTAACAATTGTCTCTTACAATCCCAAAGCGTACTCTGATATTTGCGTGGTTTGGCTTAATATGTTTCATGAACATTATCTCACTTTTGCCACTTACTGCTAGATACACTTTTGACTAGATTCATTCTGGAAATTCTCATCTACCTTTTTGTATTACTATATTTGATTATCAAAAAACAAAAAAAAAGCAAAAACAAAAGGCACATAAAACCAACTCAGTTGTTCACACCGGTCCTCGCAGAATGCATCAACTAGATTTTACAATATGTATTGTTCCATACGCCGTTAATTTCTTGCCGGTCAACTGAACTAAATGGCTTAGGGAATGTTGCGCGGAATTTGCCCTGCGAAATTTGCTTGTTCAGCAAGCCATCCGTTATCCGATCAACTCGAACTTAAAACTTGTCCAACTATGAACAGAAATGATTAGAAAGTCCCCAAGTGCATCAGATCCTTGATTTGATAGGCTTATTTTTGTTGGGTTCTTGGCTAATAATAGTAATAAATAATGATTCTTCCATTGTTCAAGTTGGGGACATTGGTTCTCAAGACGCCAAGCAAGCCCATCGCCACAAGGCTCAAAACACAAGCCTCTCACCATCCTCGGTTCCGGACTCTGATCATCAATATGGCTCAGGTTCGTATTTTTTTTTTCTTTACGTGGTCACAAGGTCGATTCCCTGAAACCATTTATGGTTTTAGCTTTGCATGCAATGAATGGATTGATGCTACATTTGTGATCAATGGGTTGATTAAGACAAAAATTCTCGAAGTATCAGATTTGGAATTAGCATAGGACTGAAAATATTTTCACAATGTAGATTAGAATCTCAGCAGTTTCGATATGGAAAGTTAAGCCATAAAATAGTATTTCATGACAGTTATTACTATTTCTATTATGTCTTTTCTATTTTTCTATTAAATCATTATGGAGGAAAAAAATATCAAAGTGGCGCATAGACCACATATTCCTGCAAAATTGGGTAATTTAACAAATCCCTTTATCCTAGATTCTCAATTACTACTTACATCAAACAAAATTGGGCAGATTCATGGTGGAAATAAATCTGCTGAAACTAAGTAACTTTCAGATACGTCATATGTTCAGATTTGTGCCCTAAACACTAGATTTTTGCACCAACACAGCAGATTGAAAGAATTTTTTTTTTGAAGGAATTACTCTGAATTTATGTTACTCTGATGGGAGCTCAAATTTATCTGGGCAGTTGCTCTGTACGATTCGAGATATATCCCTTTTAGACCTCACATATGCTCTCACTTCACTGCCTTCACACGAAGGAATGCTCATCGAAATAAATATTGTCTTTTTCTTTAATATATTTTCTCCACTCTCTACCGTTTTCTCAAAAATAGACATGAAGTTGTGCCATGTCTTTTCTTTCTTATATTATATTTTCATGCCTCTATAACTTTTCTCTTCTTAAAATATACATGAAGATATGACATACAAAATCTAGTGATGGCTTCATGTATATTTTTCATAATAATAGAGAAATTTAAATTTTCCTCATATTAATAGAGTCTGTTGTACATTGTTACAGTTTTGTTTGGACTCATTGTTCATTGTTTTAGCTAATTCTGGTTAGTTTTTAGACACTATATTTTGGGATTCCTTCCAATTAGATTGTAATCGTATATATGTAATTAATTACTGATGAGGTAAATGTAAAAATATTGTACCCAGTCTCCAATACAACCACAACTTATCGTCCAATAATTTATGTCTTCCATAATTTCAACCTCTTGTCTTTGTAGGTAGCACAATCCATAAATTTAAAGATTATTAGTTTGACGTTAAGATGCTAAATATTTCTATTTTAGTAATAAAAGTTTAGATTGATATGTAACAGATAAGTAAGATAGCATAATCTACTTTAACATGTTTACATAAATTTTGTAAAGAGGTTTATCATGATGGGAGTTATGTTGAAAGAAGTTAGTTAAAATAATTAATTGAAATTTTAGAATTTTGATTACATGAAAGCAAGTTGGAAGAATTTGGGAAGATGATTGAAAAAAATATACAACATTAGACATCGTTTAACTATAGATTTAATAAGTGTGAAAAGGCATCTAAGTATCATATCTTTTTAAGGTCCAAATATCTTTTAAACTAACTACAAAACATGAAAAACAGTGCTTTGTAATTGGAGGGATTTGACCCCTCTCACGATCTGATATATCTATGGTTAAGATGGATATACTCTCTCTCTCTCTCTCTCTCTCTCTCTCTCTCTCTCTATATATATATATATATATATATACGAAGTGTAATTTTTCATTATTCAAATTGCATTTTGAATGTATAAATGGATATGGCCCCTTGAAAACCCCATTGAGCATTATGAATATGTAAATTACCTAGCTTAAACTTGCAATTCCAAGAAACTTTGCTAGATTTTATGTTCGACATAGTGTAGTCATTGTTGTCAAAGGGTAATTCGAAGATTGTTGAGGATGATAGTTCAATGACTTGAAAGACTACATACATTAATTAATCAGAACATAATTTTCATTGGTATTTTATTGAAGATATGACGTTCAAATGAATCCATAGATAGTATGGCAGGAGAATCAAATTTATCTCACCTGAATGCTCTTGACTAGCCAAATGCAATGATTGTCAGGGATTTGAGTTTCCATGAAGTTGGGAAAAGAGTATTTTTGTAACCCGATCTTCATAATGGACCTTGGAGATTGGGTTAATTTTAAAGTAACAACTTAGATAGCCCAAGAACAACCCAAGGGGGTCAAAGGATTGTTACATTAGTAATACATTAGCTATTTTTTTTTTACATTAGTAATACTTGAATTCAGAAAATGTGCAAGGATGAGAACCATACTTGATTACTTACACAACTATGAGAATAGAAGTACACTCCCCTAAGGATTTCACGTCAAATAAAGTCAAATTGGAAGAAATAATTATAGCCCTTAAAATAATATCCATTTAATATTGAAGGGATAGTGAGAAACATGATTGGTAATGGTCACAGTGATGGTCTATATAGCTCAAAATGTGAGGAACTTTTGTTCCCAAAGCGTTAAAAGAGGATTGTTTCCTCATAACACCAAGCATTTAAATTTTTCATGGACAATGATAGTAGCAGTGTTTCCAACTGTTTCAAAATCTAAAATAAATATACTATTTAATGAGCAAGAATCTCTTGTCCAACTTGATGAAGAGTGAATTTACGATAAAGCAATCAAGTGGTATTGAGTTAGGAACTTGACGAGATAAGGAAATATTTTTAGATGAAAATGATAATTATTAAATGATGTAGGTATAAGTCAACATGGATCAACAAGCCCTCATGCAAGTAAAATATGCATGATATAAAGTTAAATCGTGATGACCTAGTAATTATTGCATATAGCCGTATTGGAATCAGTAAGCCAGAGGGTAAATGGATGTAAAATCAAGGGATTTTTTATTTAAATAATGATGGTATCACTAGTAATATCTTAAATGAAATACACCAGAATTTCCTTAGGGAAGATATTAAGACTCAAGATGATGAGGGTCATGTGAAATTTAACAATGTACTTAGATGATTATACCTATGGTGTAAATGGTCAACTTCCTAGTGGAAAGAAGTGGAAATGAATATTGAAAAACCAATTGGTATCTTGATGAAAACATAACACTAATAGCACTGATGAGATAACATAGAGCCTAGATGGATGTTGAATAATCTTAGTTCATAGTTGAATGTTTGTAAAGTAAATGAAATTGATTTTTCTGATGAATCATGATAAGAATTTTTATAGAGTATTATTCTATATTGGATAAGTATTGAGATATTTCTCATATTGACGATGATTCATGATATAATGGTAGGAGGATAATGATGTACATGTGGTTCTTATAGTGATGATGTATCCTTATGATGATAGTGATATGCATAGGTATTATGATGTTATATTCATTTACTACGTGATTATAGATATTTAATGTTAAATACTATGATGGATATGATATGCATAACGTGGCACAGGAATTATGATGCTATAATATGAGGTTATTGACATGTGGTTCAGTTATTATGTGAAGTCATGATATGTCTTGATGCAAATATGTTGATGTTCTGACTTATGATGGAATTCATGTGATAGTTGCATACAAATTTATGACATGCATGAGCATGCAGTTCGTTATCATTCATAATGTTGTGATTAAAATGATGAATGTTCTCATGATGACACGCAAAACTTGGCATGTGGATTATTTTCTATGATACTATGATGGTATAGCTAATGCATTGGTTGCATGTTGAGGTGTGGGGATTGACAGGACTCCACAAATGGGCCGAGAGGGCTGGTTTATTTGATGATCTCGTGCGAGCCCATACGCACGAGGGAGAATAAGTAACATCATATGGGCTGGGGACAAACTCAATCAACACTACATATGCCAGTGGTTCCTTTGTCTTGTGTATAGCTCTTGATGGATAGCTCTTGAAGAGCTATGGGATCATCTTGAGGAGGCCAAGTGCCTGATGTTCTAGGCTAGGTGCTTGTTATTGGATTGGGATGCCGAAGTCTGGAAGGGATGTAAAGGACTTCGATGCCTGGGGCTGTGCGCCTTAGTAGTTGTGGAGGGAGTGGGCCAGCCTTGCGAGATGCCCGGGGTCATTGAGTACCGGACCGGATGCCTGCCTTGGGGCAGATGAGGTCTGAGTCAGGCGCGAGCCTTGGGGCCAGCCTTGGACTAGGATACAGATCGGGTCAGGCTTAGCTTGGTGCCGAAAGTGGGAAAAAGGACAGAGATTCCTTGAGATTTCCCGGGGTGTTGGGGACTTTCGATGCCTGTTGGTTATACTAGTTCAGCAGAGGGTGTTGGCAACATGAAGTAAATTAAATAATAAATAATAAATAATTCAACTTAACTTCGGGACGAAGTTCCTTAAAGTGGGAGAGTATGTAATATCCCTCCCTTTAATAATAAATAATAAATAATAAATAATACAAAAAATAAATAATACAAAAATAATAATTAATAATATAAATAATAAATAATAATAAATAAATCACTTAATAATAATAAAAATAATAAATCATAAATGTTAAATAATAAATAAGATTAAAAATATATACAAAGAAAATTAATAAAAATAAAAATAGTAATAATCATACTAAAGCTCTAGATAAGAATAAACAAGAAAAGGAAACTACCAGAAAGAAGGAAATAAAACAAGAAAAGGAAACTATAAAAAATAAGGAAATAAAACAAGAAAATTAAAAATCAAAAGAAAGTTGCATGTAGACACATGGGTGTGTGCATGTGGTTTCCCTTTCAATATTGTTCTATTTAATAGATGGGAAGGAGATGAGAGGCATGCCTGCATTCCATCTTTCCGAATTTCTATCTTTCATTCTCTTGGGAGAATGGTGTTCTAAGACTTAGGAGTCACTGGCAGTAGTATGTTGATTGAGGGCTCAAGGGTGGCCAGTTGTAGCAAATCCTTGCACAATTGAGTCTACAGTTGGGTGGAGAGTCGTCCCCAAAACCTTGTTGTCATCTGGCAGACATCAATCACACGTAATATAGGTATGTACTTATTTGTTGATTCTGATTTTAATTAGGAAATTAATTTTATATTTACTTTGGGCTGTTACACCCGTGGCTAGCTGTACCAGCCAAGGACTTTGAATTTTTCTGATTTTAACTTTCCACAATATGAGGAATAATATAGCTTAAACTAGCCCTAGGGACTATTAAAACAAACATGGGTTGGTTTCAGATAATACCTTCAATATCAATCATTGTATATTGATGTTATGCCTATTGGTCCTCCAATGTTGTGCTAATCCTCATAATGTTCATGGCCATATTGTTCACTATACATGCCTCATGTGCCACTCGGACATTTTGAATGGATCTAGGGTTTGGGGGGAATCATGCAACATATGTGGTTTTCCACAACCCGAAAATTTTAGTGGCTTCCTTTCCTTACCTCATGTGACCTTCTTGCTACCCAATTCTATAGTTTTTGAGCCATTGTAAGATTGTTTCAGTTGACTTTGATCTCCCTTGTTAAATTTTTTCCGCTTGTCATCCTCACCAAATTTTTTTAAGTAGGCAGGTTTTTGTCGCCTCACATTTATTCCTATCTTGTTTTTGTCCTTTCTCTTCCAGGGTTTGGAACCTTCACTCTGATTTTTGAACTGCTGGTAGCAAAGTCTGCCCTTCCTGACTGCTTCATCCATAGTCCTTGGTGGCTGCACTTGGGCATGGGTTGAGCCGAGACTCAACTACTTTTCACACATGATGATGTTGGGATAGATGTGGCTGATTTCATGTAGCACATTGACACCAAACATCATGGACAGCATGTTGCAGATGAGGTGGATGGAGTTCCATGGACCTGGGCATGGATTATGGAGATGGATTCTTGAGGAGTCAAGGATGTGGCAGATGTTCGAGAAACGACTGATGGTGGCATGAGGATGTTCACTCTCATGATTTGAGCGTGGCAGTTGGACTGGCCATCTGAATAGTTCAAGACATGAGAGCATGCAGTGGGCAGAGATGTGTTGGCATTATGTTGGAGTATCATGGCAGCGGTTCACATGAGGACACATGATAAAGACAGGAGGTCAGTAATCATGGATCGAGATGACATCTGATGAAGAGCATACCGTGGAGGTGCATACCTTGGTATGGTGAGCTTGGTGGCAGTTGGTCACTAAGTCGAAGCATGATGGAGATGAGGCTCTACACATGTTGCAAGGATGTTTGCTTTGTGTGGAGGAGTCAACATCATGGATGATGATGATCTTGGTGGATGGCTACCGAGATGGTATGTTGTCGAGGACGACAACGATTTCAGGTGGAGGAGGATGTGAGGCCTCCGAGCTGCAGTGCGATGGGCGCCGGGCGAGGTCGTGCACGCGGGCGCGGGCGGGCGCGCGGGCGGGCGCGCTGAACGGCGGACGAAATGACAATGCGACGGTGTGCGGAATAAATGTGACGTTTGTGCGAGTTGGATGCGACGAAAGACGAACTTGTGGAAACGTTGTGCGATGGTTTATACCATGAATTAGGAGCGTTTACGGTGGTGAAGGGCCGACCTTTGGTGGAGGTAAGGCCGACTTGATTTATGCCCAAACGTTGTGTGTAAAGGGGTGTGTGGGCGGTCGGCTGGGCAGCCCACCCACACCCCACAAAGGCTATATACATATGAGCGTAGAGCATTCAAAAAGAATTCACTCAACAAGCATTCACTCAAGGAAAGTGCGCAAGACTTAAGTGCGCAGAAAAGTCAAGGAGAGAGCGCATAACTCATGCGCTGGTCTTGAAGAGTGCGCAGAAGTAGTTCGCATTTGAAGGTTGGGTGAAGGCACGGGCAAGTGTGCCCGGGGTGAATTCTGAGGTACGGTTCTTGGTGTAAGACTTGGCAAGGATTCTTGGTGGCTCGGGTGAGCACCGTCCTTCGTGCAAGAGATGCACAAGATGTTGTAAAGGCAGGTTTGCCTCTCTGTTGTAATATTCGGTTAAGTGTGAGACTTGGTTCGGCCAAGACACACTTGTATTGTAATCTGATATTCTTAATAAAATTGTCGGGGAGACTCACATTACGGGGAGTTGCCCCTCCCCTTTATACTTGTTGCAATTGTTGATGTTCTTGGTTAATTGCATGATGATAATGAATGAGTATGGGCTTCATTAAGTATAAAGGATAATTGCATTTTACTTAGTTGCGAAACACAAGCTAAGTATGTTAATGTGAAAGTAGGCGTAGTCCACGAATGTTAGTATTGGTGAATAGAAAGTGTTCGGTGGTGCCGCACCTTGCCACAAGCGGTTGGAAGACTACCGCAGGTGTAGGGGCGTGACAATGGATGCTCAGAAGAAACCCGACATCGAGGCTGGAAAAAAACGAGCCACAATCACAAGTATGTATTTTTCTTCGATTGATTTTGTTAGGGTTGTGGGTATTATGGCCGACATTTCTTTTTCGATTTTGGGGTCTCTATGGATTAGTGTTGATTTTATTTCACAGATGACATGTCACATTCTTTTGGGAGTGGGTCTTTGACACATTCATCGAACGAGGGTTTCAGGCAAAGATACAATGAGAATATCATGTTTGGTCAAACCCTTTCTGAGGGGTAGAGGTCGAGCCCCATGTTGAGGCCCGTAAGGAAGAGCGATAATACATATTCGTTTCTTCTATTCTTGCTGATTGTTTTTGTTGTTCTTGAATTGAAATGTGAATTATCTGAATATGTGTGCGGGTAATTTAGTGTATGTAGATGTAGAGGTTCGGCGAGAACACGATCAGCAAGGGTTCGGTGAGGTGACAGATCAGTCAGAGGGCTCTGAGATGACAGAGAAGGAGAAGGGCAGGCATGCTACTCAGCACACTAATTTCCCTGGTTATAATCATTCTACACTAGTTGTAGTTGGACGAGGTTCATCTTTGGAGAAATTCGATGTCTAATCTGGCTATAGTTTGACAAAGAGGTGATGATAGTAGTCATTGTGAAGAGAATCTCTGCTAAATAAGATGGTTGTCTATCATATTTAGGCTATGGTTGTCTATCATATTTACACTTTAGTCTAGACAGTTCATGTTTGGAAAAATTCGATGTCTAATTTAGCTATAGTTTGACAAAGAGGTGATGAGAGTAGTCGTTCTGAAGAGAATCTCTGCCAGGTCGAGATACGGAGAATGAGAATACATCTCAGAGATCAACACCATATGATGCCTTCAACATAGGAACCTGGTGTAGTTACAGGGCTGGTGGCATGAATGTGATGAGCCACTACTTGTTTATGACTATATGCCCAACGGGAACCTTGTCTATTACTATCTCCCTCACTAGAGCCTCGACAAGCTCATCTTCAAGTATATGTCACACTTGTTCTTTCACGTACTTCACGAAAAAAATGTACTGTGTTATTTTATCATTAATAACAACTTTCAACTTTCATTTATATTAGCACATGATTGAAACATTTCAATAGTGTTTCAATAGTGTGCTATTAGGTAATAGTGTTTCAATAGTGTGCTATTAGGTATGAGTTTGACGTGTAATTCCTTCCATGGAGTTGACATATATGTCAACTTCATAATTATATTTATATTTATATTTATATTTATATATTTATAAGTATATATATAATTATATGAGTAGAGTTGAAATTTTTATTTTTATTTTTTTATATTGAAAAAAGTTAAAGAAATGTTTGAACATGATAGGATTTCATCTTTCTTAACATATAATAGGATTTGATCCCTATTAACACATGATAGATATAAAGTTAAGATAGAGCTATATTGGTATCATGGACATCCATATCATTGATAGGGATCAATAATAAGATTTGATCCCTATTAGCATATGATAGATATAAAGTTAAGATAGAACTATATTGGTATCATGGACATCCATATCATTGATTTTTTTATGTTATTCCCTAAAATAAATAGGGGAAAGTATTTATTCTAGAAATTCTTTCCAATACAACAAGAGATCATTTCATATTTCATTCTAATAAACTATTCTAATATAATATGGTTAAGCATAAAGATTTTTGGCAATTGTTCGAACAATTACATTTAAAAAAGTAAAATGCATTCTGCAACTTAATATAAATTATTTATATAATGTAACATTAATTTTTAAATATTAAAATTATGAAAAAAATAATAGAAAATAATCCAACAAACATAATAATTATATAAAAAAACTAAGCACAAATCTATCTTAATATTGATTAAAAAAAAGCCATCATAATTATAAAAAAATAATAATAATAATAAAAATAAAATAGAAAACAAAATTTCATTTTAATTTCATTTTTAAATAATAGCCATCATAATTATAAAAATTATTTAATAATAAAATAAAAAAAACAAAAATCCATTTTAATTCCATTTTTTAAATAATAAAAAAATTATCCTGTATTATATTTTTTTTTTATAGATCTTACACTTTAATAAACTCAAAATAAAAATAAATTTATGCTAATAATAATTTTATTGGATAATAATTATGAAAAGAAGTTACAATTTAGACATTATCCTAAAAGGTCTTAAATCTTATTATGACATGGGTATGTATTTGCCTTCTTTCTTTTTTAAGATAAGGCATTTACTTGTAAAGAGGAAAAAGCCTAACAATAATTTTGCGGTCGCTCATTGTCTTCATGAACTAATTCGATACAATTAAGTCTAATATCACTATAACATGTTCAACGTAATTGAGAAAATAATATATTAGATTATAATAGATGCATTTACTTGTAAAGAGGAAAAAGTCTAATAATAATTTTGTGGTCGCTCATCATGTTCATGAACTAATTCAATACAATCAAGTCTAATATCACTATAACATGTTGATGACATAATTGAGAATATAATAAATTAGATTTAATGATAAAAAACGTATTCCACATTAATAGTTATTGATTTTGGATTTATACATCAACTCTAACCAACACCTCCTCACAATTGTTGTTACCACCATTAAATTTTGATGAACTATTGAATGTGTAGAAATATTTTATGAGATGATAAAAGTATGTGATTGTATATAATTATAGTATGAACAATATTATCACAAAATTTAAAATAAAATAAAATAAATATTGAGAAATAATTTTATTTTTATCAAGCGTGGTAGGTGAGGGTTTTGATCATAAAATTGAATGAAAAAAATAATTAACTATGTTTAGGGTTATGGATTGCCACAAACTATGATGAAAATTTTCTTAAAATATTGCAAACCTAACCACTTTGTTAAATGAAGGATTTCATGGCGTCATCATGTTTTGCAATTCCTTAATCATTGTAAGGATGAAATTTCTTTATAAATATCCTCCTGACCTTCAAATCTCTAGCTGCTATTAACAATTCCTCATGGTGGGAGACGAGTTTGACTCTATGTATTTTTGCATGTATATTGAAATCTTATTGAAAGAAGCAGATATCATGATAAAAAAGGCCCTCTTTGGTGAAGGGGAGACTTGTAAAAAGAATGGAGGCGTTACTTGTACCTCCGTGCATTCCCCAACTACCTCCTCCGCTCCCCCACCCTCAAAAGGAAAAAAAATTGAGAGTATTTGGGTAAGTGAACACACGTCACATCATGCACATTCAACAGAGAAGAACAACCATTCTTCTCCTCCCCTCTTAATTCACTGCGTCATTTTTTCAAACGAACAATTAAGTGATGTAGGATGCCAAACATGGCTTTTGCATGTGGTATGAATGGGTAGCTCGGGGCTTAATTTTAAGTGATTATTTCTCCTAAAATTATTTTCTATGATTTCTATTCAAAGTCATAGATATTGGAACCAATTTCATGTGTATCCTACTTTAATATTCGTTGTATGTTGCCATTTCCATTTTTGGATTCAAAGTTGCCTCCTTTATGCGTTTAAAACTCTAAAAAAAAATGTTGCCATTTCCATTTTTGGATTCAAAGTTGCCTCCTTTATGCCTTTAAAACTCTAAAAAAAAAAATATTAAAACAATGTGAACAAGATGTTTTCAAAACTAATGAAAATGTGACGTACTTGACCATGAATTAGCCATGTAATGGACCCAATGGTAAGATGGCTTTGAATAAAAATAAAGGGAGCAAATATAATTCAAACCAATGTGGCGTTGATATTGGTGAACATATTTTGAGTCTATGTTGCTAAATAAAGAAGTCTCAAACCTTATTATATTATTACAGTGAGTTGAGATAGTTTGAAAAGACATTTTTATCTAATCTTTAATAGAGTCCATAGTAACTGATCTAAACATTTTTCTTATATTCATAAATTATCTTTAAACAATCTATGATTAGCTTTTATGATTCCATGTCTTTTAAAGTACATAAAATTTATGCGAAACATGATGTTACTCATCTAATACTAGTATAAATCTATCTTAATCACAGGTTGTGAATTTCTTGGAGTGCAATCTTTTTCTATAGTGAAAAGCTTTAAAAACTTGCACCTCCAAAAATTGCATCCCTCTATGGAATTTATATATGATGGTTAAGATGAATCTCTCTCTTTATATATATATATATATATATATTAAATTACATTATTAATTCATAAATAGATTCAACCCCTTGAAAATCCCTTGAATACATAGAATAATGTAGCTTAAACGTGCAATTTCAAAAAATATTTGCTCCATTCAAAATTAACCATTAATAAAAGTGTTGAAATGTAAAATAATGATGCTTGAAATGTTATAACAATAAGAAAATTAATTTATATAATATATAGACATTTTATTATTATTATTATGATGTATATTGTTGACATTGAAATAATTCAGTTAACATGAGCATTGGGGTATTTTATTTATGGATTACATTTTTCACATTAAAGCTTATTTTTATATTATCATATTTTTAAATACATTTTAATATTAATTTCAATCTTTTTATTTTCAATTACTTCTGGTCTTTGTACATTAAAATATTTTATTGTGGTCCCTTATTTATATATATATATATATATATATTCAAAATTTGATATTGAAACAAACTTTTATATATATATATATATATATATATATATATATATATATATATATATTGTTTCAATTGTTTTGAAATAAATTTAAAAGTTTATATCAAAATTTCCTATTAGTCCTTGCAAAGGCACGACTCTAGCAATAGATTTGCATGTTGGCCACTAATCGTACTTCTAATATTTAACTTTATCAATTATTAAAGTATTTTTATTTTAATTAAAAAATTGATTTATAGTATTTTTATTTTAATTAAAAAATAAATTGTTGCCATTTGATTGGCTTAAAAGTTTCTTGTCTTATTTCAGCTTTCTTGATATGTGTCCCATGTCACTCATGAAATTTGCTCACCCTGTGAACTCCAATTTTTCATGATAATCATGATTAACATATTATAATCAAAATAAACTAAAACTAAACTATATTTAAATAAATTATAATCTTATTACCTAAAATTAAATGAAATTAATAATACAACAAAAATAAAATTCAATAATTCAAACCAAACTATAAACAATAATATAAAAAATATATCAATTATGAATACAAATAAAATTACAAAGTTAAATTAAACTAAATTATAAAATTAAAAGTATTAAAATAAAACTAAAGTAATAATTAAACTACATTTAAAATTAAACTAAAAACAATTAAAAATCTAAATTATTAGCGATAAAATTTAATAAAATTAACCATGCAACTGAAAAAAAAAAAAAAATCTATCATTTAAATTAAAACTGCACATATAATAACATAAAATATATTAATTAAAAAAATCAAAATTAAATTATAAAATTAAACTAAACTAAATTATTACCAATATTAATTAACAAAAATAAACTAAAATTAAAAATAATTAAAATAAAACTAAACTAATAAGTATAAACTAAAACAACTAAAAATCTATTGCATTAGGTAAAAAACATATTAGCAATATTTTCATAAAAACCTACGAAAGTGATTCTTATGACAGCCCTGAATGAAAAATATGGAACGTTTGATTTTCTAATTTGTTGTGGGGGCACGTCTCTTAATTAATATAGGATTAGTTTTCTCATATAAAGAGATATTTATGTTGTATAAACACTCTGAAGATATATAATTTTTAAATGTCACCTTCAAAGTCTCTTAATTGTCTCCTTCCTCCTTTCAAGCAATTGTAAAAGAAATTTATATGGATCTTATATCATTCTCAAATAGACTGAATTGCAAGCGTTTTCCTGCACTCTGGTGGAATCTAGGCTGTCCCTTCAAAGTGACCTTATTCTCCTGGCTGGTATTCTTTAACAAAAATCTGATTTGGGAGTCCTTAAGAAAGCGCTCTTGGCATGGGCCTAGTAGATGCGCCCTCTGCAAGCTGGAGGAGGAAACCAATTTTCACCTGTTTTTCAAATGTACTGTTTCCCAACAAATCTGGTCCGATCTAGCACTGCTCTTCTCCTTTCCGCACCTTTGCTTCATTTCTGTTGATGCAGCGTTTGCATGGTGGGGAAGACAGAATGCCTCCCTTCGTCCAATCCTTCCCATCGCTTTATGGAGCCTCTGGAAATGGAGGAACAAAAAAAAATTTGACGACTCAAACCTCTCCTCCATATATGTCCTATCTCTTTTCTCCGCTCTCTTTTCTCCAAGCCGCTGAAGCTGAACCTTTGTGGTTTTTTTGTCTCTATTATCATGGCTGGCTCTGCAGGCAGCCCCTTTTGGGTTTTTCTTCCATTTTTTGATGCTTATGTATTTTGACCATCAGTCTTCTCTCAGGCGATCTTTGCAACAAATCCATCAGATCTATTATGTCTGTCTCTCTTTCAGATGATCATCCATCGATCTTTAAACAGATCCATCATATCTATTTTGTATATATTGCCTCCATATAATATAAAGATTTTTCTTTCTGAAAAAAAAATAATTTTTAAATGTCACCAAATTAACAATAGAGATTCTTTTAGAAATTAATACCATTTCGATAACTACCTTCCTAATTTTCTGCAATGATGGGTAAAAATCGCTGCAATTAATTTTTGCCATTATACTATTCTGATACTTTCAATTAATATCTGCCATCTAACAATGTGGATTATCCGTAAATATGCTCACTACGTTTTATTTGTTATAGAAACGATAGTGCAAAGAAAAGCGAGAAACACGCACTTCCTACCAACTGTCCCATAACCATCTACTTAACTGCATGGGAATACATGCAGTTCGAGGCCCCAGTTGTTATCTGTTACACCGATAAACATGCATCTTGAGCGTTGCTTTTAATTTTTCTGTCTACTGAATTGGGCCAGAGGATTTGAGGAATGAATTAGAGGTTTGGGGTCTTGTTCCTGCAATGGATTTAGGTAGGAGACGAGAAGGGCCTGTGACATTTGTTTTTAAGATCTCAGGCATGAAAAAATTGTTTTCCCGGTTCATGCGTGTAGGTCGTGTGGGTGAAGATTTATTTCATTCGCATAAAACCATAAACAACTTGTCGACATCCAATGTGATCAGTTCTGCTATTCCTTTTCATTCTTCTATTTCATAGTAAATCAAGTTTATTGAAGAGTAAGCAAGATAAATGATTAAACGCGATGTTTTTCACCTTCATGTTCAACATAATAAACATTGATTCACGATTGATAGATGAGAAGAAAATACATTTTAATTCACCCTTAAATATTGTTTGATATCAAATACTATTTACTGAATCCAAGATGGGTTAAAATAAAGAGTTGTTGCTTTGAGTGGTTTTACTAAAGGAATGTAAGTTGCCATGTGTAGAAGAAGATGGATGTGGTTTTGTTTCAGATATACAGAAAGGTTGCTACTCAGAAAACGAGCAAAATCTAATGATGTTAATAAAGAAAACTTATTGTTTCAAGTGAGATGCATGAAGAAAATGTTGAGTGTGAAGCTAAATTCAAGCAGGGTTCTAGATCCTTCTAGATCTCAAGGATTTTAGATCTTTCTACACCGCCATTAGTTTCTATATCATTCCAGATCTCCATCTGAATAATCGAGATCATTCTTCAGCCTCCATAAATTTGTAATTTCTCTGGCCAAGAAAGCAAGCCAAGGCCCAAGCATGTTATGTAATGCAAAGTGAATTCTGTTCCCCAGTGATTGTTTTATCTATTCCGTTGTTTCTCACTGAGTAATCTTGTTGTGAGAAATCTTGTTGTTGTTTCTCACTGAGTAATCTTGTTGTTTCTCCATTTGTCTGTCTCTGTGAATTATTATCTGTTATTGTCGTCTAAGTCTCTGAGTATAAATCCATATGTGTTATGTATGCTCTGATCTAACAAGAGCTAGGGTTGAATATCCATTGTGCAAGCGGCTTAGTGCGCCATCGCCTTACTCTCGCAGCGTTCGTTAAAACGTTTGTTGTTGAAGGATCGTTAAAACGTTTTTTGTTGAAGGATCTGTCCAGGAAATCGCTGAGGAACGTTGGAACTAAAAAACAATTAAAAACAAGGTCGTGGATCTATGTTGAAATGTGTTGCTGGAGTTTGAAACGTGGAGATCCGTGGAGTTTGGAGTTGAAAGGTGGTGGAGTTTGGAGTTGAAACGTGGTGTTCGTAAGTTTTTTTTACATCAATCTTGCACATATACGTCAAGTTTTTTCTCAAACCAACATATGTATGTGTGAAATGTGAAAAGGTTAAAACATTATATATGTTTTTATATTTATTATGAAAATATGTAATTATATGTTGGAATTTGAAAAATATATTTTAAAAGGAGCAGAAATTTTGAAAAGGGTATTTTAAAAGGAGGAAGGTCATTATTACTAAATTTTAAAGAGTAATAATTAAAGTTTTATTTTTAAGTGGAGTTTTTGTGTTTTGGGGCATGAATTTGATTGAAAATGGAGACAACAGTTACAAATATGGAGAAGTTGAGCAGGGCTAATTTTGCGGGTATTTTAAAAGGAGGAAGGTCATTATTACTAAATTTTAAAGAGTAATAATTAAATTTTTATTTTTAAGTGGGGTTTTTGTGTTTTGGGGCGTGAATTTGATTGAAAATGGAGACAACAATTACAGATATGGAGAAGTTGTGCAGGGCTAATTTTTCCCTATGGAAATCACAGATGGAGGATATACTGATTTTAAAGGATTAGTATCTGCCGATTGAGGGCACAACAAAGAAACCCTCATCGATGACAAATGAAGAGTGGAATAAGCTAGATAGAAAGGTGATTGCAACAATCCGCCAATATTTAGCAAAGAATGTTTATTTCAATGTGTCTGAAGAAAAGACAGCAGAAAGATTATGGAAGAAGCTCCATGATCTATATGAGAATAACACGGCATCAAACAAAGTGTTCTTGATGAAGAAGCTTTATAATCTCAAAGTGAAGGAGGGTGCTTCAATTGCTAAGCACTTGAATGCATTTAATATTATTACTAATCAACTTGCCTTTTGTTAAAATCATTTTAGATGATAAAATTAGAGCCATATTGCTGATGTGTTCTATGCCAGACAGTTGGGAAAATTTTATTGTAGCTATGAGCACTTCAACAACTACACAGACCCTGAAGTTTGATGATGTCAGCAGCAGTTTAATGAATGAGGAGCTGTGACGCAAGTCAACTGTGGAAAACTAGGGAGGAGAGGCTCTAGCTCTAGCTGATCATGGTAGGAGAATGGATCGAGGCCATCAAGGGCGATCAAGATCGAGAGGTAGATCAAAATCAAGGAGCGGCAGAATCATCTGCTTTCATTGTGGCAAACCCGGCCACATGAAGAAAGAATGTCGATTTTGGAAGAAAGGACAAAAGGATCAGAGACCGTCTAGTACAAATCACAAGTCATCCAGCACAAATGAAGGTGAGACTACTGCTGTAGCCACAGATGGTGATGTGTTGTTCACTGTTTCAGTAGAGGATGCATGTGCATATACATCTAGCAGTAGCTTTGATTGGATCCTTGACTCTGGGGCATCTCACCATGTAACCCCATGCAAAGATAGTTTTGTTTCATATAATCCTGGTGCTTATGGTGATTGCATTTGGGGAATAATCATTTTTGCAGTATCGTTGGAGTGGGAGATGTCCAGATCAAGATAAAAGATGGACAAGATATATTGTTGAAACAGGTCAGGCATGTACCAGAAATGCGCATGAGTTTAATCTCTATAGGACAACTGGATGATGAAGGCTATTCGACAAGCTTTGGAAAAAGAGGCTGGAAAATTAGCAAAGTTGCATTGGTCGTGGGCAAAGGACCCAAGACAGGAACATTATACACATTGAAGACACTGATAGGAAAATCAGATTTGGCTCTTGTCACAAAAGAAGTAAATTCAGCAGATTTGTGGCATAAGCGTTTGGGTCACATGAGCGAAAAGGTTTAAAAATCCTTGTTGATAAAAAATTATTGCCAAGTTTAAAATCCTACAATCTTGATCTTTGTGAGCATTGTATATATGGTAGACAAAGAAGGGTTTCATTCCTTAGAGGTGGCCATGGCAGAAAGAAAAATGTGTTAGAATTGGTACACTTAGATCTTTTTGGGCCTGTTAACATCAAATCATTAGGAGGAGCATCATATTTTGTAACATTTATAAATGATGCATCCAGGAAGGTCTGGGCATATCCTATGAAAAATAAAAGTGAAGTGTTTGGAATATTTCAAAAATTCCATGTTGTTGTTGAAAGAGAGACTAACAAATTGCTGAAGTGTTTAAGAACAGATAATGGTGGAGAATATTACTCAAATGCATTTAAGGAATATTGTAACAGGTTTGGCATAAAGCATGAGAAGATTGTTCCTGGTACTCCTCAATAGAATGGTGTCGCAGAAAGGATGAATCACACCATTATGGAAAAGGTGCAAAGTATGTTGTCCAATTCCGGTTTGGAGAAGAATTTTTGGGCTGAAGTAGTCAGGACTGCTTGCTACCCCATAAATATATCTCCAACTACAGCCTTGGATGGCGATATCCCTGAATAAGTTTGGACTAGTAAGAATTTGAATTATTCTCACTTGAAAATCTTTGGATGTGAAGCATTCGTACATATTCCCAAAGAAAATAGAACTAAGCTAGATGATAAATCTATGAAATGCATATTTTTTGGATATGCAGATGAAGACATTGGTTATCGTCTATGGGATCCAGTAAAACATAAAATTATTACAAGCATGGATGTTATATTTAATGAGTCAAAAATGTTCAAGAGGACTGTAGATGAGTTGGAGGTCAAGAAGGTTATTGACAGGTTTGAAGAGCATAGGAAAACATACCACCAATACAAGAAATTGAACAGCAAATTCAGGAGCATGAAGAACAACAAGTGGAAAATGATGAACAACAAGAAGAAGGAATCTTGCAGGAACCTTTACAGGAGATTCAATCTGATAATGCACCACCACAGTTGGTTCGCAGATCTTCTAGGCCTCATAAGCCTTCACAAAGGTATCCTCCTTCAAACTATATTTTGTTCACTGATGAAGGTGAACCTAATTGTTTTCAAGAAGCTTGTAAAGTCGAGCACAGTAAAGAATGGAAGAAAGCAATGGAAGAAGAAATGAACTCTTTGCAGGAAAATAAAACTTGGGAGTTGGTAAACCTCCCAAAAGGTAGAAAGGCTCTATAAAACAAATGAGTTTACAGAATTAAGCATGAAGGTGATGAAAAGGAGAGGTATAAAGCAAGGTTGGTGGTGAAAGGTTTTGCCCAAAAAGAAGGTATTGACTTCACTGAAATTTTTTCACTTGTTGTTAAAATGTCATCCATTAGAGTCATTCTTGGTCTAGTTGCTTCTTTAGACCTAGAATGTGAACAGTTAGATGTAAAAACTGCATTCCTTCATGGTGAATTTGAGGAAGAAATTTATATTGAGCAGCCAAAAGGCTTCGTAGAAAAAGGCAAAGAAGGCCTTGTTTGTAGGTTGAAGAAGAGTCTCTATGGGTTGAAACAGGCACCTTGACAATGGTACAAGAAATTTGATTCATTCATGTTGGAACATGGTTTTCAGAGGTTGGAAGTTGACCATTGTGTCTATATCAAGAGGTATGATCAAGGAAAGTATATCATATTATTGTTATATGTGGATGACATGTTGATTGTTGGACAGGATAAGAATAAGATCAATAGATTGAAGAAAGATTTGGGTAGCAAATTTGCAATGAAGGATTTAGGACCGGCACAACAAATATTTGGCATGTGGATTATGCGTGACAGGAAAAACAAAAGGTTGTGGCTGTCACAAGGAAAGTATATCAAGGTGCTTGACAGGTTTAATATGAAAGATGCTAAGCCAGTTGGTACACCCCTTGCAGCCCACTTCAAGCTGAGTACTGAATTGTGTCCTAGTGATGACAAGGAGAAAGAAGAGATGAGCAAGATTCCTTATACTTCAGCAGTTGGCAGTTTGATGTATACCATGGTATGCACACGACCAGACATTGCATATTCAGTGGGAGTAGTGACTAGGTTTCTTGCCAATCCAAGCAAACAACATTGGCAAGCAGTAAAATAGATTTTGAGGTATCTCAAGGGTACTAGTCATTATTTTTTATGTTTTGGTCATGATGAGATTGTGCTTGAAGGATTTACAGATGCGGATATGGTTGGAGATATGGATACCAGAAAGTCCACTACATGTTATTTGTATACATTTGCAGGTGCAGCAGTATCATAGGTGTCAAGGCTACAAAGAATAGTAGCCCTCTCTACAACAGAAGCAGAGTACATAACTACAACGGAAGCTTGTAAAGAGGTGTTGTGGATGCAACGATTCCTAGGAGAGATAGGAATAAAGCGGGACAAGTATGTGTTATATTGTGATAGTCAGAGTGCCATTCACTTGACGAAAAACCCAGCATTTCATTCAAAAACCAAGCACATTGACTTAAGGTACCATTGGATTCGGCATGTGTTGGAGGAAGAACAATTATCCTTGGAAATGATCCATACAGATAGGAACCCTGCTGATATGCTCACTAAGATTCTGCCACGAAATAAACATGAGTTATATAGAGGCATGGTAGGACTCGGTGTGACTTGATGACTCTTATTTGGCTTCAAGTGGGAGAGAAAAGTCTCAGTCTTTGACCTTTAATGGCAGGTGCTTTTCAAATGAAATGATAGACGCTAAAGTTTCTTCATTACGGTATCTGGATGGCGAGGGCAAATGTTCCTCTCGAGATAAAATGAAGGATGAATCTAGTCTCTAGCTACCTCGAACCGATTGTAGGTTTTAACCCCATACAAAAATTACCTACATACGAATTCTAAAACACAGAAAATAAATAATGCGAGAGCAGAACACATAAAACACATATACACAGAGATTTTCCCCTGGATCCCAAAACCAAGACTACCAGCTTGATTTTTCATTATGTTCCTTTCAATGTTACAATACATGTTTATACATGCCGAAGCATCCAATACCATGGACCGAAAATCATCGCGTCCAATACCATGGATCGAAAACCATCGTGTCCAAAAAACATGTGCAAAAGTCATGCACAAAACCATAGGTGGGTCTGCCCAATGGCGCTGCCCCAGACCCCATAAAGTGGGGTTACGGGTGCCCTTCATACCCCTTGTTAACTACGTGGAAAGAATATAACACAACCCAACATTCTCCCACTTGTTTTTTTCTTTCCATAGGGGGCCAAAAGAGAGCTTAGTCATTTTCCCAACCCTGAAATGCCCATTGTCTCTCTACACCAAGAGAGCTTCTCAGCGCTCACAGGTTTTTTCAATGCATCTGCAGTATTCATCAAAGTGTCCACTTTTACCAGCAACACCCTTTTGTCTTCTATCATATCCTCACAAAGTGATACTGAACATCAATGTGCTTTGTCTTTGAATGATATGCAGGGTTCTTTGCCAAGAAAATTGCACTTTGGCTATCACAGTCTATCCTTATAGCTTCCTGTACTAACCCCGTACTTGAACACAATCTCTGCAACCAAATTGCTTCCTTGCTTGCATGAGTGGCTGCCATGTATTCTGCCTCTGTAGTTGATAGTGCCACTACAGATTGTTTCTTACTCATTCAACTGATCGCACTTGCAAATAGGTCAAACACATACCCACTTGTAGATCTTCTCTGATCGAGATCTTCAAACCAGTCTGCATCTACAAAGCCACGAATGTCTAACACTCTGTCCAATGCTGGTCTTCCTTGGTAGCAAAAACCATAATCACTAGTGCCACACAAATACCTGAAAACCCGCTTCACTGCTATCCAATGCTCCTTTCCTGGTTTTGACATAAACCTACTCAATACTCCCACTGCATGTGCAATGTCTAGTCTAGTACAGACCATTGCATTCATCAGGCTACCGACTACACTTGCATATGGAACACAAGACATGTCCTCTTCCTCTTCTTGTGTCTTAGGACACTGTTCAGCAGATAACCTCACACCTACAGGAATAGGAACTTTCACCGGTTTACTATCATGCATATTAAACCTCTACAGTATTGTCTCGACATACTTCCTCTGGTTTAATCAGAGCTTCCTTTTTGCCCAGTCTCTTTTCATTTCCATGCCCAAAATATAGTTTGCAGCACCAAGATCTTTCATGTCGAATTTGGAGGACAATTGGGTCTTCAAATCCTGGATAACTTCTTTGTCATTTCCAACCACCAACATATCATCCACATACAAGACCAGATAAATAACACGGTCACCAATTAATTTAAAATACACAAAATGATCTGCTTTGATTCTGGTGAAGCCAAGTCCCCGTATAAATGTATCAAATTTCTGATACCACATTCTTGGTGACTATTTTAACCCATACAGATACTTCTTTAACTTGCGTACCAGTTCTTTCTTACGCTTCACCGCAAAGCCTTCAGGTTGCTTCATGTAGATCTCCTCTTCTAGATCCCCGTGAATAAATGTTTTCTTCACATCCATCTGTTCTACCTCAAAATCAAAAGCAGCAGCAACAGATAAAAGTAATCTAATAGAAGCCACCTTAGCAACAGGAGAAAAAATATCACCAAAATCAATTCCCGGCACCTGGGAATAACCTTTTGCTACCAACCGAGCTTTGTATTTCTCCACTTTTCCTTCTGCATTTTTCTTCTTTTTGAACACCCATTTTCTGCCAATGGGTTTCCTTCTAGCTGGAAACTCCACCACATCCCAATCCTCATTTTTGTGCAAAGATGCCATTTCATCAACCATGGCCTCTTTCCAGAGTTTTCCATCCTCTGAATCCACTGCTTCCTTCACAGTTCTGGGATCATCATCAGTAACGGACAAAGCAAAATTTGAACAGAAAGCAAATGGACTATACCTTTCTGGTTGTCTTCTTTCTCAAACTGATCTTCTCAAAGCCAGAGTTTGTGGCTCTTCATCTTCTGATTCCTCCTCTACTGTAGAGTCTAGTTCTTCCTCCTTTAGCTCAAACTCTATCTTCTCAGGTTCCTTTGGTTGGACTTCATGTTTAATAACATTTTTCACCTCTCTGAACACCACATTGCGGTTGTACATAACCTTCCTTGTTACTGGGTTCTAAAGCTTATAACCCTTTAAACCATCCTTATACCCAATAAAGATGCACTTTTCAGATTTACTTTCCAACTTTGTTCTTTTCTCCTTTGGAACATGTACATATGCATCACATCCAAATACCCTCAAATGTGAAAAAGATGGTTTCTTACCATTCCATACCTCTTGTGGAGTCTTATCCTCCAACGCTAATGAAGGTGACCTGTTGACCAGGTAACATGCAGTATCCACCACCTCTGCCCAGAGATCATGTCCTAACCTGGCACCACTAAGCATGTTTCTTGCCTTTTCCATCAACGTCTTGTTCATTCTTTCTGCAACTCCATTTTGTTGAGGTGTATATGGAGTAGTCTTCTGTCATGCTATACCACACTTCTTGTAGAATTCTTCAAATTTCTTACTGCAAAACTCTCCACCATTATTTGTCCTCAGCACCTTTATCTTCTTCTCTGTCTGGTTTTCCACTAGAGCCTTAAATTCTCTAAACCTATCAAAGACTTCAGATTTCTTCTTAAGGAAATATATCCATGTATTCCTTGAGAAGTCATCTATAAATGATACATAGTACACAGACTTACCCAGTGATGGAACCTTCACGGGTCCAAACACATCACTGTGCACAAGCTCTAATATATGTTTCGCCCTCTTACCATCAGAGGGGAAACTCACCCGATTCTACTTCCCGTATACACAATTTTCACAGAAATCAAAATCCAGAGGGCTATTACTCATACCTTCTACCATACCTTTACCATGAAGTATTTGAAGGCCTTTCTCTCCAATATGTCCAAGCCTTTGATGCCACAACATGGTCTTTTCTCCAGAGACCACTAGATTTTCTGCTCCACTTTCAGGAACCACGGAACTGTTGCACCCATCAACAACAGTGCTACCTTGTAGCTTGTACAGAGTTCCAATCTGAACTCCCTACATCAATACTAGTGCTCCTTGAACCATCTTGCAGGTATCCTTCTCGAACACTATTTTTACACCTGCATCATCCAGCTTACTAACAGAAATTAGATTTCTAGCTAATGCAGGAATATGCAGAACACCCAGAAGTGTCCTAACCCTTCCACCTTGCAGCGTCAACTTTACTTTTCCACAACTAATGATTCTAGCCTTCCTGTCATCCCCCAAGAAGACATCACCACCATCATATTTCTCATACTCACAGAACCACTCTCTATGGGGAGTGGAGTGAAAGGATGCACCTGAGTCAATCAACCATGCCTCATGATCTACATGTGTACTTGAAGAAGCCAAGTACACATCCCTACCTTCATCTGAGGTGGTTTTTGCCTCTGCAGAAGGAGCCTCATCAGATCCCTTTCCTTTGTCAAGAGCTTTAGATTTACGGTCCCTTTTGAGGTGGCCTTTCTTTCCGCATTTCCAACACACCACCTTTACAGGTTTTCCTGGAGATTTAGATCTCCCTCTAAATTTAGATCTCCCACTCGATGACTTATTTTTGTTTCTGTTCTGGGACCGTCCTCGTACAAACAAGGCATCACCATTTTGGCTTGCCATATTTTTCCGTCTCATCTCCTCTGTCAGCAACGCTGAGACTATTTCATCAAACTGCAAGGTAGTTGCATTGCTACCTATTGTAATAACCAATCTATCCCATGAATCTGGTAGAGAACACAACAAATTGATGCACTTATCTTCATCTGAAATTTTAATATCAATAGATGCTAACTGACTTACCAAAGTATTAAATGCGTTCAGATGCTCTGTCACCAAGTCTCCATCTATCGTCCTCAAGTTATACAACTTTTTCCGCAGGAACAGTTTATTCACCAGAGACTTAGATTGGTACAAAGTCCCTAACTTGTCCCACAAAGCCTTTGTTGTAGCTTCCCCTGATACATTCAGCAATACTGAATCTGAGGCACACAATCGTATTGTGCTCTTTGCCTTCCGATCCAACTTCTTCCATTCTTCGTCGGACACTCCTGTTGGTTTAGTACTTGGATCTACCACGATCCACTGATCTTTATCCACCAACAGATCCTCCATCTTGAGTTTCCATAACTCAAAACTCTGATCAATAAATTTCTTGATCTTTATCTTTCCACTGCTCGTCATCTTCTTTCACCACCAGAATCGATCTCGTATATCTCCCACTGAACAGGGTCTACCACAAGCCCGAGCGAAACCCCTCAGCAACAAAGGTGTCCCCTTGAAGCCAAATCTGCTCCGATACCAAATGTAGGTTTTAACCCCGTACAGAAATTACTTGCATACAAATTCTAAAACACAGAAAATAAATAATGCGAGAGCAGAACACATAAAACACATATACACAGAGAATTCCCCCTGGATCCCAAAACCAGGACTACCAGCTTGATTTTTCATTAGGTTCTTTTCAATGTTACAATACATATTTATACATGCCGAAGCATCCAATACCATGGACTGAAAACCATCGCGTCCAATGCCATGGACCGAAAACCATCACGTCCAGAAAACATGTGCGAAAATCATGCACAAAACTATAGGTGGGTCCACCCAACCTAACATAGAGTCCAAAACCAAAATTTTCCGGGGCGCTACCCCAGACCCCATAAAGTGGGGTTATGGGTGCCCTTCAAACCCCCTGTTAACTACGTGGAAAGAATATAACACAACCCAACACGGATCCTGTTTTTCAAAGATCAAGAAATTGTTGCACTAAAAATTCGTAAAGCCTCAAAGCCACAGCAATCAAAGTTGCCCAAACTGTCGATGGACCTTTTGTTTAGCCAACATTTTTCCACTCCTCGTTTTCTTCTATCCACTCTGTCACCATTCCATATTCCATTATATAGAAATGATATATTGTCCATTACCACTCTATCACCATTCCATTCCATTATATAGAAGTGATATATTGTCCATTATGAAGTGATACAATATTGTACATTCGTTGGTCGATCAACTAAGTTAAGCTTATGTGATTTATAAAAACAAGATATGAATTTTCTCTGTAGGTCGAACTGTTTGTTTCTTTAAAAATTCATTGCTATCGCATCCTAAACCTGGTTTTATATTATCAAATGTTATGGCGTGTCTCCATATGGCCTATTATGTACAATCAATGCTTAATTAAAAAAATTATAGGGAAAGAACTTTAATTGCTAATGCGCCTTACGAGTACAAATTTACAAATGAAAATTAAAATATAATTATATTTTAATGATCTCTTTCATGTCCCTCTTGTTCATTACTACTAACTAAATGATAATTATAATAATAATAATAATAATTGTCTATTAAATATAAATGATAATTATAATAATAATAATAATAATTATCCATTACTATTAATATAAATGAAAAATGATAATAATTATATAATAATTATAATTATAATAATAATAATAACGACAAATTATTGTGCACATTTCTTGAAATTTCAATCTTACACATTTAAAAAATACTTATTTAAAATTTTAAATAAAATAATGAAATTGTCTACAAAAATGCTTATTTAAAATTTTAAATAAAATTGTGAAATTATCTACCCCAAATTTGGGTTAATCCTCAAAGCAAAAAAATAACCTGTGTTGTTTTTGTTGAAATATCTTGTGTTATTTTTGTTGGTCACATGCTTTATATTTTTTATTTTTTTTTGTAAGCTGAGGCGAGATACTATATTTCTATTACTGGAAAAAAAGAACAGTACATACATGAGCAGGTCTCAACCCGCCCTTAAGGGAAACCGGGTTTCTTGACCACCTGAAATTTTTAACAGCCATCCAAAAAAAGTATACAACCAGTCTTTCTGTCCATGCTAAATACCCATCTAATCTTACTACATTCAAACTAAGTTTTATCTGAGTCATTAGTAACTAATATATCAAAACAAAACTGAAAGTAAAAAACCTCCTTGCAGCAGCTCCATCTTCTACTGATTCCTTGTATCCGGGTTGGCCTCTTTCTCTGTCTTGACTCCCACACCGCTTGCTTGGAATAGCTTCATAATCTCGTCCATCTTCCTATCTTGCATCAGTAAAGTAACTTGGATATTTTTCAGCTCCTTTTTCAGGACAGGGATACCTTGAGCCAATTCAACCATTTCCATGGCTACCTGCTCCATTGCTTTGGCTAATAATCTCTTCATGCCCCAATAAACATGTAAAGATTGTTTATACAATGACATTCTCCCTCTTGTATGCCCCGGGTCAGGCAAATACTGCTCCCAATCTTCCATTTCTGGCTCTGAGATCTCCTGCATAGCTTCATCTTCTAATTGCTCAATGATTCTTCGAATATTCGGGTTAGTATCCTGATAATAAGCCTCTTCTGCCTCCTGCAATTTCTTCCTCATATCTCTTTTACCTCTTTTCCTTCCCCTGGCCTCACTCGCAGTTCCTTCTTCAAACTCTGATCTTTCATTCCTACTCACTCGTCCTCCTCGTCCGCCCGATCCCCCTCTGCCTCGCTGGCTAACACATTCCTTCTTCTGCCCTCGCGTTCCAATTCTCCTCCCTCGTCGGCCACCCGTCGTTTGTTCGTCCGCTTCCTTATACTCATCGTCTGCTTCCCGGTCCTCTTCCTCAGTCTTATACTCCTTCCCCTTACCATCTTTACCTGCCTGTACTCGCCGGGGTTCCTCCTCCAAAATATAATCCCGTATATCAAACTCATCCTCTGAATCATCTGGGATATTCAGCAAAATCTTCTTCATGGTCTCCTCGACTTGGCGCTTACCTTTTGTCTCTCGACTAGCCTCCTTACTTCTCGTCCATCTTCCGACGTCTCTGTCTTGACCCTCTGCCATTTCTTCTACCCTCGTCTGCTCCAAAATCCTATCACTTCCCCTCACCTTGCTCTGGTTCACGACTAATTTCCTACTTCGGTTTATTCGACTGCATGCATATCTTAATGTATTGTTGCTCAACCACCTTAGCTTCTTGAAGCTTCCTTGCGTCCCGTCCTCGTCATTAATCCGCATTCCATTTGTGTTATCATAATTGGGAACGATCGCCATCACTCTGACAAAACTATCTCCCGTCCTCGGTACCTTGTCCCCTTTCCTTCTTGGGATGAGCAATCGGCCCTTGGGTTGATTAATCCTACCCTCCTGAACATTTAATTCATATGCGCGAGCCTGCAGGCACTCTGAGCCATCATGATTTCTTGTACGATTATCCCTCCTTACCATAATCAGGAGGTGACTATGCATTTATAACTGACCCTTGTAGCACTAATATATTTTTCCTAAGCAATGAAACATTATAGTTTAAGTGTTGAATTTTTTAATATTATTATCGTTTGACCAGGTAGATCATTAGGCATACCAATATAATAATACATGAAATGTGTGTTCTCTGTAGATGTAAATAAGATTCAGGAATTTGAAACGGAAGAAATATTCGAACTAAGAAATTGCATATCTGTAATGTTACCATGTTATAGTTTGGAAAATAATATTAATAAAGGAATCTTATAGTTTTAAGTCAGGAAGAAATTTTACAGTTCTGTGTTTTAATTAATTTGTATTATTACAAGTTAAAAAACAACCTATAATTAAAAATCCCATCAATAAAATTATTGAAATAATATGTAATTTGTGTTATATTCTATTAGTATAAGGTAAAATTCTATTATTAATTTAATATTGATCCATATAAATTATAATAATTGATTATAAAAATAATAAAAATTTATTATAACAAATAAATAATTTATTATAAACAAGGAGCCACTGTTGTGGCGCTAGTCCCTGCCGGTTGAGATTTAAGTTGTGTTTAATTTGCATTATCATCAGAGCTGGTTTGCATTACTAATGTGTTTTAGGCATGTTTACTTGTATTAAGATTTAGTGAATTGAATAGCGAATTGTTGTATGGACGTTTTGACTTTATGCAAAGAGTGAAATATAATGAACTTTGCTTTTGTTAAGTAAGAATTGTGATAAATGTAAGATTAGTTTTAGATGTAATTTTCCAATGTGCCATGATTTAGAAAATGTTTAGATTAATAATTAAAATGTAATAAAATTTAAGAGTGAATCATGGAAACCTTGACGGGAAAAAACTATAAAAGGTAAAAGATAGAATTTTGTTATTTTTTTACATTTGAATATTATGGAAATATTCATAAAATGATAATTAGCAAATAAACATTATTATGAATATAAATTTGTTGATTAAATCCGTGGTGGAGAGTGTTCAATATTTAGATAAACGATTGTCGAAAGTCAAAGAAGAACTTAAGCATTTAAAAATTATGGAGTCTTGGACCCATGATTGAAAGATTAGATATCTAGTAACATGTTTGGACATAAGTGATACCATTCAGGTTAATGTCAATGATTGGGGAATTATTTCATGGTCAAAAGATTAGATATCTAGTAACATGTTTGGACATAAGTGATACCATTCAGGTTAATGTCAATGATTGGGGAATTCTAATTAGTAACTTGTTGCATTTAATTAATAATTTGTTGTGAGGCAAAAGGACATGACTTTTGGTCTTTTTTATAGTTTTGGGTCAGTAAATATAGGATCTAAGTACAACAGCAAAGTAATTTTGATAAGTTTATTTTATAAATTAAAAACTAAAATAAACAGATTAAAATTAAAAAAACATTCAAACTCTACGAGATGAAATGTAAATTGATCATGATCTGCAAGGAAAAATTCATTATCTTTTGGTGTTGTGTACTCTTGCTTTCTGCAATATCTGTGTTCCATTTAAGTAAGTTAGTTTTTTATTGAAATTTTTTCGAAGTATAATGAAAGGACTTACATCACAGATAAACAGATGCCATTAAACATAGTTGTTTTTCTATTTTGTGATTATCTTAATAAGGGGGTATAGTTTAATATAATTCATTTATTTGGCATAGCATAAGCATAGGAGGTATGATGACATATAGAATGACGAAAATTGGGATAATTGAAAATAATAAAAGAATGAGGATTGACTATACCACTTCAAATTACTCTATTTTTTAGTTAGAAATAATGTTTTGGCAGCTTGATTTTTTAAAAGTTATTATGTTATTAAACTTTATACGTGGTGACAAGAAAGGCTTACCTTGGCATAAGCTAATTATTGCAGGTTAACACAACTGGGAGAAATGATATTACATGTTATAAATTATGAAAGTCATATTCAATTAATACTGTTTTAAAAAATAGATAAGAGTTCATTTCAACGTGAGAATCTTTTTATTCAAGGAATTTTATTTCTTTGTGATTGGAAGTGTAATCTTTGCATTATGAATACTGAATAATAAAAATATTATAGGAAATTTATACTTAGTTAAAACTATAAATAATTTAATAGTTATAAGTAAATATGAATGGATAAGCAGTATTTAATATTATATGGCTAATTTAAATTATAAAATGCATTATTTATTTAAACATCAAAGATAGAGTGTGATATTATAATTAAATAAAAATAAATAATAACAATATTTTTATATTGGATCAGAGATATTGAAATTTAATTATAATTGGCATGTTTATCATGATTAATAATAGTAAAAAGTGTTTATCATAATTAACATGGTTGTGATGCTAATGCATGGTCATCTCGCTAATCCATGGTCAAAATGGTGAATCATCATTAAAATGGTGAATGATGGTGAAGCATGCCCAATGTAGTTAACAAATATTAAAAATAAACAAACCCAACTATTAAAGAAATGAGTTCAAGTAACTAAATATAGTAGATAGAAAATGGTGAATGATGGTAAAGCATGAGCAACATGGCTATCAAATATTAGAAACAAACAAACCCAAATATTAGATAAATGATTTCAAGTAACTAAATATAGCAGATAGTAATTTATATTTATGGAACTTGTTCAAATTGAATTATAACATTGGTTTTCTACATAAAATCAAATATATAACAGATAAAGATGCCAATTTATTAAACATTAGCATAATGAATCAAGAGCCATAGAGACAAAATAAAAACTGCCAATGCCAATTTTTATCAACTAATAATTAATGCATTAAACATTAGCATAATGAATCAAGAGCCATAGAGACAAAATAAAAATTGCCAATGCCAATTTTTATCAACTAATAATTAATACAACATTTGACTAGATGAATGTTCAGATACAAGATGATCATTTAAGAACATAGGATTTGTGCTGTAACATTTTGACATTCTGTCAATACAATCTCATTTTGTCAGCAATGACAGCACTTCATTCCAAGTTTGCATGTTTCAAAAATTTCAGTTGAAGGGGATGCCAAGGAATTTGCAGAAATTTATGCTTCTTTATACTAGCTTAACTGCTGAATTTTAACAAGATCATTTCCAGACTTTCCTAGAATGGCTGCAACTGTGCGTTCAGATGTTACAACTTCAACTGTAGTTTTTGTGATAAGCTGACCAGCTTCTGTCAGACTGCCAAAGGTGATATACAATGCCAAGGACATTAGTACAGAAATAGTGATCAGCAAAACCACTATGATAGCAGCAATTGACAAAATTTTGCAAATGTTGTGTACCTTTCAAATCTGGCACTAGTCCGTTGATGAAGAATTGGCTCCTCAAACTCAGAGAAATTGTGAATGCTGTTTATATTGCGATTTGACTGAATTTTGAAACAAAGCATATAGTTAGTACTGCAGGGGTTCGTGTTTGCAGACAGATTTATGGTTAATTATCTTAAATAGAAATTTAATTGAATCAAGGAATCTGCTTTTGTTCTAATAAATCAAAATCAAAAAGTAGTAACAGAGGGACAGTAGACGAATTGTTGGCAAATGTTGGAAAATGTTGGAGGGAGATCAAGAACTGCATACAAAATTGGTGCACTTGTTTGCTGTGGATTGCCTGAAATTTCAATCAGTGATTCAGATTTTCCTGGTCTAACTTCAAGAAGATTAACTTTGGCATGAGAAATCTGACCATACAAACAAAACATGATCAGTAAATAAAGTGTGTTCATAGCAAGGCATCAACAATTGAGCTTGTTATTTGAGCATGCAAGAGTCCATGGTTATTTGAGCATTATAAGTTAATGGCATTCTGGTTGAATACTGAGGGTTTGTCTTAGCTGTGGTCAGCATGCGTTGTGGTGGTCTGATCGGTGGCCAGCTGTTTCTCCTCGAGATGCTGGAAAGTTCGGCTTGGGTTTTACTGTCTTCGTGGCCTTTGGGTTTTACTGTCTTCGTGGCCTTTGGGTTGATATTGTTACTTGCTTGTTTAGCTTTGCAGTCTGTGTGATTTTTCGTCTGCGGTGGAGTTCCTGGTTGCTTGGGTATTGTTACTTGCTTGTTTAGCTCTGCAGTCTGTGCGATTTTTTTGTCTGTGGTGGTCTTGTGGGCGGACAACTGCCCCTCGTCGAGATCCTGGAAAGTTACTCGACTTGGGTTTTACCGTGTTCGCGCCCTTTGGGTTATTATTGTTACTTGGTTGTTTAGCTCTGCAGACTTGCCTGCTTCGTAGGTGCAGCAGTATTGTCTGTTCGTTTCCCTCAACGGTCCATGGTTATTTGAGCATTATAAGTTAATGGCATTCGGGTTAAATACTGAGGATTTCTGTTACCTGCATCGAGGTGAAGAGCACGTGGTCCAGTGACTCCCAAGCGGTTATGTAACGTTGGTATGAATCGGACCATGTTCACGCCCTTTGGGTTGTTATTGTTACTTGGTTGTTTAGCTCTGCAATCTCTGCTATTTTTCGTTTCTATTTGTTGTATTGTCTGCGGTGAAAACACAATGCGATTTCTGCCTGCTGTGATAGTGTGGGCTTGTCTTACCTGCATCGGTTTTATGGAAATTTCTGTAAATGTTGGTTTCGAGCGGCATGTGGGCTTGTCTTAGCTACATGGGTTTTATGGAAATTTCTGTAAATGTCGGTTTCGACCGGCATTTGGAGCGAGACGACCTGGGTGAAGCTATGGCGTGTATTCAAGGTTTTTTGTTTGTATAATTTATGTGTATGTTTACTTTGGTGCATAATGTTTTTTTAAGTTTGTGATTCTGTTATGTATGTATGAATATTCGACTCTGATATTACTCCTAGAACGGAAGGTTGCTTTGTTGACTAAAGCTGTATAAGACTAAAACACATGCCTAAGATGGCTTGTTGCAGGTTTGCAATGTTGACGAGATCTGTTTTGATTTGCAAAAACAATTTATTAGAAAGTGAGTATTGTACATACCTCAAACCAACTGATCAGTTTCGAAAGCACACCGAGGAAGTTGTTCTCTTTGTAATATTATAATATTGGCTGTTGGCAGCTGTTGTGTGCCTCATATCAGAAGTCAACGCAGCACCTCTGCCAATTAGACAACAGAATTACAAAATAAGATCAAGTTGCTGAAACGTACTTTATCATATGCAATCCTATTACTGGTTACAAAACTGTATCTGCGATCAAACTTCAGATTCACGCTAACTAGCTAAACATGAGAATGCAGAAGGAGAGATCAAAAGTGTGAGGCTACAAAGCCATAAACTTTGGGAACAAGGCTTGTAGCACGTGCTTTTCAATGAGGTCTAATAGAAACATTGGCTAAAAATATGGCATAATGCTGAGGATGTAGGCAATTAAATGCAAAGAACGGACTAGAAATTTTAGGCACGGGTTTCATAAAAAGGTTCAAGTCCCCTTGCCCAAGTACTCCAAAGGTAGCTTTTGCATATACAACATTGTGTATGAAGTGCACTTCAAATTATATAAAAAATGAAATGTGTTGAGGTAAACTTACTACTTGGACATTCTTTATCATGCTTATTTTAAAAGCTTGCATCATTTTATTTATTATTTCTAAATAACTATGTGTCATGATCTTTCTTTTTTTATTCTCGAGTCAAATGAATGCAATTAAACTAAAACAGAATGCACACAAAATCCAGACTAACACGTAGGAAAGTTTTAGAGACATATATGTAAAATCAACCGAAGCAGAAAATAAACGTACTTTCACGTTGAACTCTGAGCCGTTCTGGTTTAGAAGATAAAGAATTGCAAAAAAGTCATTTCTATCTATATCCGAATCCAACAGAATTTGATGCGGTGCTCCATGCGATGGAAAAATTTGACAACTTAGGTAAGCTAACAGAAATATTTGGGAAAGAATAAACACATGTGACATCATCATGATGCTCTGTCACAAGTTGCACTTTATATCATCAACTGCACTTGCTGATGCAAATAAACTAGTTGAGTCAAAACAGTAGTCAAATTATGCAAGACTGAAATAACATGGAAGTGTAACCTAAAACATCTCAACTCAATTTTGCATCTGATAATATCTTGATCCATAAATAAAACAAAGATGTCTGGATATGGTATTTGCAAAAAAACCTGAAATAGTTGCAAACAGAAAGAACCATCAAATAGTTGCAGATTGTACTTGCCTTATGTGAGCAGGGAACAACACAATTTCAAGGCCAGCATGTTCCTGCATTTTGTAATCTGTAGAAGAAACAGTTGATTAGAATAAAATGATAACATTGTAAATTGAACAGAGGACATATTTGAGAGAAAGCATGTTAAGGAGTTATCTGAACTAAGGCTTCTTCTGCAATACTTATGGCTGTATAAGAGTAAAACAGATCTCTAACATGGCTTGTTCCAGTTTTCCAATCTTGACGAGATCTGTTGTAATTTGCAAAAACAATTTATTACAAAGTCAGTATTGTATATACCTGAACCAACTGATTAGTTTCGAAAGCACACTGAGCAAGCCGTTTTCTTGGTAATATTCTAATATTGGCAACTGTTCTGTGCTTCATTTCAGAAGTCATTGCAACAGTGCTGCTAATTAGACAACAAAATTTCAAAATAATGTCAAGCTAAACAAGCAGAACAGGAACGCCACCAACAACAAACACAAACTTCATATTCATGCTAACTAGTTAAACATGGCATTGCACAAGGAGAGATCAAAACCATGAACCTACAAAGCCATAAACTTCTGAAATAAGGTTCGGACTTCAAATGATATAAAAAATGAAATGGGTTCAGATAAACTTACTCATTTGAAATTCAGCATTGAGTCCGAGCAAGAATACCAATGGAATGAGTGGAAGCTACCAGAAATGTATATTAGCCATTGTGTCCTTTGTGCGTTGTAGATTGGAAACCATGTGAGCATTGTTCAGATTGTAAACTGCAAATCATGTCAGCAGTCTCCAGATATATGGCATATTCAGATGGTCTGTGGCATATGTGGCATATTCAGTTGTTTGTTTTCCTTTTTCAGGATTTATGCTATGTTATAGAATAGGAACATATATTTAGTTCAATTTCAAAGAGCATATAGAAGTAAACAGTTAACAAGGAACATTAAAAGCATAGAACCATACATATGTAAAGATAGAATGGATATATACTAAACATTAACATTGTAAATACAAATTGGCATATTTGTATAGTTGTCATAAACATGCCTTGCTGAACATTATTATTCTAAATACAAATCAGCATATTTGTATAGTTGTCATAGACATACCTTTGCAAAACAAGTGGTTGGCTTGCCCTTTCTAATTGCGTTATGCATTCTATTTCTTCAATTGTTTCGTTTCGTCTCTGAAGATTTAGGCTATGTTATAGAATAGTAACATATATTTAGTGCAAACTAGAAGCAAAAACTGAACAAGAACATTAAAACCATAGAACCATACATATGTAAAAATAAAAATAGAATGAAATATATATATATATCAAAAACCTTCTGAAGAAAGATTTTATCAGATCCAATCATTTTTCAAAGACACATAGAATTCCATATTTATAATAATATATTAGCACAATAAATAAACATAGCAACAAATTACAACTAAAATGATAATAACTCTTACGTGGTTGCAACAGACGCTTATTAGAAAACAACATTTTGTAGATTAATGCATTCGAATGATACATTTCTTCTATTACCTCTAATAATTTAATAAATGTAACACCCTTGGATATGGGAGTAAAAAATAAAGTTATTGTTGTTAGTATTTTACTTTTGTTTCTATAATTAATTTAATAAATGTAACACCCTTGGATATGGGAGTAAAAAATAAAGTTATTGTTGTTAGTATTTTACTTTTGTTTCTATAATTATGGAAAGAAATGGGAAAATAGAAATTACAATAATTAATAATGAATTTCTTTTAGGTAATTCTGAAAATGGTTAAGAGTTAGAACAGAATGAAGATTTCAAGATAAGATAAAAGAAGTTTGGGGAAAACAGTATCATTCAGTTTCCTTTCTTCTAAAGTCCTGGAGATAAAAATGACTTCTGAGGGACTAAGAGGGGTTGGCCACCAGAAGGGGGAAACCACGTGAAGAAGAAAGATACATGAGAAATGCAGAATTATTTCCAGAGTTGGTTGGGACCAGTGAAAATAAATTTCACCAATCAGATTAATTTCTGAGAAGTTACAGAGTGGAGTAGAGTCCTGAGGTTTGGAAGGGTAACTTGGACTGGTTACATCCAACTGTGCCAAATGATTGCTAGGGGAGAATCTGGACGAAATTTCCAGTTCCGTTGGAAGGGTGGATTGGTCTCATTATGGGTACACTGTCTCAATCAGTTCCAAGAATTGCAGATAGGTAGAACTTATACTATTTGAAGTTTGGAAAACAAAAGTTCTGTGTTAAGTCTAAATTGTGTTGTTTGAAGTTCAAGAATAGAGGTTCTATTGGAAATGTACAGTGCACTTATTGTGAATAAGATTACAGAAATGACTGCTTGTCTGTTGTCTAAATTATTTAATCCCTGTTTTGATATAATTTCAATGTAAAATTGTCAATATGATAGGTAGATATGGTGAGGTATCATAAGGGTATTGGAAAAGAATATATATATATATATAAGAGAAAACAAAGGTTGTCCCATACGATTAGATGGTTGAGTGGGACAGAACCCTCTGCGACCATTAAGAAAAAATAAGAATATTATGTAAACCTGTGTGGAAGGATGGAGTGCGTACTGTTCAGTGCATACAATGTTAAGTGGCCTTTGTGGTTAGTTATAAGCTAAAGATAACAACATAATTTAAAAAATTATATGTTATATTTTTAAAATTAAAATTTGCTATTATAAAATTTTATCAAAATATTGTTAAAATATTTCATTTTTTAATATTATATTTTTTTTTAACATATACTTTCTAACTGACTTTATTTAAAATTTAATAAAAAATCTGTCAATTTTCTAACATCAGGCACGAACAATCAAATAATATGATGTGCGAAACAAAATTTTGACAAAATTACCTTAATTATTTCCACATTTAACATGCCACATTTAAAAAAATCACAAAATTAACAAGATGTAATATTAGTAGAGCGATTTTATCTTAGTTGAGGAAGACAAAGGGAGAAGAATGGAACGGCATTATTAATGTTAACAGTTCACTGCAAGAAAAGAAAAGAAAAACTCCATGTGGCATATCTAACTCTAGAGTTGTTCCAGTGTCGAGATGTTACGTTGAAACAATAATTTGAATTCCATTAACTATAATATTGAAAGAAGAGCTAAAAGAAAACATCATTGCTATAATCAAAACTACCAAATTCAAGTCACGATAACAAATTTTAGAAATACAGTAAGTAAAGGAGACCTTTGCATTTATACACTGGAGAAGGAAAAAAGCTTGCATGCATAATTAAATTAACAACGAAAGGAACGGAATCATAAGTTCTGGGTTTCGAATTCAGTCATTTGAAAAGTAGCACAACTGCACCCTATGAATTAACAGTAAATGGATTTCTTCCCTTGTAAAAAGAAAAGGGAAGATAAAACCCTTGAAGTGAATACATGATACAATGCCTGTGTAAGTAGAACAAATAACCACATAAATCGGCAAGCTTTCATACATATTTAACTGCGTATGTAAACCAACAAAGAATCAAGTGTCTATCGCGTAAAGTACCTCCTGAAGCTCTCAGGAGTCTGACAGATTACAACCTTCAACAAGATGAAAAGAAAAAATGGACTATATGCTAGAACAACAACTGCCATAGAGACAGAAGGGTCTGTGGGTCTATTAATTGTATTAGTCACTTGATTTCCACGCTGACAAATGGAAATAATGTTGCTGAGGATAAATAATTTTCTTCCAGTACAAACTTGTACCGTGGTATTGAAATCTGTAAAAGCTAAACATTGAAACCTGTCAAAGCTAAACATTGTAATGGCTCAGAACTACGATTATCCTGTGTGCTTCATGTACATTACCCATTCTCGAACCCCATATTACTGTAAACAAAAGTTTGTTTTGATCTATGTACAGAGCCCATCGGGCCATAAAAAGAAAACAAAACGAAAATAAACCATAAAGCAAATAATCATGGCTACGCGAATAAAGGAGACCTTTGCATTTATACACTGGAGAAGGAAAAAAGCTTGCATGCATAATTAAATTAACAACGAAAGGAACGGAATCATAAGTTCTGGGTTTCGAATTCAGTCATTTGAAAAGTAGCACAACTGCACCCTATGAATTAACAGTAAATGGATTTCTTCCCTTGTAAAAAGAAAAGGGAAGATAAAACCCTTGAAGTGAATACATGATACAATGCCTGTGTAAGTAGAACAAATAACCACATAAATCGGCAAGCTTTCATACATATTTAACTGCGTATCTAAACCAACAAAGAACCAAGTGTCTATCGCGTAAAGTACCTCCTGAAGCTCTCAGGAGTCTGACAGATTACAACCTTCAACAAGATGAAAAGAAAAAATGGACTATATGCTAGAACAACAACTGCCATAGAGACAGAAGGGTCTGTGGAAAAGAAATGGCGCAAACCCGCCTCATATGCTGCGAACCCGTCAGAGTACCTAAAATTTCCAAGAACAGCCTTGCTCATAAAGAGAAAAACACGGCGAGGTACCCAAGGTACTTAGCGCAAGAGCAAACTTAGAGGGAAGGGAAAAAAACTACCCATACCCATTAGACGAGAAGGCTACAGTTATGGTCGACATTTGATTCGCAATGAACCAGACAACCGAAGGGATTGAAAACCCTGGTGTAACCTGAAACACCGAGCTGATACGATTGCAGGGAAGCACAATATACTACATGCAAGTCAAAACGAATACATTATTTGTCGCAGGAAGAAAAAATCGAAAGAAACAACAAACATCCTCATATGCAGCGAACCCGTCAGAGTACCTAAAATTTCCAAGAACAGTCTTGCTCATAAAGAGAAAAACACGGGGAGGTACCCAAGGTACTTAGCGCAAGAGCAAACTTAGAGGGAACGGAAAAAAACTACCCATACCCATTAGACGAGAAGGCTACAGTTATGGTCGACATTTGATTCGCAATGAACCAGACAACCGAAGGGATTGAAAACCCTGGTGTAACCTGAAACACCCAGCTGATACGATTGCAGGGAAGCACAATATACTACATGCAAGTCAAAACGAATACATTATTTGTCGCAGGAACAAAAAATCGAAACAAACAACAGACATCCTCAATGCATTAAGTAACAAAAGAAAAGGAAATTACCTCGGTTACAGTGGTTCGAGTGGGAGCAAGTAACCAAGCTAGTAAATTCCGTAACGCCACACCGAGGTCCCTGTAGCCAGAAGAGACTCTGGTAGAGACTGCAGGAACTCCACCGCAGACCAAACATCGCACAGACGGCAGAGCGAAACAAGCAAGTAACAATATCAACCCAAATGCCGCGAAGACAGTAAAACAAAGCCCGAACATTTCCCAATCTCGAGGACGAACACCTGGCCGCCGATCAGACCACCAGAGCGCATGCAATCACGTGCCCCTCACGCGCGCCACGTGCCATTCGCCTCGATCCATGCGAAGCGCGTAATAAGACCCCCAATGCCTTCCGCCCCGTAAACCTTAGTTCCACTTAAGAAAAATGCGAAATATTTCCACCGTTGCCGCCCCGTAAACCTTATTCTCACTTAGGAAAACGCCCAAATATTTCCCGAACTCGCCGCGGTCAACCCTAAGTCAGCGATCTATCGATCGCTTATAGTCCCCGGCAGGGACTAATAAAAATAAAAGCTTATTATAAAAAATAAATATAAAAGTTAAGTTTGCATTTTAATTTTAAAAAATAAACAAAAAAAATTATAAATAGTTTAATTTTTTATTTTAAAAAAATTAATAATAATCAAAATTTTATATTATAATAATAATTGAATTTTAATATTATCATTAAAAATTTTATATTATAATAATAATTGAATTTTAATATTATCATTAAAAAAAATTAGATTTAAATTATGTAAAATTGTTAAAATTTTCATTATTTTTATAAAAATAATCTATATATTAAACAAAAATAAAATTTACAAAATTTTTTACACTTTAATTTTGTAATTTAAATGTTTTCTAATTATAATCACAAATATGTAATGTGTTTAACATCTTATACCTAATAATTCATTCTTCTTTCTTGCATAACCAACCATTCTTTACCATTTTCTTAGTCATTACATAAATTCAAAATATAATTATTAAACAGTTACATATAAAACAACCTAGTTTATGTGTTCAAGGTCTGCCAAGATTCTTGAAAAAATTTCATACTAAAGCACCATTCTCTACCCGTTTCTTTATCATCACATAAATTAAAAGTATAACTCTTAAACAATTACATATAAAATAGACTAATCTAACTACATGTTCAAGGTTTTCCCCCAGGGTTTTCTACCAAGTTTCTTGAAAAAAATCATACTAAAACAACTTTATGCCAAGATTCTTGAAAAAAATCATACTAAAACAACCAATGTATTTTTCAATAGATAATAACGAGTTTAAGGGCGACAAATGAAGAAATCCGTTACCTACCTGTTTATTCCTCTTACTTATACATACATACATATCCTTAATGGCTGTCATGAAACAATTTTCATATACACTCTAAAATATTCTCTAAAATATTTTATTTATAAATGAAAGTAAGAGTAAATATTTTTATAATATCTCCATTGTCTTAGGTTGTAATATTAACTAGCAATAATACAAGCACACTCAATCAGAGTGATGAGACTACATTTTATAATAATTGTGAGTGAAACTAACCCCATAATAAAATTTAATTAATTTTACTAAATCTCCCTTTATTTATAATATTTTATTTATTTATGATGGCACTACTAAATGGTCAAACACACAATTCTTCCCCATTTTGTAAAATTATCTCTATGTGCCATTCAAGAGTATTCAATTAGTATCATATTCGCTCATGTCAAAGTGTTAAAATTACAATTTTAATATTGTATATCAATGTTATCATGCGCCCATTATCACGACCATGTTTCAACACTATATAACTACATATTTCAACTTATGGTTGTGTAGATAAATCAAAGGTGGCTTAAGATTTATGTTACAATTAATATATCATATAACTCTGCAATAATTTTGAAAACTCTATTGTAGGCATTTCCCTAAGTCCAAAGAATGTAACGTCAGGTTAATTATGTGTAGCTGGTCCTTTCTAATGTCCATGTCGTACAAAAATCTCCTTCAAAAACTGTGTCTTGGCTAACAAAATCTCTGATCATATAATCCCGCCCTTGGCTCGCACCCTAGGTATTTCATATAATGCAGATTGGTAATCGTTTCCAACCTCGTCTTCAAAAATCCAAATTTCACTTAGGTATTTGAGATCAGGGTCCACTGTCACTCCTCCTATAAGGATGATAGCGATGATGACCATGATACATGTCTAAACTAGAAGTAGAGTAGAACACATATATGTTGCCTCTCTTATCAGGGTTATCCAAGAACCTGCCATCTCTGACTGTGTCATCCTATCCGACATGTGCCCACCATGAGACCTACTACCATATGCCCCATTATTCATATCCACCTATACATAATTGATATGTGGTTTCCCATGTATCTACAAGTTGGACAAACTCTAAAGGACAACTGCATTAAACTTTGATTATTTCTCTTATGCCCTAGCAAGTCTTTCCTGTGACTGAATGATCATGTCACTATCTACTTTGCAAGTTCTTATTTTTTCCTTTAACTTCTCAAGGTGTCTTCTACGTCAAGAGAGTACCCCTCTCTTGGTTGCTCATTTGATCTGTAAGGAGAGTCTCGTGAACTATAGTCCACTTCCTGCAAACATACCATGTCAGATAAACCAAATATAAACATAATCAACATACCTCCATGAAGTTCATGGGAGGCTATCTCATCTCCAAAATCAATCCAGATTAGCATGATACATGTATATACATAATCATATCAATATATCGACATCATGCATGATAATAATAACTACATACCATGACCTCATGCATGACAACCATAAACATAACAATGCATGAATAGCAACCATATAGACAATTTGCATGCATGCATGACAAGCACATTTTTCCCATTCAATCCAAGTATTTGAACCATGCTCTGATACTAAACGATAACGAACTCCTCCCACATTTACCTACTTTCACCAGTCTTTTAGTGTTAACATGACTTAAGGGCTACTATGACATGACTCAACCTCCTAAGTACAATTAAGGAAGTAGAATCGACAAACTAGAACCTTCCTAACCTTCCTCAAGAACTGTAGGACACCCAGGAGCCAAACAACCACTCCTAGTGCTCAAACCCTAGGCTGGAATATTTTTTTGTGACTTGGTCTACCAACCACATGCATTAAAAGGCCTCAATGCGGTTGATGACTTCCAATCGTATGCATAAGCCTACCAAGTAACGGTTGTGACCTAAACTCTTCAGTTCAGAGGGTGTGGTCACGTATTCTTAGCCCAAATTCCAGGTCACCCTCCAAACCACTACCTAGAATTCAATGAGAATTTCCAAAATGATAAATAACACTAGGAGAAAACCATTCATGTCAAACTTGATCAAATACTTGACCTAACCAGGCCAATGATAGTCATTTTGTCAAGCATATTGAGAACATGTAATCTAGAGGTCATGAATGCATATCTAAGCATATGGGTCTGATACTATGCTGAGAATCATCAAGAAGGTCTAATACCTTCTCATAGTAGCTGCAATCACATCTGTTAGCTCTTACATTCATTAACCATTCATCAACAAATCAAACATATTAAGATCCATAACTAGAACCTATTATGTAACCATGCTTATAACTAGCATATAACCATAATAATAACCATGATAGAATAACCTTCAAAGCCACATAATAACAAGCACAAGTACTCATGAAATACAATTGGATAAGATCTCTTATTAATATATGAAAAATCCAACCAATTCAGGGACTTCCATGTACCACCCGACCATAGATTGAGATGAACCATATCTTTCTTTCATCCAATCATCCCGTTGCCATATTCCAAGCATGAATGTAGGACTCAAGACAAAAACAACCAGGGCTTCTAGGATATTAAACAACCTCCACCCTCATGCTCCCACAATCCTACAAAAAACGGTCAAGAGCTCAAATAAGAAAATCAAGACATAAACAACCAGGGCTTCCCAGAGATTAAACCACCTCCACCCTCAGGCTTTACCACAATCTCGCCAAAACTGGTCAAGGGATTACTAGGCCCAAAACAAGCTTGGATGCCTCATAATTTCTTCACCAATACCTTGAGGAATTTTCTTGTCTCCACCCTCACGCTTTACCGCAATCGTGTTAAAACAAGTCAAGGGATTCCCAAGCCCTATAGGAATTTTCTAAGCCCACCTCACCTAGTTCCAAAACCATCCGAAAATCCAAAGCTCAACTGAATAAAAGAACCCCATCACACCATGGCTATCCAAAAATGGCAAGGCAAGACTGAAACCACAGTCACACCTGGAAAAACCTATGCCAATGACAAAAAGAGAACCAAATACACACATGCATGTATCATGCATTCACAAACCAACTAGGAAATCACTCATGCAACTTGTTACCTGCAACTATTCCTACTGAAGCTACTTGATCCAACTTTTCCTTACTTGTCCCTTGCTTTACTTTGCCTTCTTTTCCTTCCTTTGATTTCCTTTCTCCAATGCTAGAGTGCTATAAGTTTGCAATAGTATGAGAGAATAGAGAGAGCTCCAAGTTAAAGCTGACAAAAGTTAAACCAACAAAAGCTATGAACTGATCCTTGGAAGCCTTTTTATCATTGAGGCCTCTATTTTCTTCAATTTCCTCTATTTTTCCTTCAATTTTCCTCCTCATGCAAGCTTGTGACCTTTTATCTCCCTTCGCTCTTATCTTCCTTTATTTTAAGTAAATAAAATGCCAATTAAAGCCTCTTTTCCTTTGCTAATGTCTTTGTCAATCTCCTTAGCCATAATAAACCAAATGAACACCCACTAGGAGTTTTTGCCCAACATTCAACTTAGAATTCGTGTCTCATGCCCTTGATTAGGATGACCCTTGGACTAGACGAATCCCTAGAAGAATATGAGTATAGATTTCAACTCAATTATAGGAGGGTCAGTTCACCCTTGATCATGAATCACTAAAACTAGTTCTTCTCGGAGGGATCAGCAAGGATATGTTGGAAACCCTCAACATTCTTTGTGGTGGAGATATCTATCAGTTATCCTATGATGACATTAAAATTGTGTTCAAGAATCACTCTAGGGCTACCAGGAAGAAGGGTAAGGTTAGTCAAGGCTTGGCGAGTCCCTCTCCCTCCACAACATCCATTAAGCATGAGATAGGTAACATGTAGGAGGATTTAAACAGTGAAATGTTGCATACCTTTGCACTATAAAGAGACACAATGCAAATCAAAAGAAACTAGGAGGAAGCTGAAAGGTCATTAGAAACGTTCTGCCCTATATGCACCAAAAGACATCCTAGTAATGAGTTTCCATTGAATTTCATAGAGGTATACCTAGACTGTGAAGAAAATCATGCAACAGATAAGTGCCCTTCTTTGTGAGGACTAAAATTTGTATACCAAGAAGTAGAAGGGGGTTTCAGAGCAACTTTGTTTCAACAATCAAAGAAGACCTCAAGGACATTGGCCATATCAACAAGGCATGCAAAGTGCACACTACACTTATTATAATCCAAATTAGAATGCACCCTTGCAACCATGGTACTCTTCCACTCACCTATCCCGGTCCATAGCTCCTTCATGGCCTTATGCTCCTTCATAACCTCCTCAACCTATCAACCATCCTTTTCAGTGATATCCACCCCAATATTCTTAATGGGGCAACCCATCACAAGGGTGGATGCCTCAAGTTAAATAGCCTCCTACTTTGCTACCACCACCCCAACCTCAACCACATCTCACTCATCCTACTCCACCTATGAAACCTAAAATTCCTGCTCAACCAAATTCAAACCCAAACAACAAGCAAGCACAACAAGTCTATAATGGAGATACATCTTATCCTGCTTATGCCATGGCAATTCAGGAGATCAAGCTTTGGTCTAGGAAAGTGCTTCCATATAACCATCCACCTTATCCACCTGAATAGTTTGAGGAAGAGAAGGAAGATAGTGTTCCTCAAGTCAATCCAACTCCCTTTCCTGAGAGGTTAATCCACCCTAGCCAACACAACCCAAAAGAGGTTGAACTTCTGAGAGAATTGAAGAATGTGTGTGTTAAAATACCCCTTCTTCAGACTATTAAATATTTTCCTATCTATAATAATCTCATCAAGGAGAAATGCTTCAAAAATCCAGGAAGAAGAAAAAGATACAGCCCCACCATAAATGTTGTTAGGAAATTATCTGATTTAATGCTTGGGAGGGTGATCTTCCTGAAATATCTAGACCCTAGAAGCCCTCTAGTAGATGTGCACATTGATGGCCTTACAGCCCCTAACACCCTCATTGATATTGGGGTTGCAATAAATGTGATGAATAAGGAAACCATGCTAAATCTAAACCTCCAAGGAGCTTTGACAAAGACCACCACAGTGTTACATCTTGCAGACAGATCCACAATAGATCTTAAGGGAGTTGTTGAAGATGTTATGGTCTCCATTGACCCTTGGGAGTATCCTACTGATTTCCTAGTTCTCCAACCCAAAACCAATTTTAATGGCTATCCTCTCATCCTCAAAAGGCCATGGTTATCCACTACTAAGGTTTACATTAGTTGTAGGGTTGGGAACATGACCATTAAGAATGGATATTTTTCTAAACAATTGGTATTGTATCCTCCTTCTCAACCTTCTATTGAGCATGACTTACCCTTATGGTTAGAAGAGGAGGAAGAAGATGAATTATATTACAACACCCCCCACCCAATATGTACTTTGGACGTTATTATAGGAGGGGGGGAACCTGATGAAGATGATCTCATTGACCATATCATTCATTATCAACCTCCCACTCCCATACCAATTGATGAGTTGATAAAAGAATTTGGGAGTAATCCTTGGGCTAACTTATGCCCTATTTAATCAATTTTTGACCATGTCAATATTGTATATTTTGGCCCATTCAAAACCTTAAATATCAACCCTTCTCTCTCATCCAAACATGAAGAACAATTGTGCAAAGTGCTGAGGCAACACTTGGATGATTTTTCTTGGGACTATAAGGAAATGAAAGTTGTGCATCCCTCAATTTGTACTCACCATATTTACATCAAGGAGGGATGAAAGCATGTGTTCCAACCCAAGACAAGGATGAACCCAACTCTTAAGGACATTGTGAAAGAAGAACTGCAAAAAATACTCGATGCAAGGTTCATATACCCCAATTCATACAATGAGTGGGTGTCACCTCTTGTGTTAGTTCCTAATAAGACTGTGAAGTGGAGAATCTATGTAGATTATCGAGAACTCAACAAGGCTACAAAGAACGACTGCTTCCCCTTTTCCTTCATTGACCAAGTCCTAGATAGCCTTGCGGGGAAGAAGATAACTTTCCAAAAAATAATAAAAATAACTAATTAACTAAACATAATATATCTATAAACAATTCAAAATAATTAAAGCTTATTAATCTACATTCTATTTAGATACTAACAATTTTAAAATAATTTAAAATTATATATTTAAATCCATTAAAATAATAGAACAATATTATAATTAAATACATTATACAAGTCAAACATCAAAATCAAATTTCAAGATGCTAAATAAATCAATCGATTAAATAAAACATTAATAAAATGCATTTCTTAATGAGAACCCTAATAACTAATCAAACCCTAATTTCATAGAAAAATCAAATTAATTCTAAATTAAATCATCTATTAAACAATTATATATATATATATATATATATATATATATATATATATATATATATATATATATATATATATATATATATATATAGATATATATATATATATCTATATATATATATATAGATATATATATATATATATATATATATATATATATATATATATATATATATATATATATATATATATATATTCCAAATAGCAAATAAACCTAGCCAACTAACTCTTTTCTTAATAATTCTTTCCAAAATCTATATACATACATAAGTTTAGCTCTACAATACATCATTAATCTTCTCTTAAACTATTAGCGTATCCCCTGAAGATGGACTCACTTGGAAGTCTGAAACATTGGGTTAATTAAACTCCATTAACATGTTATTCCTCTCTTCTCTTATAAAATTCAAATTTATGTTGGACCAACAGCTGTCAAGAGGCCCTTGGAAGTGTTGAAAGAAAAGTTTACCATTGCACCCATCCTAAGAGGTCCCAACTGGGCATTTCCTTTTCATATCCATACTAATGCATTAGATAAACTTGTGGGGGGAGCCTTGGGTCAAGTAGAGGATAAGTTTCCTTATGTTATTTACTTCATTAGTAAGCTTTTTTCTAAAGCTGAGCTAAATTACACTGTCACTGAAAAGGAGCTCTTAGTTGTAGTACATTATTTAACAAATTTAGGTATTATATCACTAGGTACCAAAATTTTATTCATACTAATCACGCAACAACCTTTAAATATTTGATGAAAAATCATGATATTAATGCTAGGATAATTATGTGGTCATTATTGTTACAACATTGTGATTTGACTATTATTGAAAAACTAGGAAAAGAAAATGTGGATGCATATTTTTTGTCCATGTTAACCTTGCTTGTAGGTAATGAAGAGATGGTGGATGATCAACTCCCAGATGAGCACCTTTTTTCCATCTCGGTTCTTTCCCCTTGGTTTTTTGACATAGAAAACTAATTGGTAGATTAAAAGGAATATTAATTCTTATAAAGTTATTAATTATAAATTAATGTCGAAAGTATTATCTCTAGGAATTTCATAAATTTCTAAGGATTTTTAATTATATTGTAAAAACTCAATTATAAATAAAATAATAAATTGTGGATTAAACAATAATATTAATATTATTAAAAATTAAAAATTTATAATTATACATTATAATTAAATAAATTAAAATTAAAATTAAAATTAAAATCATTTCAATATTGATTTATAACCCAATTATTCTTATAAAATTACTAACTATAATAATTATTAAGTATTATTAATTATTAATTAACCTAACCTAAAACATGTCCGCTACCATCATTCCCGTTCTCTCACACCTCTATTTATTCATCCCGTTGAGATCTAGCTTATATATCTTTTGATCTATCCTGATGATGAGCCACAATGGATGGCTTGAAACATCGATTTACATAATCATGAATGAAATAATCCCGGAAGAACGCACTACACAGAAGACTAATCGCAGAAGCCTCAGAACAATAATAATATCTTCTTAGTGATAAGTACAATGCACCCTTAACAATCTTGCAAACATTTTTTATGTTCTATTTGGTAACATGCTCATCACAACACACTTTCCTTTTTACACCAAGCTCAAACCTGAAAGTGTACTCATAATTTGTTTCAACCAACATATAATTTGTGTAGTGCTACATGGATATGCATTCCCATAGTAGGGGACAGTCCACACACTTCCTACTATTTGAGGATGTGGGTACTATATTCTCTTACAACTTAGATCTTCATCTTCCAAATTATCTAAATTAATGAAAAACAATGGGGATGAATGATTTGGGAATTTTGATTATTATGTTGTTACATCATTGAATGTATCTTATGATTTATTTTGTTGCTTGTGAATTGTAATGAAATATGATACTCACATGTCGTTATGGATAAGATTTCAATAATTTATGTTCAATTTTTAATATTTTTTATTTTAATTTTTTAATATTTTAGGAAGGCCTCCTATGTTGGACACCTTAATGTCTTGTATGCTTCCACACATCCCCCATAATGGATACCCCACTTTGATATCCTAGAACCTTGGTGGAACCTTGTTTTCTAAACAATGTGTTATATTTCATGGTTAGTGACAGGCATGGCGAACATTTAACAATCTTGTAGACATTTTTATGTTTTTCTTTGGTAACCTACAAATCACAACACACATTCTACCTTTTATACCAAGATCATACCTTAAAATGGACACATAATTTTTTTTCAACCAAAATAAGTTTTTGAAAAAGCTTTATATTTTATGGATCTTCAACAAAACCATCATCAAACCATCTCTATGTTAAGGTTCACTTGTGAACATTATTAGTTGGATTGACTATGAAGTAACAAAACTATTGGTTGTCCAATAACTTCCATTTTGAGGAGCAAGTTCTGTAGATCAGAAGCTCTAAAGTCACGAATGAAGTGGGAATTGTGATAAATCCTAGCCAATTCTTCTAGAAAAAACAACTAATTGATGAGCATTCAAGTAGTGTGATTTTTCTACCAGTGATACATTAGTCTTGGAAGAGCGCATTTTAGACAATTAATAATTTTGTGGTGCAAATGAACAAGTATAATTTATGAGTGAGTTTATTTCATGGTAAAATATAAACAAGACATCATTTTAAAAAGAAGTTAATCCTATCATCTACAGAGTGAATATTTTTGGCATTATGACACAGGTGTTATCCTTGATGGTAACTCACTCAGATGACAGATCACAATTCAGCAGGTTAACAACACAGAGTTACAGATCAGACTTCACAAAATGAGGAAAGAGAGGTATACACAAGTTCACCTTGACAAAGTAGCGTATACATGCGGGTTAACAGACCAAAAGAAGCGTATACGTACACACGTACTTTCACAGAATGAAAGGCGCGTATATCTTGGAAAACTAAGTTCTGGTCCATGGTATTTTGGTCCATGGTATTGGTCCAAGATATATGGTCCGAGGTATTTGGTCCAAGGTATTGGTCCCAAGTGGTTTTCCTCCATGTTATTGAGTAAGGCCTAAGACTATAAAAGGAGGAGAAGATAATTAGGAAAAGTCACTCAAGTATTGAATATCTGATGAAGAACAAGATCTAGTATACAGGTTATTGGGTTATGGTGCATAGCTGGATTTGAACCAAGGAAGAACCTTAGTGCTTGATGAAGGATAAGGTCTAATGATGGGTCAAGATCTTAAGGCTTGAAGTGAAGTATCTTTATGTGGTTTGATCATTTATCTGAATAACTGGCACATGTTGTAGTCTGTAAATATGATGATCTCGGTATAATTAAAGTTTGGAATTGTTGTAATGTTTAAATCATCATTTACAGATCTGTACGCAGGTTCACTTCAGAAAAGGCGGGTATACATGCTGGTTCTGCATATCAAAACAGCGTATACATCTTAAATTTTATTTGCAGATCTGTACATAGGTTCGCCTTGAGAAAAGCGCGTATGCGTGCAGGTTTGACACATGGAAGTAGCGTACACCTCATAAAATATGTTTTAGCTGCTTCTATTTGCTGTTGCAGTGTTCTGGGTTCTGGCTTGGGTTCTGGTTGCTGTATTCTGGTTACAGCATTTTGAAATATCAAATTGAAGGGTTGTCAAAGTGATTGATTTATTCAGTTGTGGTTGGTGCAAAGGAGATTGGTCGATGCAGATATATTTGATGATTGAATGATATTATTGATGGATCCAGTCTGAAAATTTATGAAACGTGGTCCCTGTAAGAAAAAAGAAGGTTGTAGCCTTCTGTAGGCTGGCACCTACATACTAGTAAATATATCAGCTAGTACAAGAGCTAGGGGGTTGTAGCTCCCTTCCAGGAGAAGCTGGAGAACGAGAGAAGGTTGTAGCCTTCTACAAGTAGAAGCCTGCGTACTGGTATAAGACTGCACCAGTACAAAAATTGTAAAAAGAAGTTTCTTATTAAAAAGAAGATAGAGATGATTGCAACAGGTGGTTTTCACCCACATTGGGTTTCCACCTTATATCTTGTGTTCATATGTGTGAATGTCTGTTCTGTTTTTACTACACTTGGTTACTGTTTATATGGTTCTGATGCACTAATTAAAGATCAACATATGATGAATTAACTGAATCATAAGTTTGCAGGATATATGCTAGTTGCCTTAAACACAATTGTGTATACACACAAGTTCCATTAACTGAAGTATCATATATGAATCTAATTATGGAAATGAAAAATTATTGACTTTCTAATACTGATTCATCCCCCCTCTCACTATTATGTCCAACAATTGGTATCAGAGCAGGTCCTTCAGAAGAAGCTTGATCGCTTGAAGGAAGATCCATCATCATGAGTAATCAAGAAAGAGAGGGATCCATCAGACCACCAATCTTTTATGGAAGCAACTTCGTTTATTGGAAGGTGTTAGCCTCCTGCTGCAGCAGGTATTCATTTTTCATGATTAACATTTTTACATGCCAAATATGTCATACTTTGCTGGCTGCAATGTTCCATATTTCTAGAACAGACCAAAGAAGATGCCATGAAAGTGTCATGGTCCAAATGCCACTGCTGTATTCCATTTTTGGTAAGATTTTCAGTTAAGGGAAGGCCAAACAGCTAAATCTTGGTCTCCCTATATTTCAATTTCCTGTTGTAGAATATAGAGAATGTATCTGTCCAAACAGCTAAATCTTGGCAGATTTGTAGATAAGTAGAGAATAAAGGGACCCAACTGTTTAATCTGGGCCCTAGCAGAAATAAGTGTAAATTTAGATAGGAAAAATTGTAAAGCTGGGTCTGCAAGTCTAAATGCACCCACCCATAAAAGAAGAAAAAATGTTAGAAAAGTAGGCTGGGTAGGTAGCTGTGTGGTTGCAGAATGATAATTTGTGATCAGTTTTGTGGTACAAAGTATTTTATCTTTTCAGATCACAGTGCAGGCAGTTTTTATGCAAAAGGGCTCAAAGGTGAACATCACTAACTCCCCTTTCTTCTAAATTCCCCAAAGCCACTTACTAACTTCCCAAAGAGGTCAAGATCTGCTTACCTCTTAGTCTCATCATACTCCATATCAGTTGCCTTGGTGAAGATCTGCTTCACTCAAGGATCTCAGTTCTCTACAAGTTCTTTTTCCCAAATTTAGCCTAAGGTCCCTGACCCTAGCACTTGCTGGTCACCTTCATATTAATTACTAACAGTATTATATAAATCCCTATCAGTTTTCCCATTCCCCTATTAAAATCATGTATATAAAACTCCTTTATGTAAATACTCCCTCCCAGGCATTATAGCCATAATTCTACTCAGTCTGGGAAATCACAGTCCATCTGGGGATGTCTTTAGCCCATCCGAGTCATTAAGGAGCTAGTTTGACATCTGGTCAGCTAGTAACCTCTCCCCTAGCCCAAAAACCCCTCAAAAACCTTAAAAACCCATTTTTGCACCTGTTTCCTACGTTCTGTACATAAAATATTAACCCCGCTTGTCAAAAAACCCATATTCCACCCTTGTCCCTAAGTCCGAATGTAAATATATTAACCCGCGCCTTTTTAACACATAAAAACCCCATTCCCTAAGTCTAAAACCGTCGCCGCAAATAATTAAAAAGGGAATATTCCTGCGCATATGCCTCCCCTTATCCCTCCGTCATATCGCACTCCCCGCCAACCATTGGATCACCCGCCCCACAGATCAACAGTGGGCGGGCCGTCCCATCCCCGACCTGCCCGACATTTAGCATCCGGGAGATGGGCGGTATTGCCGCCGTACCTCCCGCCACGCGTCAAGCGTTGGGCTGTGGCGGAGCCCTCTCCCCCGAAACCACCTTTGTCCATAAGCGGTGTGCCCAAAACCGGAAACCGCCCTTGCCTGCGTCACCCGCCTGCCCAGTGACGTCACCCCCTACACAATCACCGCTTACGTCACCCCCCTGCCTAGTCACTATGTCGAGTCACCTGCCTGCGTGGCCTCCTGCCACGTCACTGCCACGTATCCCTGCCACCGTACCTACCACGTCACCATCCGTACATGATGACGTCACCCGCCGTACAATGTCACATCATGCTGACGTCATGAGCACTTTTTTGGCGCAAAGGGAAAAAAAATCGCACTTCGGAGCCCCGGAATCCGATTCTGAGGTAGTTTTTGATGAGCGATTTCGCTAGATTTTTTGGGCCTGAATAGGGAATCTTTTCATTCTGCGGCCCCCGGCAAGCCTGAAAGGCGCCGAATGACCCATTTTTCTTCGCGAAGCTTGCCAAAAGGAGCAGAAAACAGTTTTGAAAGAAACAGAGGCCGAGCAGCGGCCATTTATTTGTGAATAAGACCCACAGCACCTCAGAACAGCATCAATTTATTGCCAAAGGGTATCAGAGGAAGAAGGAGAACCAAAGAGTATCAGCCAAAGATTTTTTAGGGGCCCGAAGCACTTAAACATTGATGAGCCCCCCAGAAAGTCAAATCAAGAGGAGTAAGCCCATCCTAGCTCTCAAATCACAGTCAAAGGCATTTAAAACCGCCGAACAGCAAGGGTGCAAAGACCAATGCACAGTTATGACAGATGAAAAGCACAGAGCCACCAGGACAGATATTAACTCATTTTGATACAGCTGCCCCCAACAAAGCTCAAAGATATTTTCTGGCATTTATTTCTGGATAGGATTAGGTTAAAGTAATCAATTTTCTGTCAGACCTGTTAGGTCGGCTGTAATAGATAATTTTGGATAAATCTTCCCTATATATACCACCCTCTGTTTTGTTTAAAGGGTCGGTTGGTTGATAGTTTTTTCGGTGAAGACTCACACTGTATACCTGATATGTTTTCTGTAATCAAAGACTGCTGAAACGCTTGGAGGAAAGACTATCTGCTCTGTGTTTAATGGTTTGAAGAAGTGAATTTGGAATTCATGTGCTGCAACATGACTCAATAATTTTTCCTATCTCTGTTTTTTCCATTAATATACCATCTAAATAGCAGAAAGAAAGAATAGTCTAGAATTGGTTTAATTGCCCTCTATGCTCATTTTCTGTTGTTTCTTTATGTTTTCCTTTGGATCAGTCATGAATATGAATTCCCTTCGGCTCATATTTCCCCTAATCCATTCATCTTTGACAGTTGTCTAGGAATTCTTAACTGCTCCTAGATAGAGCTCATTCACCTTCCCCCTTTAAGCATAGTGAGAGATTCTTTGTTGCCTCTCATTCCTTATCCCTCATTCCATCCTTTTAAGCTTTAAGTGTTGTTTCATGAGCAGCTACCTTGCTCCTTATTTCTCTTATGACCAAGAAAACGCACCAGCAGTCCGACTCCTTGACTCCACGCCCAATGGTTTGAAACTTACCAGACTATGTTTTACCTCTCTACCTGAAAACATCATCCTTCCCACCAAAAAACAAAACAAAACCCTTGGACTCGATAACTAGCCTGAAATCATTTTAAACAAAGCTAAATCATAAAGAGAGAGCCCTCTCTGATTGTAGGTTGGCTAGAACCTACAGTCCAAAGTTGGTCTGTGGTTACCTCGGCCGTATCCTTTTCCGGAGCTTAAGGACAACCTGAGTGATAACATAATGGCGACTCCGCTGGGGACCTTCCTCAGATAGTTTCACAAAGAAAGTTGGAAAGCTCCTCTGGGAAGAACCAAACCTTCGCAACCATTTTTCAAGTCTAGTTCTGATCTTTGATGGTGGACAGAGATCAGGCACTCAAAGTTAATACATCCACCTGGCGACTCCACATCATCCTCATAATAAAGACTCCACCGGAGAGATGAACCCAAAAGAAATTTATGAGCAGATCAGGCTTTTGACCTGGATTATGATCCAAGAGGTCATGTTCTTTCTCTTCCATAAAATTTTGCTGTACATATTGTTTAAATTCAACTTTTATGATTTTCCTTTTGAAAATGTTGAAGAAAACCCTCCTTGCACATTAGAACAACAGCCTCTAAATGCTGCTGATGCTCACCTTATAGTCAAGGGGGACACTATTGTCAAATCAAATCATCCTATCCCTGTTCACACCGAACCCAATCATTTAGCCCCTGTACACAATCCCCTGCCTCGTAAGGTCCCTGATAGATATAAGCCACTCATTTTGCCTCCCGTGCTTAAACCTTTGCCCAAAAATCATCCCATGTATCTCCCAAGATTTGATGGAGAGAATGGAGTTACTGCCCAAAAGCATATCCAGGCTTTTGATGATTATTTAAACATTTTTGAAGTAGAAGATGAGGATGTTAGTGTTAGGTTGTTTGCCCTTTCTTTGCAAAGTGAAGTTAGGACTTGGTTTAAAGCATTGCCTGAGGCAAGCATCTCAAATCTCCAGCAGTTATTCAAACTCTTCCTTGATAGATGGATGATCAAAGTCAATTTCCTCGTGCTCATAGAAGAATATAATCAGTTAAAAAGGATTCCAAATGAATCTGTTGAGCAATTTTCTGACTGATTCAATCAAGTTTATCATTCTATACCATTGAATATAAGACCTCCCCCTGATTTGGCCCTATTACATTATCCAAGCAGCATTTGATCCAGAAATAGAATTCTATCTGAGAGAAAGAAGCCCCTCTACTATGCAACAGATGCAGAACATGGCAGTAGATGTAGAGGTTAATCTGAAAGTTAGGGAGGGGAAGTTGAAAGCAGAAAAAGGGGATGAACTTGATATCTTTGTAAAGAAAGTAGAGGAATTAAAGCAGATGTGCACAACAAAAGTTGAACGTTTAGAGCACCAGAACATATCTGTTTTGCAAAAGGAAAGGAATGATATTCATGAACAAACCTGTCACAAAACAGATGACATATTCATACCGCCATACATGATGGAGCAGTCTGTTGATATAATGTATGAATATAATAGCTTCTCTTCTTTCAACTGTCTGCCCAAATATGATCAGTATGATGATGATTATGAGCCTGACGACCAAATCAGCCTTACAGAGGAGTCAGACATTATTTTGGCAGAAAGCACAGTTCAGGTTCAGCTGCCTGAACACAATGATCAGAATGCCCATCTCAGCCATGAAGAAAAAGAAGAAAGCGCAGAATGTGTTGATTTCAGTAAAGGAACTTTACCATTTTGTTTCAGGTCTTTTCAGTTTATTAGGGAAAATTATCATGCTATCAATAATCAAGTGTCACCGTGTTCTGTTACTGATCAGCTTGAGGAAAGTCCAGGCCCTGCTCCTAAAGCATCAACACTAGATTTGCAGCCCCAAAGTGCCAGTGAATGTCAGATTGAGGAAGACTCAGAAGTGGCAGCATGTGACTAGATAATCCAACTAGATTCCCTGCCATTGGGTTTGCAGCCATCTCAAATATTTGAAGAAGAAAAAGAACAGTCAGCACAAATCTGTCAGGTGCCATCTGAACAGGCTTTCAAAGAATTACAGGTTCCATCCCATGTTTTGCATAATTCATCTGACGGCAAGTTGTGTGATGAGGTAAATCACTGCTCTTCTCCGCTAGAAAGCTGCAAAGGACAATATCAAGATGTTGATGGTTCCCCAATTTCAAAGCATGATAGCTATCCCAAACTTTTGTACAATTCTTCAAGTCAGTCCAGCAATAATGTATATATACTCCAGGACCCTTTTGTACAGTTTCTTGTTTCAGCAAAGAAGGTTAGCAGCTTCCTGATCTTCTCAAAGATTAATAAAGCCATATCAGATTGCAAGATCTCCATTTCAGGTAACAACAAGCACAAGCAGCAGGGGCCATTCATATTTATAATGCTTAAGTGGCTGCATTGGCTGTTTCATTTCACTTAACAGCAAAGTAAGTACTGGTTAGAGTAGGTAGGTAGGATTAATAAGGCAGCCGGCCAAGCAAATTTTGCAGAATACAGCAGCAATTGAATACAAGGCAGTCTGACCTGCTGTTCTTGGCATTTCACAAGGAAAAGCCATCCCCAAGTGGAGCCACTGTTAGCCTCCTGCTGCAATAGGTATTCATTTTTCATGATTGACATTTTTACATGCCAAATATGTCATACTTTGTTGGCTGCAATGTTCCATATTTCCAGAACAGACCAAAGAAGATGCCATGAAAGTGTCATGGTCTGAATGCCACTGCTGTATTCCATTTTTGGTAAGATTTTCAGTTAAGGGAAGGCCCAACAGTTAAATCTTGGTCTCCTTAGATTTCAATTTCCTGTTGTAGAATATAGAGAATGTATCTGTCCAATCAGCTAAATCTTGGCAGATTTGTAGATAAGTAGAGAATCAAAGGGACCCAACTGTTTAATCTGGGCCCTGGCAGAAATAAGTGTAAATTTAGATAGGAAAAATTGTAAAGCTGGGTCTGCAAGTCTAAATGCACCCACCCATAAAAGAAGAAAAAATGTTAGAAAAGTAGGCTGGATAGGTAGCTGTGTGGTTGCAGAATGATAATTTGTGATCAGTTTTGTGGTACAAAGTATTTTATCTTTTCAGATCACAGTGCAGGCAGCTTTTATGCAAAAGGGCTCAAAGGTGAACATCACTAACTCCCCTTTCTTCTAAATTCCCCAAAGCCACTTACTAACTTCCCAAAGAGGTCAAGATTTGCTTGCCTCTTAGTCTCATCATACTCCATATCATTTGCCTTGGTGAAGATCTGCTTCACTCAAGGATCTCAGTTCTCTACAAGTTCTTTTTCCCAAATTTAGCCTAAGGTCCCTGACCCTAGCGCTTGCTGGTCACCTTCATATTAACTACTAACAGTATTATATAAATCCCTATCAGTTTTCCCATTCCCCTATTAAAATCATGTATATAAAACTCCCTTATGTAAATACTCCCTCCCAGGCATTATAGCCATAATTCTACTGAGTTCGGGAAATCACAGTCCATCTGGGGCTGTCTTTAGCCCATCCGAGTCATTAAGGAGCTAGTTTGACATCTGGTCAGCTAGTAACCTCTCCCCTAGCCCAAAAACCCCTCAAAAACCTTAAAAAACCCATTTTTGCACCTGTTTCCTATGTTCTGTACATAAAATATTAACCCCGCTTGTCAAAAAACCCATATTCCACCCTTGTCCCTAAGTCCGAATGTAAATATATTAACCCGCGCCTTTTTAACACATAAAAACCCCATTCCCTAAGTCTAAACCCGCCGCCGCAAATAATTAAAAAGGGAATATTCCTGTGCATATGCCGCCCCTTATCCCTCCATCATATCGCACTCCCCGCCAACCATTGGATCACCCGCCCCACAGATCAACAGTGGGCGGGCCGTCCCATCCTCGACCTGCCCGACGTTTAGCGTCCGGGAGATGGGCGGTATTGCCGCCGTACCTCCCGCCACGCGTCAAGCGTTGGGCTGTGGCGGAGCCCTCTCCCCCGAAACCACCTTTGTCCATAAGCGGTGCACCCAAAACCGGAAACCGCCCCTGCCTGCGTCACCCGCCTGCCCAGTGACGTCACCCCCTGCACAATCACCGCTTACGTCACCCCCCTGCCCAGTCATTATGTCGAGTCACCTGCCTGCGTGGCCTCCTGCCACGTATCCCTGCCACCGTACCTACCACATCACCATCCGCACATGATGACATCATGCTGACATCACCCGTCGTACAATGTCACATCATGCTGACGTCATCAACACTTTTTTGGCGCGAAGGGCAAAAAATCACACTTCGAAGCCCCGGAATCCGATTCTGAGGCAGTTTTTGATGAGCAATTTGCGCCTACGCTAGATTTTTTGGGCCTGAATAGGGAATCTTTTCATTCTGCGGCCCCCGGCAAGCCCGAAAGGCGCCGAATGACCCATTTTTCTTCGCGAAGCTTGCCGGAAGGAGCAGAAAACAGTTTTGAAAGAAACAGAGGCCGAGCAGCGGCCATTTATTTGTGAATAAGACCCACAGCACCTCAGAACAGCATCAATTTATTGCCAAAGGGTATCAGAGGAAGAAGGAGAGCCAAAGAGTATCAGCCGAAGATTTTTTAGGGGCCCGAAGCACTTAAACATTGATGAGCCCCCCAGAAAGTCAAATCAAGAGGAGTAAGCCCATCCTAGCTCTCAAATCACAGTCAGAGGCATTTAAAACCGCCGAACAGCAAGGGTGCAAAGACCAATGCACAGTTATGACAGATGAAAAGCACAGAGCCACCAGGACAGATATTAACTCATTTTGATACAGCTGCCCCCAACAAAGCTCAAAGATATTTTCTGGCATTTATTTCTGGATAGGATTAGGTTAAAGTAATCAATTTTCTGTCAGACCTGTTAGGTCGGCTGTAATAGATAATTTTGGATAAATCTTCCCTATATATACCACCCTCTATTTTGTTTAAAGGGTCGGTTGGTTGATAGTTTTTTCGGTGAAGACTCGCACTATATACCTGATATGTTTTCTGTAATCAAAGACTGCTGAAAAGCTTGGAGGAAAGACTGTCTGCTCTGTGTTTAATGGTTTGAAGAAGTGAATTTGGAATTCATGTGCTGCAACATGACTCAATAAGTTTTCCTATCTCTGTTTTTTCCATTGATATACCGTCTAAATAGCAGAAAGAAAGAATAGTCTAGAATTGGTTTAATTGCCCTCTATGCTCATTTTCTGTTGTTTCTTTATGTTTTCCTCTGGATCAGTCATGAATATGAATTCCCTTCGGCTCATATTTCCCCTAATCCATTCATCTTTGACAGTTGTCTAGGAATTCTTAACTACTCCTAGATAGAGCTCATTCACCTTCCCCCTTTAAGCATAGTGAGAGATTCTTTGTTGCCTCTCATTCCTTATCCCTCATTCCATCCTTTTAAGCTTTAAGTGTTGTTTCATGAGCAGCTACCTTGCTCCTTATTTCTCTTGTGACCAAGAAAACGCACCAGCAGTCCGACTCCTTGACTCCACGCCCAATGGTTTGAAACTTACCAGACTATGTTTTACCTCTCTACCTGAAAACATCATCCTTCCCACCAAAAAACAAAACAAAACCTTTGGACTCGATAACTAGCCTGAAATCATTTTAAACAAAGCTAAATCATAAAGAGAGAGCCCTCTCTGATTGCAGGTTGGTTAGAACCTGCAGTCCAAAGTTGGTTTGTGGTTACCTCGGTCGTATCCTTTTCCGGAGCTTAAGAACAACCTGAGTGATAACAGAAGGTAAGAACCACAGCCTATCTTCAATCTCTTGGAACAGATGTCTAGGAAATCGTGGAAGGAGGATATACATTTCCATCAGCAATTCCTACAGATGGGGAAGGTAAAAAGCAATATGAAACTAATGCCATGGCTATCAATACATTATTGGGAAGTCTGTCACAATAAAAAAATTCAAAGTTATGCAGCTCAAATCTGCCAAAGAAATATGGGACAAAATCATTCTAAGCTATGAAGGAGACTCTCAGGTAAAACATGCAAAACTGCAAACTCTCGTAATTCAATATGAAACTCTCAAAATTCACAATGATGAAGGTATATCTAGTTACTTCTTACGTATAGATGAGATTGTTAATTACATGAAGAATTTGGGTGAAGAGATAAGAGAAGTTACTTTAGTTGAAAATGTTTTAAGATCCTTGTTTGCTAAGTTTGAATAAAAAGTATCTACCATAGAAGAAAAGCAGGATCTTACTATGACACAGTTGCACGGAATCTTAACTGCTTTCGAGATGAGAAAAGGAGGTCCATCAGATATGAGAGAAGCCACATTTAAAGCTTCAGGAAGAGAAGAACTCAATGAATTAGGACATATTTCAGAAGGAGAGGAAGAAGCAAACTTTGTCAAGAACCTTCAATGGGGTTCCGAAAGATTCAGAGGTAAACTACCTTTCAAATGTTTTGCTTGTGGAAGAGTCGGTCATTATGCTGCCAAATGTCCTCATAAAGATAAGCTTGATAAAGGTAAGGAATCAACAAAATGGAATAGAAAACAAAGTGTAAGTAAGAAGAGTTAGTATACGCATTAAGATAGCAATGGTTTATCAATTACTGATGAAGATGAAAATAGTAATGACTATAGACTTCTGATGGCTTTTGAAGATGATGATTTCTTGGATGCTTTAGATGAATATGACCTTTATGAAGAAATCTCTAAACTCAAAGTCTGTTTAGAAGAAAAGAATATGATTATAGATACTTTGACATTCCAACTTGCTGAAAGAGAAAAACACAATGAAAAACTAGAATGTGGAATTGTGGGTCTAAGAAAGGATATTGAGAAAACAAAATCTCTCAATCTTAGATTTGCTAAAGGATCAGAAACCTTAAATGAAATTATCAAAGTGCATCATTCTCCTCTGATAAAAGCAGGTCTTGGATATACTAAAGAAGCATCTCAAGCACAGAAGCCGTCAACCTCCACTAAAAGCTATCTTGATGCAGCAAAGAGCAGTGAACAGTTTGATAATCGTCGGCAAAGGCGTAAGGCAGATCACCAGGAAAATCAAGCTCAATTTACTTCAAGGATGAACAGAAGCTACAATCAACCTCAGGTAAATCATACCCAATCTGGCTCAAGAATGAATATCAATAGAAACTACAATCACCAAGTCAGTAGATTCGATAATCGGAGGAGCTTCTTTAATGGCCAATGTTTTTCATGTAATAACTTTGGACACAAAGCTGCTCAATGTGTTGCTTACAAGACCATCATGACTAGAGAAGCACGAAATCAAAGGAATGTGACAGGGATCATGAAACGGACCTACAATAACTTTTCTCTTCTTGAAAATGAAATAGAATGTTCTATATGTAACAACTTTGGCCATGAAGAATCTGAAAGCATGAGTAAATTTTGGCAAACATCTCAGAAGGAGAAAACTCCATTAAATCCAAAAATATGGAGAAAGAAAGAACCGCAAACAGAAAGATGTGGTATAGCCTTGTATGCAAAAGGACAAGAAAATCAGTGGTACATCGACAGTGGATGCTCAAAACACATGACAGGTGACAAAGAAAAACTTCACTCATATAATGCCTTAGAAAAGGAAAAGAAGGTCTCATTTGGAAATGACACTCCTGCTGTCATAAAAGGTAAAGGCTCTGTTCTCTTAAAAGAAAAAGTTAAAGTTGGGAATGTTATGTATGTTGATGGTCTAAAGCATAACCTGTTGAGTGTCAGTCAAATGTGTGATCAAGGAAATGAAGTAGTATTTCGATCAAATGGATGTGTTGTTCATGAGCTTGATACAGGAGAAACTGTGATCAAAGGTGTAATAACTCCAAACAACTTATACATACTCAAGGGAGGACAACAACAGTGCTATCTAAGCAAAAATGATGAACACTGGCTATGGCACAGAAGATTGGGGCATCTAAGCTTCTCTCAAATAAGAAAAGCATGCAGATTCCAGGCTGTTCGTGATCTTCTTGATATCAGCATTCCAGAAAATAAAATATGCAAATCATGTCAATTTGGTAAGCAAACCAGATCGCACTTCCCTGAAAAGGAAGGATCAGCTAGTAAGCCTCTTGAACTTGTTCATACTGATTTATGTGGACCATCAAGGAAAAAATCACCTCGTGGAGAAGAATACTTTATATTGTTCATTGATGATTTTTCTAGAATGTGTTGGATAGGACTTCTAAAGCATAAAGATGAAGCATTTGAAAAATTCAAAGCCTTCAAAGCTTTGGTTGAAAATGAATCAAATCACAAAATCAAATGCCTCAGATCTGATCGAGGAGGGGAATTTACCTCAGATGAATTCTTTGACTTTTGTGAAGAACATGGAATAAAAAGGCAATTCTCCACTGCAAGGAATCCTCAACAAAATGGAGTGGTAAAAAGGATGAACAAAACTGTTCAACAAATGGCTCGTGCTATGCTAGATGAGTCTGGAACTCCTGCAACCTTCTGGGGTGAAGCTGCATTCGCTGTCGTCATTATTCTCAACCAAGCAAATGTTTGGGTAAACAGCACTCAAACTCCACATGAACTTTGGTATGGTAAGACTCCTACTATAAAATACTTCAAAGTTTTTAGAAGCAAATGTTACATCAAAAGGACTCGTGAAAAACTTGGTAAGTTTGAACCCAGAGTAGATGAAGGTATTCTCCTTGGTTACTCTTCCCGAAGTAAAGGATATAAATGTTATAATAAAAGGCTTGGGAAAATTATTGAAAGTATTGATGTTGTGGTTGATGAAGCATGCAAAAATCCAAAGAAAATAAAAACTGAAGATTATGAAGAAGATGAGGATTATCCTTCCACATCAAATCAGACTAATTCTGAAGAAGAAACCAATGAAGCACCAGAAGAAGAGATAATGGTAGAAGAAAAGACTTCATCCAGGTTTGATCAGAAAAATCATCCAGAGACTCAAATTTTTGGACAGAAAGAGGCAGGTGTGCAGACAAGAAGAACTATTACAGAATCTTCAAGCTATCTAGCATTGCTATCCTCCACTGAACCTCAAAATGTAAATGAAGCATGTAAAGATGAATGTCGGGTCAAGGCCATGAATGAAGAACTTGAGCAAATTGAAAAGAATAACACTTGGGAATTAGTTCCTAGACCTCATGATAAGAATATCAAAGGAACTAATTGGATATTCAAAAACAAGGTAAATGAAAATGGAGAAGTTATTAGAAACAAGGCCAGACTTGTTTTTAAAGTATATGGTCAACAAGAAGGTATAGATTTTGAAGAAAATTTTGCACCTGTTGCTAGACTTGAAGACATAAGAATGTTTCTTTCTCTTTCTAGTTTTCAAAAATTCAAAGTATACCAAATGGATGTAAAATCTGCCTTTCTTAATGGAGAATTAGAAGAAGAAATCTATATTGAGCAACCAGATGGATTAATTCTTGGAAATGATTCAAAACTTGTATGCAGACTCACTAAGGCTCTCTATGGTCTAAAACAAGCTCCAAGGGCCTGGTATTAGCGTCTTGACAAATATCTCCATCAACAAGGTTTTTCAAAAGGATCGGCTAATAGCAAACTATATACAAAGATTGACAATAATAAATTGCTAATACTTGTTGTGTATGTTGATGATATCATTTTTGGTAGCAATGAAGAGGCCATGAGTCGGAATTTTGCTTCAGTAATGCAGCAAGAATTTGAAATGTCCCTACTTGGTGAGCTTACATATTTTCTTGGTCTACAAGTTCAACAAAATAGAGATGGTATTTTTCTATCACAAACCAAATATCTCAAACAGATCTTGAAAAAATACGGCATGGAAGATTCTAAACAAGTATGTACCTCAATGGTAACAGGATGCAGTCTCAGCTCAAATGATGAATCAGCAGTTGTACATCAACCAACTTATAGATCCATGATTGGAAGTTTGTTTTATCTAACAAGTACCCGACCAGACATCATGCAAGCAGTAGGAATAGTTGGAAGATTCCAAGAAAATCCAAAGGAATCACACCTTCAGACAGTCATAAGGATCTTCAAATATCTTCAAGGAACACAAAACTTTGGCTTGTGGTATCCTAGAGATACAAATCTACACGTCATGCATATACAGATGTAGATTGGGCAGGAAGTGTTGATGACAGAAAAAGCACTAGTGGTGGTGCATTTTATATGGTTTCAAGGTTAGTGTCTTAGTTCAGCAAGAAACAAAGTTCAATTGCATTATCTAACGCTGAAGCAGAATACGTGGCTGCTGCATCTTGCTTCACACAACTACTTTGGATGATGCAAACATTGCAAGACATTTAGATCCCATGTACTCCACCCATCTCCATTCTATGTGATAATACAAGTGTCGTCAGTATTTCAAAGAATCCAGTCATGCATTCCAAGACCAAGCACATACCCATCAAATATCATTTTCTACGAGAACAAGTGCTTGAACAAAAGGTCAAATTGGAGTATGTTGCCTCCAAAGAACAGGTTGCTGATATATTCACCAAACCACTACCTAGAGAGACATTTGACTATCTTAGACAGAAGTTGGGAATAGTTGATGCATCATCCTGTTGTTAAATCCTAACTATTTCAGATAAAGGTTAGTATACGCGAGTTTCATGAAGCGTAGTCGCGTACATACGCTGGTATCTATGGATACAGTCACGTATTTGTTGGTTTGAGGAAAAGAAGTGGGCCAAACTCAGGAAGAAAGGGGTCTGATATGTTTTAGTGAACTATCTGCTCTACTTGATGATGGTTACAGTCTATGGATGACATGTGGAAATATGTTGGTTCTCATAAGTTGTTGATAACTTGATGTATATTTGATTGATGATGATGCCTTGATAACTCTTTTATTATATGAAATGATCAGATCTGAAAGTGATCATCTGACACAAGTTCAGGGGGAGTATATGATTCTAATAATGCATTGTTGGCATTATCTTAGAAGATCTTGGTACAGATTCACACAATTCTTCTTGATTCAGGTGGAACAGGTTTACGGGGAGAACATGGTTGCTGGTCTGGATGCTGATTGGCCGATGTCGCTGATGATAGTTGCTGATGACTATCATGGTCTTGTATAAGATATTTGGTCTCAGTTATATATGTCATGTACATATTTTAATGTAAAGGTCATGAAACGACCTATTTTTTTACCTCACTATGCATGGGATGGATGATGTAATGTTCTTGTTTTGACATGTATAAACAATTGGTATATCCCCACTTGGTTGGGTGGATGAGTCAAACTTGGTATATCCCCACTTGGTTGGGTGGATGAGTCAAACTTGGTATATCCCCACTTGGTTGGGAGATGGATGTATGTATGAGTCATTAGTGATAGGAAGGTCATTTATGATGTATGTATAGAGTCATGTTCTTCTTTTAGAACATCTTTTTACAGACCTTGCTTATATTCAGGGGAAGCATGGAGCTCAATCAGCACACTTCAGCATATCAGAAAATTTAGCATGTACTCAAAGGGAGCGTAACCCTTTTCCCTTGATGAAAAAGGGGGAGAGTGACTTGGGGTTGCCATCAAGTCCAAAGGGGGAGATTGTTGCCATTATGACATAGGTGTTGTCCTTGATGGCAACTCACTCAGATGACAAATCATAGTTCAGTAGGTTAACAACACAGAGTTACAGATCAGACTTCACAGAATGAGGAAAGAGAGGTATACGTAGGTTCACCTTGACAAAGAAGTGTATACACGTGGGTTAACAGACCAAAAGGAGCATATACATACACATGCACTTTTACATAATGAAAGGCGCGTATATCTTGGAAAACTAAGTTTTGGTCCAAGGTATTTGATCCATGGTATTTTGGTCCATGGTATTTTGATCCATGGTATTTTGATCCATCGTATTGTTACAAGATATATGGTCCGAGGTATTAGGTCCAAGGTATTGGTCCTAAGTGGTTTTCCTCCATGGTATTGAGTAAGGCCTAAGACTATAAAAGGAGGAGAAGATCATTAGGAAAAGGCACTCAAGTATTGAATATCTGATGAAAAACAAGATCTAGTATACAGGTTATTGGGTTATGGTGCATAGCTGGATTTGAATCAAGGATGAACCTTAGCGCTTGATGAAGGATAAGATCTAATGATGGGTCGAGATCTTAAGGCTTGAAGTGAAGTATCTTAATGTGGTTTGATCATTTATCTAAATAACTAGCGCATGTTGCAGTCTATAAATATGATGATCTTGGTATAACTAAAGTCTGGAATTGTTGTAATGTTTAAATCATCATTTACAGATCTGTACGCAAGTTCACTTTAGAAAAGGGTATACATGTTGGTTCTGCATATCAGAACAACGTATACATCTTAAATTTGATTTGCAGATCTGTAAAGGTTCGCCTTGAGAAAAGCGCGTATGCACGCAGGTTCGACACACGGAAGTAGCGTATACCTCATAAAATATGTTTTAGCTGCTTCTGTTTGTTGTTGTAGTGTTCTGGGTTTTGGCTTGGGTTCTGGTTACTATATTCTGGTTATAGCATTTTGAAAGATCAAATTGAAGGGTTGTCAAAGTGATTGATTGATTCAGTTGTGGTTGGTGCAAAGGAGATTGGTTGATGCAAATATATTTGATGATTGAATGATGTTATTGATGGATCCAATCTGAAAATTTATGAAACGTGGTCCCTGGAAGAAAAGAGAAGGTTGTAGCCTTCTGTAGTCCGACACCTACGTAATAGTAAACATATCAGCTAGTACAAGAGCTAGGGGGTTGTAGCTCCCTTCCAGGAGAAGCTGGAGAATGAGAGAAGGTTGTAGTCTTCTACAGGTAGAAGCCTGTGTACTGGTATATGACTGCACCAGTACAAAAATCGTAAAAAGAAGTTTCTTATTAAAAAGAAGATAGATACGATTGCAGTAGGTGGTTTTCACCCACATTGGGTTTCCACCTTATATCTTGTGTTCATATGTGTGATTGTATGTTCTGTTTTTGCTGCACCTCGTTAATGTTTATATGGTTCCGATGCACTGATTAAAGATCAACATATGATGAATTAACTGAATCATAAGTTTGCAAGATATACGCTAGTTGCCTTAAACACAGTTGCGTATACATGCAAGTTCCATTAACTGAAGTAGCGTATATGAATATGATTATGGAAATGAAAAATTATTGACTTGCTAATACTGATTCACCCCCCCCCCCCCCCCCCCCCCCAATATTATTTCCAACAAATATTGTACACCTTTCAGTTATAATTTTCATGTGCTCCAAAAAATGCTAATGATCATACAAATAAACAAAACTATCCAAACCGTTTTTCCATTTTAACATTTAATTTAAGTTGTAATGAAACAAACCAAAAATAATTCATATATCAAACATCAGTTGAAAACACCTACACTCAAAAAGAAAATGTCATTAACATACAAAAATAATAAATATGTAAATACAAGAATTTATGAGACCTTTCAAAATGGAGAGATGAACTCCAATGGCATTGGTCTCCTCTAAAGAAGAAAATCATCTAACCGATAAACTAAAAGTTGAATATGAAGCGCAAAGCAACTTGCTCAAAGTGGAAAACTAAAACCAAGAGCTAAAAACATGTTAAGCATATTTGGTTACAAAGTGAGTACATCCACCACCTTGCAAAGTGACCAGGAGGGAAAGTGTAGGATTTTTTATTTCCATTGGAATTGATCTTCATGAATTGAGATGAAATATGAAATATACCAATGCAAGAAATTACAAGCTCAACATAAAGGGAGCACCTAAATGTTGGAATAACTTAGGTAGCAACATTAAGTCCTTGGTTCAATTCAATATACTATAGGATTTGGCTCCAAATAAGTGTAAAGTCATATAAAAATAAAATAAAATGAAACCTTTGTTGTGAGCCTCCTGATCGAATTGAACAACAAACCTTTCAACAAATCTTGCAATGACACAATCACTTAACTCCCAAGCCAACTTAGCATACCACCAAACCTACTAGTATTAGGAAAACATGTGATTTTATCAAAAGGACATGTTTACATATCTGGTTATAAAATAGGGCACAACCACCATATTATACAAAGGTTGGGAGAGAAATCGGGGCCTTTTTTCTCTCCATAGAAATTGCAATTAGTAACTTGAGGTCATATGTGAAGCACCTATTCAAGAAATAATAATTTCAATGCAAAGGCATGCATGGATATTGGAAGAACTAAATTTTAAGATCATTGATCAAATCAATATCCTAAATGGGTTAGTTCCAAATAATTGTGAAGTGACAAAAATAAAGTGAATGCTTTGTTATAAACAAGGGGGGGTGAACTACTAACATTTCCACAATTCTTGCATCACTAAAGTCACTAAACACCTAAAAACACATGGCCCCAACATGGTCTGGGTCAAGGAATTTAATTTCCCTCTTCAAAAATCATGAAACAAGAGAAATAAATCCACGAGAGTTAACCTGTGTTGGTGGCCATTTTTGAATTTCCCCATTGACAAAGGGAGAGAGAGGTTGAAATAAATGGGATTCTAAAAGGTAGATCTAAAAGGGTGAAATTGGAATTTAGTGACACGAGTCAAATAAATAACAAACTAACAATGTTCTATCTATGTCAATTCTAGTTTGTTATATTTCTAAAGCATTGCAAATGATCTTCCTATATGTCCCAAACTTGAATGTAGTGATAGAGGAGAATCCATAATCACTAAACAACCAAACAAAATTACCCTACAAGGTTTGGATCAAGGTGTTCTATGTCCCCAATAAAAAATTATGAACAAAATAATTTAATCCTTGGGATTTTATCAAATATTACTAATCATAGTATGGCATTGCATCACAACACAAATACACCTATTACTAAACCCACTTTCAAGAAATATGCAATGTACAAAACTCAACAACATCAAAACTAGAGAATATAACTAATATACCATACAATACAATGTTAGAATTTGAGATAAATATAAAAACTAGTCATGAGCCATGTTTGACCATGGTTGACTATGATTGGACATTGTTGAGAATAGTTAGAAATAATTGTTTATGATTCACCATCATTGGTAATGGTTTCAATTTTTAACCAATCTTTATGTACTTTGCCTCTGTTTTAGAGAGAGCTACTATTCTTTGTAGCCTTGATACCCAAGATACTGTTGCATCTGCAAATGTATACAAATAACCTATAGTGGACTTTCTAGTGTCCATATCTCCATCCATATCTACATCTTTAAATCCTTCAAGCACAACCCCATTATGAACAAAACATAAACAATAATGACTAGTGCCCTTGAGATACCTCAAAATCCATTCTACTGCTTGCCAATGTCGTTTTCCTAGATTGGCATGGGACCCACTCACTACTCCCACTAAATATGAAATGTCTAGTCATGTACATACCATGGCATACATCAAGCATCCAACTATTGAAGCATAAGAAATCTTGCTCATTTGTTCCTTCTCCTTGTCATCATTAGGACATAACTCAGTACTCAACTTGAAGTGGGATACAAGGGGTATACCAACCGGTTTGGCATCCTTCCTATTAAACATTTCAAGAACATTCTTGATATATTTTTTTTGTGACAACCATAACATTTTGTTTTCCTATCATGCATGATCCTCATGCCCAATATTTGTTAGGCTAGACCCAAATCCTTCATTCCAAATCTGCTGCCAAAATATTTCTTCAATCTATTGATCGTATTGTTATCATGCCCAACAATCAACATGTTATCCAAATATAATAATAATATGATATACTTTCCTTGATCATACCTCTTGATATAGACACAATGGTCAGCTTCCAACTTGTGAAAACCATGTTCCAACATGAATGAATAAAATTTCTTATACCATTTTCAAGGTGCTTGTTTCAACCATTAGAGGCTCATCTTCAACCTGCAAACTAGGTCTTCCTTCCTCTTTCTATGAAGCCTTCTGACTGCTCCATATAAATTTCTTCCTCCATTTCACCATGAAGGAAAGAAATTATTACATCTAACTTTTCACATTCTAAGTCTAAAGAAGCAACAAGGCCAAGAATGACTTTGATGGATGACATTTTGAAAACAGGTGAGAAAATATCAGTGAAGTCAATACCTTCTTTTTGGGCAAATCCTTTCACCACCAACCTTACTTTATACCTCTCCTTATTTTCGTCACCTTAATGCTTAATCTTTTATACCCATTTATTTTGTAGAGCCTTTCTACCTTTTGAGAGATTTACCAATCCCCAAGTTTTATTTTCCAGCAAAGAGTTCATTTCTTCATCTATTGTTTTCTTCCATTATTTATTGTGCTCAACTTTACACGCCTCTTCAAAATGATTAGACTCGCCTTCATTAGTTAATAAAATATAGTTTGAATGATGATATCTTTGTGAAGGCTTATGAGACCTAAAAGATTTGCGAACGAACTGTGGTGGTGCGTTATCAGTTTGAGTCTACTTTAAATGTTCATGTAAGATTCCTTCTTCTTGGTGTTCATAATTTTCCACTTTCTATCCTTCCTTCTCTTGAATTTGTTGTCCATTTTCTTGGATTGGTGGGATGTTTTCATGCTGCTCTTCAAACCTGTCAATAGTGTTTTTGACCTCCAACTCACCTACAAACCTCTTAAACATTTATGACTCACTAAATATAACATCCCTACTTCTAATAACTTTACGTTTTACGGGATCCCATAGAAGATAACCAAATTATTCAACAACATATCCCGGAAAAATGCATTACATAGATTTACCATCTAGCTTAGTTCTATTTTCTTTAGGAATATGTAAAAATGCTTCACATCAAAATATTTTCAAATGAGAATAATTCAACTTCTTACCAATGCAAACTTCTTCAGGAATGGCTCCATCCAAGGCTGTAGTAGGAGATCGAATTATAAGGTAACAAGTTGTCCTTACTGTTTTTTTCCCAGAAATGCTTCTCCAAACCAAAATTCGACAACATACTACTCACTTTCTCCATAATGGTGCGATTCATCCTTTCTAGAACACCATTCTATTGAGGAGTACCAGACATAGTGTTCTCATGCTTTGTACCAAAAGTATTGCAATATTCCTTGAATGCTTTTGAGCAATATTCTCCACCATTATTTATTCTTAGGGACTTGAGAAATTTGTTAGTATTTCTTTCAACAACAACATGGAATTTTTGAAATATTTCAAACACTTCACTTTTACTTTTCATAGGGTAGGCCTAAACATTCTTAGATGCATCATCTATAAATGTTACAAAATACCATGCTCCTCCTAATTACTTAATGTTAACAGACACAAACACATATGGCGTATCAATTCTAACATTTTTTTATTCTTTTCATGGCCACCTCTAAGGAATGAAACCCTTTTTGGTCGACCATATATAAAATGCTCACAAAGATCAAGATAGTAGGATTTCAAGCCTGCTAGTAACTTTTTACCAATGAGGATTTTTAAGCCCTTCTCGCTAATTTGACCTAAACGCTTATGAAACAGATCTGCTAAACCTCTTTCTTTTGTGACAACAACCAAATATGATTTTCTTATCGTTGCCTTCAATGTATATAATGTTCCTGTCTTGTGTCCTCTGGACACGACCAATCCTCCTTTGTCGATTTTTCAGCCTTCTTTTCCAAAACTTGTGAAATATCCTTCATCATCCAGTCGTCCCATAGAGATCAAACTCATATGAATTTCTGGTATGCGCCTGACCTCTTTCAACAATATACCGTGTCCATCCTTCATCCCAATTTGGACATCTCCCACTCCAACAATACTGCGAAAATGCTTGTTCCCCAAATGCACTCTACCATAATCACCAGGATTATATACAACAAAATTATCTTTGCATGGGGTTACATGGTGAGATTCCCCAGAGTCAAGGATACAATAAAATCTATTGCTAGATGTATATAATCGTGCATCCTCTACTGGAACAATAAATAACACATCACCATTTGTGACTACAATAATAGTCTCACCTTCATTTGTGTTGGATGACTTACAATTTGTGTTGCCCGGTTTCTGATCCATTTTTCCTTTCTTCTAGACTCGACACTCTTTCTTCATGTGCCCAAGTTTGCTACAATGAAAGTAGATGAGCCTTCCCCTCCTTTATTTTGATCAGCCTCTCGATCTTGATTGCTCTTGTCAGCCTCGATCAGTTCTCCTACCACGATCAACGAGAGCTAGAGCTTCACCTCCCTGGTTTTCCACAATTGACTTGTGGCATAGCTCCTCATTCATTAAACTATAGCTGACATCATCAAACTTTAGGGTCCCTGCAAGTGTTGAAGTGCTCATAGCTACAATTAAATTTTCCCAGTTGTCTAGCATAGAACACATTAACAAAATAGCTCTAATTTCATCATATATAATTATTTAACAAAGGCAAGCTGACTAGTAATAATATTGAAATCATTCAAGTGCTCTGCAACTGAAGCACCCTCCTTCATCTTGAAATTATAAATTTTCTTCATTAAGAACATTTTTTTTATGGCGTGTTCTTCTCATATAGATCATGGAGCTTCTTCCATAATTATTCTATCGTCTTTTCTCCGAACACATTGAAATACACATTCTTTGCTAGATATTGGAAAATTATAGCAATCTCTTGTCTATCTAATTTATTCCATTCTTCATCCATCATCAATGAGGGTTTCTTTGCTACACCCTCAATCAGAAAATACTAATATTTTAAAATTAATATATCCTTCATCTGTGATTTCCATAGGGAAAAATTAGCCACGCTCAACTTCTCCATCTCATTTAATGTTGTTATCTCCATTCTTAATAAAATCCATACCCCCAAAAAAAATTAAGACTCCAATTACAAAGAAAAACTTTAATTATTACACTTTTTAAAATAAAGAGCCAAAAACCATCTCCTTTAAAAAAAATTACGATATAACAAAGATCACCGCTCTCTTTTTTTTAATATAATTTGTCACTGAGGAAAAATAGGTCACTCTTTAAATTAAATTTCATGAAACTTTCCACATATATAATCGTAGATTTAATGTTATTGATTTGCGTCTTTTGCTCTATGCTTTGTGTGTTCTTTTCCGAAGTCATTGCATTCATGTTTTTGGAATAATAACATTAATGTAAGATTTAATGTTATTTCTATTTCTAATAGAATAATATATTAGGCTCTTGCTTGCCCTTATTACTTCTTAGCATTAACTAAAATTAGTAACATTAAGAGATGTAAAAAGGAAATTACAATCCTCAAATCGTTTGAGAATTACAGATTATATCCCCTTACGACATTCAAGATGACATACAAAGGAATTTACCAAAATAGTGTTTTCATACAACACCTTTTAATGCACCCTTCCAGTAGTGATCCCACCCGAATTTGACCAACATACCACCAATTTCTTGACAGTAGGTTGTTGGCTGAAATCTCCATATGCTTCATCGAACTCCTTCACACTCAAATTTCTAACAAACAACCACAACCTCCGCTTAACAGGATTGAATGTGTGTGCAACTCACAAACATGTCCCATGACACTAACGTATGTTGCAGGTCCTCCACTGAGACTCGACACTCCAAGAACATCTGCCAAGGATCAAATTGATGATGAATTCGTGAAAGATACCAAGCATGTTGAGTATTGAACCGATGACGCATATGTATCCTCTCACCATAAGACAACTCTCCCTTGACTCCGATACTAGTTGATGGGATTCAGAGGAGCACAGATAGAAGCAAAATCCTTTAATTGAGAGACAACATAACACCAAATTTAGAGACAATATCAGAGAACTAAAATAATAGTCAATGGAGAACAAAAATCACAGACTTTTATTACATTGCAGGCCGTGTCTTTCTTACATTTCTCAGATTGAGGCAAGAGTACATATTTATAGATGATCTAAGGCTCTATGAACATGTTTTCTGCATGTGCACAATGCGTTGTCTAGAAGTCGATGGGCGGTTGAGTTGTTGCCAAAATATGACATGGGCGATGGGTGTCAGGAGAGTTGGAGTCAGACGGTGTTGGCTTCATGGGTTTCACATTAAACACATTTTAACTTATAGAGTTTCAAAAATATCTTAGAAAAACACCTTCTCACAAACCATTTGATATTTCGTAAAGGGGTAGTGTAACTTATAAACAAAATAGCCTTTTTCACCAGAATTCAACAAAATTTGGCAATATAATTTCAAGATTTTTTGTTGTTTAAAATACATTTTTGAATGCATAAATAGATTCAACGCCCTGAAAAACCCTAGGGCACTCTAATTATGCATATTAAACAATTTAAACTCATGATTTTGAGACATCTTTTGGTAAAAATCACATTGCAGAAATTTTGTCGACACATTTCGAACCATCCAATGTGGTTCATCATCATGACAAGATGAAGAATTAGATCTAGGCACCAGATTAAATAGAGATGACATCAAGAAGATAAATCCAACTCAAATGGTTAGATTAAAAAAACATCTCTATTTAATCTGGTGCCTAGATCTAATTCTTCATCTTGTCTTGACGATTAACCACACTAGATGGTTTGAAAAGTGTCGACAAAATTGATGCAGTGTGATTTTTACCGAAAGATGTCTAAAAATTAAGATATGGATCACAGAAGTCTAAATTTAGAAATTTAAACTCATGTTTTTAAAAATCTCTGTCGAATTTTGATTAAAATTAACCAGAAAAAATATCTTTAAAAGGGTTATTTCGTCTAAACTACGCTTTTGATAAATATTCTTTCAAACTTTTTAAATCATGAAAAAGTAATTATGTATTCACCCTAGAACCTATTTAAATTGAACTTCGCAATGAATGGGTGACCTCTGAGTTAATCTTAGAGTTGTAGTGACCACAAGGAATTCATTTGAAATGAATCGAATTTATACGTACCAAAAATATATTACGTAGAAAGCGTTGTGCATTATTATAGCTGACGTAGGCATGGTATAATGCATTCAGTTTTACCGTTGACTAGGTATTATTTTGTCTTTGACTAAAAAATTGTTTATCCATAGTTTAATATTAAGAATTCAATTTTTATTATTTTTTGTTATTATTGAAATTTATTTATTTGTATTGTGATTGGTTGAGGTCTTATTATGGGTATTTTAGTAACTTCCATTTCTATTAGTTACTAGTTTTTGGTATTTTGTTTTATTTCCTTTTAATTCAATGTTTTGATTTTTTCTCTCTTTTTTTTATTATTTTTTTTTCATGAATTATAATTTTTTCACAATATTTTCAATTTAAGGTGACTTATTATTATATAAAAAAACATATTTTAATAAATTTAATTATAAACAATTACTTATATTAATAAAAATAAAACACACACATATATCTATATTTTTTAATATAAACAATATTAGTTACTCATATTTCTTAATTTTTTGTGATAGTATTCAACAATATAATATTTTATTAGTTGTATTATTTTTGTGATGAAATCTTTGTTTTTATTATTTTTTGTTTCATTAAGCTATATTTAAGTTAAGCTACAAATACTAGCTGCTATATAATCTTTGTTTTAATTCTATATACAAAATAAAATAAATTCACTTATTAAATATTTAAGATTAAATATACCCTAACATTTCCAAAAATTTGTTACATACAAAAACGTAGCGCATTTTTTTAATTTTATATGGAAAATAAAAGAAATTCACATTGTAAATATTTAAGATTAGATACACCCTAAGCATTACATGTGAGCCATGATTTTTAAATTCGAATTTCTGTAAGACGATATTCATAGATCAAATCTGAGCTTACATCTCCCCATGGGACCACCAAAATCTAAGTTGTTGGCAAGAAAATGGTATAAAAAATAAAAATTATGCTTCACGTTGTAGAGACATTTTTCATCAAGTTTGATTACTATGTTGATGATAATGTTATATATTATTTAATTAATAATATAATTTTAAATTATATTTTTAAATAATGGTAAATTCTTGGACAAGTAAAGTTTTAATTGTTATGAAATTAAAATATATTTATTTATGACGCGTTGCTTTAAAATCTATACAATAATGTGAATAATGAAATTGGTTGGCTCCACAAAATCAAACATGGAATCTCATACTTTTCCTTATATGCCGATAAAAGAATGCCGATCAATGAAAGACCATTTATTATAAAATAAAGAAGTTGAGAAATCTGATAATGAAAAGTGGATATGGTCGTACGTTTAAATCTATACATTTGTTCCAATAGGGAAATCGATGCCGTTGGTCCCTTGGAAAGGACATCAAATTGTAATTATTATATTTCCCAAAGTTCTGGGTAATTACACTTTCATTTAAAGCTCGAGAATGATCTAGTATGACTTGGATTTCAAGTTTTAAAGTAAAATAGTCTATTTCTTAAATTTAGATTTTCGTATATATTTTTGGGTATTTATTCAGTTAAAGTTATTAGTTTATTTAAAAAATTGAAAATATGATAAATTTCTTTCCTCAAAGATTTCAAACCAAAAAATCAGTTCCATCAATGTTCCCAACTAAAATAGCAAAAATATGTGCTTGTTGTTGTAAACAAACATCAACCCACGATGGATTGGCACCATGGAATCTCAACTAATGGAGTGCAAAAGACGTGAGCCCTCTAGCCCCAGCCCGACGCCTTGGAATCTCGTCCAATGGAGTGCAAAAGATGTGACCCCTCCTGCCCCGGGCAGAGCGCGGTCCATGGGTGGACGAACAAAAGGATGTGAGGGGGTAGGAAGGGATAAGCTATGGCGTGGGACATCGTATAGGCTGCCAAATGTGTTCATATAGGAAAGGTCAAAAGAACTTCCAAAATTTTCGATAGGAAAAATCCACTAATCCAAAAAGTATGAATAAGAAACTGCAGTCGAAAATGGTGGGGAGGAATCAACAGAAAATGGGACAGCAAGTTGAAGTCAAGCAATCAAAAGTGGCAAGTCGACTAGAAACTAATCAACAACATAAACTCTCTTTACAATGTTGGGATTGTGGAGAACCTTATTATTTCAAAAATCATCTTCAATGAATTCACATTGAGCAGGTTGCTAACTTTCAAAAAGTCTTCGTGGTAAGAGATTTGGCCAAAAGTACTCCACGGATTAACGCAACCTTGGACAATGGCCAGGCTAAATATCAACTTATAATGATAGAAATTGAAGGTAAATTGTTTAAACATTATTTTTCCATTTTAATTAATCGAGGTGCAAGTTTGAGTTGCATTAGTCCAAAACTAGTAGAATTGTGTAATTTACAAATAGTGAGATTTAAAACCCCTTGATTGGTACAATTGGCTACTGGAGCCAAATGAAGGGTGACAGCTAAGGTAGAAAATTGCACCCTTGAGGCAGCTGGACAACAAATTGTAGCAAATTTATATATTTCACCTTTAGGTGCATATGATGTACTGGTTGGAATGGATTGGTTGGAGAAACATTGGTCGATAGTAAATTACAAAGAGAAAACTGAAGGTTTCCTTGGAGAGGATGGTGAAACGCAAGAAATTCAAGGAATTAAGAGATCTATTAAACTATGACCTATTACCACTAATCTGTTGCAGAGATGAATTCAAAAACACTGCCAAATCTATACAGTGCAGGTAGGTTATACAAATTCTAAAGAAAAAATAACCACTTTGGAGGATGTACCAATTATTCATGAATTTGTTGATGTTTTCCCAGAGGAAATACTTAGGCTACCACCTAAGGGAAACATTGATTTCACCATAGAGTTAATTCTGGGTGAAACCCCAGTGTCAATAACGCCATATTGTATGAGTGTACCTGAATTAACAAAACTCAAAATTCAACTACAAGAAATTATTGATAAAAGTTATATACGCCCAACTCTGTCACCTTGGGGATACCTTGTAGTACTTGTGTGGAAGAAGGATGGTACATTGCAGTTGTGCATTGATTATAGATAGTTGAACAAGCTAACTATTAAGAATAAATACTCGCTACCAAGGATTGATGATCTGTTTGATCAAGTTAAAGCGGCAACGGTGTTTTCAAAAATTGACTTAAGGTTTCAATGTTATCAAATACAAATTAAGGAGGAGGATATATGTAAGATAGTTCCAAACTCGATACAGACACTATGAGTTCGTAGTGTTACCCTTTGTGCTTACCAATGCCCCTGCCACGTTTATGAGTTTGATGAATGGTATATTCCATCTTTATTTAAACAAATTTGTCCTAATATTTATTGACAATATTTTCATATACTCTAAGAATTTAGAGGACCATGAAAAGCACTTGAGAATCATTCTGCAAACTTTACGGGATAACCAGCTATATGCTAAATACAGTAACTGTGGTTTCTACAAGAATCAAATTCAGTATCTGTGACACATTATACCATTAGAAGGAATAGTCGTACATCCCAAAAATATCAAAACCATCATGGAATGGCTTGTCCCCAAGAATGTTGCAGACATTCGGTCCTTCATGAGGTTAACTGGATACTATCATCGATTTATTGAAGGATTTTCTAAATCTACCTATCCGCTTACCTCCCTGCAAAAGAAAGGAAAGGATTTCAAGTGGACAACAGAATGTCAACAAGGTTTTGAACACTTGAAGCAATTACTAACTTTTGCCTTGTTTTAAAGGTCATGGATCTCGAGAACGAATTCGTTGTATGTATTGATGCTTGCAAGGAAGGTGTTGGAGGGGCGTTGATGTAGGATGGAAAGGTCATCGATTACGAATCCCGTAAATTAAAGAATCATAGGCAGTGATATTCTGCCTATGATTTGGAACTAACTGCAGTGGTGCATGCTTTAAAGGTATGGCGACATTACTTACTGGGTAAGAAATTCTTTTTAATGACAGATTACAGTAGTTTAACGAATTTCTTTAGTCAACCTCATTTAAAACGCTTGTAAAGCTAGATGGACTACTTTTCTGAGTGAATTCGACTTTGATATAAAGCATCTTAAAGGAAAGGAGAACTAAGTGGCTGATGCACTAAGTAGAAAATTATACTTCATATATGAAATTAGGTACAGTCGGGTGGAATTAAAATTTCTAGAGAAAATTTAAAAAGCTGCCCACGATGACCTTGAATATAAGTTTTTATGGCAACAAGCTAGTCAAGCACAGAGGTTGGGAAGGCAATCTGCTTATGGTTTAAATAGTGAGGGATTACTAACCTTTAAGGGTAGAATATATGTTCCTAACCAAATTTATGTTAAGCGGTTTATGATGGATGAGTTTCATAGAAGCCTGTATGCTGCTCACTTCGGATACCAAAAACTGTTCTCAAAAATTACAAAGAATTACTTTTGGCCAGGAATGAGGAGGGATATCACCAAATGCTTGGCTAAATGCTTAGAGTGCTAGCAAATTAAGGCATAATATCAGCGTCTTGTTGGGTTTCTCCATTTCCTCACCATTCTGGAATGGAAACTGGATACCATTACACTGGATTTTATAACAAGATTGCTTAAATCCAAGAAACTGAAGGACTATCATGGTAGTGGTGGATAAGTTAAGTAAAATAGCTCACTTTATACTGGTAAAATCCATGTATAAAACAATTGAAATTATAGTGAAAGAAATATTTCAGATGCATGGTATACCAAGAGTGGTGATCTCAAATAGGGATGTAAAATTTATATCTGTTTTTTGGACAGCCATGTTCATAGGATTGGGGACTCAAATCTAGTTTAGCACCACATATCATCCTCAAACTGATGGACAGACTAAGTGGGTGAATCAAGTGCTGCAGGATATGTTAATAATGTACGTAATGAAGCAACCAACTAAGTGGGAAGAGATCTCCAAATAGTTGAGTTTTCTTATAACAATGGTCATCACGAATCCTTGGGAATGAGCCCCTTTGAAGTATTATATTGATCCGAACTTAAACAGGAACGCAAAAACTTACAGATATAATCATAAACATAGAGATGCAACAGAAAAACACTTCATTTCATTACTACAAAAATATTGAACTATGCTTACAAACAGAATGGAAATAGGATAGCTTGGGTGATGGTAACATATCTCTGAGAAGATATGTAGAGGCTCATGTTTTTGAATTGTGTTACAATGAGGATCAAGGGCTTATTTACTATTGGAAAATGTGAGAAAACCCTAAACAACCAAAATCGTTACCCTAGGGGATGTAACACCAAGAGTTTGTGGGCCCTGTTGGGGTTAGTTAGGCATCCAACTTCCCGGGGTCATAACTTGGTCATATTATCTCCGTTTGGTACGTACGATACCTTGTTAGAAAGGTCTCGTCGAGTACTCCATGTTTCATTGCAGGCCCCTTTCTATGGCCATGGGCTTGCCACGAACCCCAAAAAAACATCGTTTAGGGGGTCAAAACTGCTCCGGAAGTTGAGGACCCGAAAAAATACTAAAAATAATAAATGTTGAAATGAACAAAGAAACAGATGAAATTGACTGGGGGTCTAGAGAGAATAGACAAGTGGCAACCAATATCCACTTGGATCATTCCTCCCCCCTTAGGAATCAATGGTCCCCATTTTGTGCAAAGCCTCCATGAGGTGAGAAAATCTCTGTTGAACCTGGTCCCTAGTAAACCACTTGCTTTGGTGAAGGAGTTGCCCTGCTTTGACAACTCGATATAGTTGTATCTTTTGTTGCCGAGTGTTCTTGATCTGTGTGTCCAGGATATGATCAATTGTGGCCTATTCCTTGCAGTTCGAGTTGAGCTCTGTTAGTGTGAGTTGTTCTGCAATGTCAATTGTGTCCAACAATAGTGAAAAGTATGACTGAAGATAATCTACATTAAACACTAAGTGCACACATAATTTCGAGCAAACTTTTTTTTGTAAGACGAGATTCATATTACATCTTTGAGAATAAAATGGTATTAAAAACAAAAATCATACTTCACGTTGTTGACATAATTTTCATTATGTTTAATTACTATGTTGTTAATTATTTAATGAATAATATATTTTTAAGTTATACTTTTTAAATACGGTTAAATTCTTTAACGATTTAAACTTTATTAAAATACGGTTAAATTCTTTAACGATTTAAGCTTTATTATTATTAAATTAAAATGCATTGATCTATGACGCATTGCTTTAACATCTAGAATAATGTGAATAATGAGAGTGGCAGGCTACAGAATCAAACATGGAATCTCATACTTTTCCCTATATGCCGAAAACTGAAGGTCGACCAACAGAAGAGAAATCTTATAATGAAAACTAGATATATTTGTACGTCTATCATTATACTTTTGTTCCGCGATGGAAAGAGGTGTAGTTGGTGGTCCCATGGACGTACATCAAAGTGTAATTATTATATTTCCCAAAGTTGCTTGTAATGATAGTATACATCTCATTTAAAGCTATGGAATGGTTTAGCATGACTTGGACTTCAAGATTTCTTCTTCGCTGTTTAAAGTAAAGCACTCCATTTTCAATTATTATTATTTTTGGGTATTTATTTTAACATGATAAGCCAGCCCAAATTATTCATTTCCCGTGAATTCTGATGAAAGGTGAATATCATGCACCTTTTAGAAATCGAAAGCATAGCAAATTTTCCATCCGAAAGGATTCCAACCCAAAAGGAATCCTTCACATCAATGTTCCCAACTAAAATGACAAAAATATATAATTGTTGCCCAAAAAAGATATCAACCCACAATGGATGAGCACGACGGAATCTCGTCCGACGGAGTGCAAAAGACGTGACCCGCTCCTGCCCCGGGCAGAGCGCGGTCCCCGGTAGACGCAGAGAAAGACGTCAGAGGGCAGGAAGGGACAATCGTATATGTGCCCTCCGAGTCACTTCAAACGTCATCCTAGTTACGCATATCTATCAATATCCATAGAGTTATAGTTCTATTAATGTAGGGGTAGTATAGGTTAATTTTTAAATTTAATCAAATATAAAATTTAATTGATAACATATATTGTGTTATATATATATATATTTTAATTAGAAGATCTAGAATCAATCTTTGTAGTTGTTTCTATATCAAGACAGGATTGGGAAATCCACCCCTTTAGCTCCTACCACAGTAGATCATTGTACTCAATAAAATTTGAACTTTGGTCTGTCGGACTTCACGCAAATAACTTACCATCAAACCATACATCACTATACTATACTACAGCATATATTAATAAAATTATAACTCTACAAATATGGGTTGACCACACTAAGACTGGACTGGATCAGAGGAGTTATCGTATTGAATGGTATTAACGTTGGAGATGGAAGCTACTTTTCTATGAGCGAGGCTGGGTTACAACGACTCCCAAACCTGTTGGCGGCTGTAGGCAGCACGAAGTGCCCTCTGTTTTCCGATGACGACTTCTATGTATTCTTGTACTATTTTTATTTATGTTAAATAAAAATTTTAGTGTAGTTGATAGAAAATTGACCAACTGAGTTATATTAACTTTTTAGATTTTATAAATAAGCACATTGATAATTTTTTAAAAATAATGATGTTTTTTAATTAAATAAATTAATTAAGAAAATATGATATGAATAAGTATTATGAAATGAGTTATAAAGTTTTTAGCATGTGATATTGATAAGCTATGACATTGACGTATGATTGTAATTTCCGTAATAAAATATGGATGAAGTTTTATGGTTAAAAATATTGCTATATGTTTTTAAAATGTATATATGTTTAACTTAAATGTTATTTCTCTGAGTGAGGCGAAGGCTACAACGACTCCCAACTTTGTTGGTGGCTATAGGCAGCACGAAGTGCCCTCTACTTTTCGATAACGACTTCTATGTATTATTATACTATTGTTATTTATGTTAAATAAATCTTTTAGTGCAGTTGACAGAAAATAGACCAACTTTGAGTTATATTAATCTTTTAGATTTTATAAATAAGAAAATTGATAATTTTTTTAAAATAATGATGTTTTTTTAATTAAATTGATTAATTAATAAATATGATATGAATAAGTGTTATAAAATGAGTTATAATTTTTTTAGCATGTGGTATTGATAAGTAATGATATTGACCCATGATATTGTAATCTCCATAATAAAATATGGATGAAGCTTCATGGTTAAAAATATTGCTATATGTTTTTAAAAATGTATATATGTTTAACTTAAATGTTATTTTTTTAATGAATAATAATAATAATAATAATAATAATAGAAAATAAAATTATAATTTAATAGATTTTTTATGATTTTTTAATTACTAAATAATTTTTTAAGCTTATATTGGATTGATGTCTATGGGCATTTACTAGCTATTTAATTTATATAAATATACTATTATATATAAGAATTGAAATTTTGTCAAAAATAATAGAATTTTTCCTAGTTAATTTTAACTAAATTTGGGCAGAGAATTTTTTTAAAAAACTCGAATTTAAGTTGTTTAATCTTTAAAATTCAGGTGCCCCAAAGATTTTTCAGGCTTTGAATTCATTTCTGCATTCACATGTATTTTAAATAACAAATAATCACAATCTTGTTTGAAATTGTCTGGCCTTATTGCCATAAAAAAGACCATTCCATTTATAAGTAAATGTGGGAATTTTACTGTGGTAAGAAACAGAATTGAAAGTTGCTGTTCTTTTATTTAAAAAAAAAAAAACAAAAAACTATAATGACATTATCCTATTGGCAAATTTAAATATATTGGAAAATATATATATTTCTTGAAATGCTGGCAGCCTCTGGAAGGAGGATTTGAAAAAAGAAAATCAGTTATGAAACTGATGGAAACTACCCTTTCACACGGGAAAAGTCCTGGGAAGGGGGACCCCTGTGCTGTAGTGACAGACAGGAGGATTCCAAGAAAGAAAACATAACAAGAAACTGGTTAAGTCTGGTAAGGACCAGATAACCAGGCACGAAGTGCATGAATCTTGTTGAGGGCTGTAGGCCTGCAAGATAGCTCGGGGGGAGAATCCAGTGTAACGATGGATCTCAAGGTTGGGTGGTTAAGAGCAAGTATGGAATGCAGGTGAATTTCTGGAGTACTTATTCACACTTCTGGCGAACCAGGTACGAGTTAACCATGAAGAAAGGTAGTTAGAATGTTGACTATACTACAGATTAATGTATAGTAGTCGACAAGTTAAACCTTTACAATTTAAATCTCTCTTAGAAGTTATAATGCTTTGCATATTCATAACAGAGGAATATTTATACTGAAGTGACAGAATATTTAGAAGTTATATAAATGCACAGAGATTACCAGTGCGTTTCAGGTAGTCCCATAAAAGAACCACAAGATTTCACCCGGAACAGAATATCATAGTGGTTAACCAAACGGCCAAGCACACACAGAAAGAAAAAGAAAACGACTAGAGAAAACCCTAGTGATTTCTGTGCCATGAATAAATCAAAACCTTAAAATTATTTCCATTAAAGCACGAGCAGGGGCGTATTAAATGGATACAATAAGCAAAACATACATATAACGAACCTCTGAGTCGAGGGTTAAGGCAAACAGAATTTGCAAGAGGAACCGTGTACCACAGAGCAAGACTAATACCGGCAAGAGTACACGATGTAAACTGTTATAAATCAACAAACTAACCGAATGATGCTAAACAGTAAACCATACCAAGAACGGGCGCGTCCAGCCGTCAGCACACGGCCGCATAAATAACTGTAGGTGTATTCATACATCAACAGATACATATGCATTCACTGTAGATAATAAACATATGCATTCACTGTGACGAAACCATAAACAAGTTCTAATCTAACTCTGCAGCGAATGGAAGCGACACACAATACCACTGCACAAGTAGTATTTAACGATACATAGAAAGAAGGGAACCGACAACTATTATGGGACTGACCCTACCGAATATCGAAAAATGAAACGGTATCTCCATACCATTCAAGAAAAGAGCATATCAATATCAGAACTGTAAATGATATTACCAAATAGTATACCACGAGCATTCCGGAAGGGCCGGTAAAGAAATAGTAATACAGTTCCCATAGTAAACAAAAATGAAGGTCTGAAGTGCAACCCTGTAATGACCATATATATAAACATTGGAAAACAAAGGAAAATAAGCGTTCAATTATCCAGAATTATCCTCTGTCCAGTAAGGTCGACTCAGCGGCCGAGAAACTACCATTGTTCACAAATATGTATAAATACAACAGAGGCATAAATGCCGGAAAACATAAAAAGACAAGTTTGTCCTCAAATTGATTAAACTGCTGCACAAATCCAAGTACGAGAGGAGTCGGCCTGCGATTTATAGCTCAGCAGGGTGGGTCGAAGGCATAACCCTGAGGACAAACAAATGCAAGCGCCATGAGGAACTCCTCTGGCAAATTCCCATCTAACATTCAACAGTAAGAAGAACGGCATGAACAGAGCATGTGGTACACCGAAACAGAGTAAACCCCAGACCTCGCACCCAGTTAAGGGTCGTCGGCATACCTGGAAGATACGAAGGGCGGTGGCTCTGTCATCCTACAAGCGGTAGGAAAGGCTGTAGCGGGTCTCGCCTGCACACCACTGTAACAAGGCCATTAATCAATATGAGCTTCCATCAGTAGGTAACGCATTCAATCTAAACACAAGCAAAACCAGAGTCGAATAAAAGTGCATGGCCTGTTATAAACAACTGTGCAGAAACAGAAATCCGTAACCAAGCAGTTACCTGTGTAAGCTGTGAGAGAAAGACCTTGAGACCTCGGTGCGAAAGAGGAATCCCGGAATGGCGGTGGGCAGAATCGAACGCGGGGTTGAATAACCAGAGGAGTGCTGAGAGACCTCCTCGCATTCCAAATGAACCATAGGTGCGATCCAAAGGGTTATGAATAACCCCAATCCCTTGGACGCATTCGAGCCCTCCGATCTGAATAACAGATCTCCACCGTCGAAATTGAGCGGGAGACCAAAGCGAGAAGTCCAAAAACGTAGTAACCAAGGAGTCACATGGCCACGCGGGTGAGCCATGCCACCTGGCGAGGAGCTGGTAAGGAAATTTATTACAGACAACAACCTGGCGCCGGAAAAGGGGTGCGGACATAAACTTTTCCGATCATCAACCAAATACACATGGCTCCCATGCAATCAGCTAGTCTCGGGTCAATAAAATCTAAACGTTAGACATCATTATCAAGGTTCAAACCATAGTGTTATTCCATTGTTGCGTAGTGATTGAACTGCACGGTCATGATTATGATAAAGTGTAGTTAGATGGTAAGAACCGTTTAGATTAATTAAATTTTATATATATATATATATATTTTGGGGTTGTGACAATATGGTATCAGAGCCAGGTTTCAATACTGTGGCCTCTGGAGCAGCATGATTCAGTTGTACGGATAACTATCCCATATATATATAAGGGAGAGAATTAATCAAACTAACTACTTTTCCTGTCCCATTTATTAGGGGTGAAACACAGAAACAGTAACCAGCTAATAGTCAACAACAGAAAGCAGTGGAAATGCAGGGAGCCGGCAGCGCTCCTCAGGAAAACCCAGAGCTGTGGGTACAGCTTGGTGAAGAGACACGTAGTACAAACCTTGCGATATTGGAAACTGTTCAGGAGCTGAAAAATGAGATGGCACGTTTACGGGAAGATAATGCGCGACTGACGGTGGAGCAAGAGAGAATTCTGAAGAGTTTGTCGGACAGACAGAACCCACCATTAGCTAATCCCAGTGCAGAACAGCAGAGGGTGACAGAAGAACGAAATTATCAAACTGCACCTGGAAATTCAGAGGAAAAGGAGGACCATTCTGATAATGTACTTGAACAACAGACTTCAAAACGACAGAAGATGGAGCTGCAGGGAGAATTTCGAAAAATTAAACCCCCACATTTTGATGGGGAACAGGAAGAAGCGGCTGAAGCATGGTTAATTAACATGAACAAATATTTCCAGCTGTATGAGTATGACCATAATTTGAAGGCACGACTGGCCATCTTCCAGCTACAGGGCAAAGCAACCCTGTGGTGGGAAGAAATTAAGATTGTCAAAGGAGTAAGCGAGCAGATCATAACATGGGAAAAGTTTCAGAAATACTTCAAGGAGAGATATCTGACCGAGCGTTTTTACGATGAAAAAGCACGAGAATTCCATGACTTACGGTTGGGACAACAGTCTATGGACGAGTTTATTAACCGCTTTACTTCCCTGCTTCGCTATGTGCCGTATATTAAGGAGGAGAAAGCCAAGGTGCAGAGATTTGTGAGCAGCTTACCTTTATATATAAGAGAAAGAATCGAGTTTGACAATCCTAGAACAATGGATGAAGCTATCCGTAAAGCTAGGATCTGTTATCAGCAGAATAAACAGAAGGGAGATATTTCAAATAAAAGATGGAGTGAAAGAAGGGGTAACAGAACTGCTGGGAACAGCAAAGGAAGTCGCAGTAACGGTAGTAAGGGAGCTGGCAAAGGACAGAATAGCAGAACTGTAGCAAGAAGTTCATTCTGGGCTAAGCCAACCAGTGAGACTAGAGTAAGTGAACAGCCTGCCAGGCAGGACACTGAAGGTATGGCCAGACCTCCAGTCCAATGTTGGGGCTGTGGAGGACCGCACTATGTCAAAAACTGCCCGCAGCGGAAGGGTATGGACCAGATATCTCAGATTCACGAAGCATCGACCGTTGGGGAGGTGGCACGTAGCGTACCAAGGATTAACACAGCCCTGGATGATCGTCAAGCGGAATACCAGCTGACTATGGTGGAATTTGAAGGTAAAATTTCAAATCTTTCTATAGCTGTTTTTATTGATCCAGGAGCTACTTTAAGTTATATTAGCCCAAAGATAGTAGAACAGTGTAAGCTACAATCTGAAAAATTCAGAAATCCATGGCTGGTACAGTTAGCTACGGGAGCCAAGAGACGGGTCTTGGCAAAAATTAATAACTGCTCTTTAACCGTAGCAGGACAGCCAATAGTAGTAGATCTGAATGTACTTCCGTTGGGTTCATACGACATCCTGATTGGGATGGATTGGCTGGAAAAACACTGGTCATTAGTAAACTGTAAGACGAAAACCATCTACTATAAAGATGACCTTGGGAAACAGCAGGAATTGCAAGGGATCAAGCACCCCGTGCAGATCCGACCCATCACAGCATCCCAGCTAGCTAAATGCCTCAAAAAGAAATGTCAAATTTACGCCATTCAGGTCGGCTATGCAAATCAGAAGGATAAAACATCTGCGCTGGACAATATCCCAGTGATACAGGAATTCGCGGATGTTTTTCCAGAAGAGATACCGGGGCTGCCACCTAAACGAGATATAGATTTTACCATAGAACTGACACCAGGGGCAGCACCAGTGTCACGGGCACCTTACCGAATGAGCGTACCAGAATTAACCGAATTAAAAATGCAGCTGCAAGAGCTGCTAGATAAGAATTACATTCGCCCCAGTGTATCACCATGGGGAGCTCCAGTGTTATTTGTCAAGAAGAAAGATGGAACTCTTCGGATGTGCATAGATTATCGTCAGCTGAATAAGCTCACGATCAAAAATAAATATCCTTTGCCTCGGATTGATGAACTTTTTGATCAAGTGAAGGGGGCGAAAGTGTTCTCTAAGATCGATTTGCGATCTGGTTATCGTCAGATTAGGATTAAAGAGGAAGACATTGCTAAAACAGCGTTCAGAACACGGTATGGGCACTACGAGTTTGTGGTGCTACCTTTTGGCTTGACCAATGCACCTGCCACCTTTATGTGTTTGATGAACAATGTGTTTCACAGGTTCTTGGATAAATTTTTGCTGATATTTATCGACGATATTCTGGTATATTCTCGTTCCAGGGAGGAGCACGAGGAACACCTTAGAGTAGTGCTGCAAACTCTCCGGGAACATCAGCTATACGCTAAGTTTAGTAAGTGTGATTTCTTCAAGGAAGAAATCCAATACTTAGGCCATGTAATCACCAAAGAGGGGATTGCAGTGGACCCTGAGAAGATAAAGACTATAATGGAATGGCCCGTACCCAAGGATGTGGCAGATATCAGGTCCTTTATGGGGCTAGCTGGCTATTATAGAAGATTCGTGGAAGGTTTCTCGAGGATAGCATACCCTATCACCTCCTTACAAAAAAAAGGGAGGGTATTCAGATGGACATCAGAGTGTCAGCGGAGTTTTGAACAACTGAAACATTTACTTACCACCGCACCCATTTTGAGTATAGCTGATCCTAATAAGGATTACGTGGTATGTACTGACGCAAGTAAGGAGGGTGTGGGAGGAGTATTGATGCAGGAAGGGAAAGTAATTGCGTATGAATCAAGGAAACTAAAAGATTATGAGCAGAAATACTCTGCTTATGACTTAGAGTTGATAGCCGTTATACATGCACTGAAGATGTGGCGGCACTATCTCTTGGGGAGAAAATTTCTGTTATTAACGGATCATCACAGCTTGACAAATTATTTCAGCCAACCTACCTTGAATACAAGGCAAGCCCGTTGGGCGGATTTTCTAAGTGGATTCGATTTCGAAATTAAACATTTAAAAGGGAAGGAGAACCGGGTGGCTGACGCATTGAGTCGAAAGGTGCAGTGCTTGTGTGAACTTTCGATCAGCAAATGGAGGAATTCCTTGTTTGAGCAAATAAAAACAGCAGCAGATCAAGATGCTGAATACCAGCAAATAAAACAGCAGGTACAACAACCTTCTAGTGGAAAAACACAGCAAGGATATACATTAGATGGTGCCGGAATGCTGTATTTTAATAAAAGGCTGTATGTACCTAACCAGAATGGTCTTAGGAATCTGATTTTGGATGAATTTCACATCAGCCACTATACCGGGCACCCAGGATACCAAAAAATGGTCACCGCACTTAGAAAAGAATATTATTGGCCAGGAATGAAGAAGAATGTAGCTGAGTATTTGGCGCGGTGCTTGGAGTGTCAGCAGATTAAAGCAGAGCATTTGCATCCGGCAGGGCTGCTACAACCTTTACCTATTCCAGAGTGGAAATGGGAAACTATTTCCATGGATTTTATAACTGGGTTGCCACGGACAAGGAAAAACAATGATTCCATTATGGTGGTGGTTGATAAGTTGAGTAAGGCAGCACACTTCATACCAGTGCAGTCCACTTATAAGGCTGTGCAGATTGCTCACCTTTTTATGCAGAACATGTTTAAACTGCATGGACTGCCGAAAATAATAATATCTGATCGTGATGTAAAGTTCACGTCAACTTTTTGGAGAACGTTGTTTGCTGAATTGGGAACACAGCTGAACTTCAGCACGGCCTATCATCCCCAGACCGATGGTCAAACCGAACGAGTGAACCAGGTAGTGGAGGATATGTTGAGAGCATGTGTAATGCTGAAACCAAACCAATGGGAGGAATATCTACACCTGGTTGAATTCGCATATAATAATGGATATCATACGTCTACACAGCTAAGCCCCTTTGAGGTCTTGTATGGGCGAAAATGCCGCACACCCTCAAGTTGGGGTGGACCTGAGGATAAATTAAGTTTGGGTCCAGAAATGCTTAAAGAGATGGAAGACATGGTGAAAAGAGTGCGTACCAATTTAAAGGCTGCTCAGGACAGACAAAAAAGTTTTGCAGACCGGAGGAGAAGATTCAAAGAATATCAGGTTGGTGACCATGTGTTTGTGAGGATCCAAGCCAGAAGGAGCACACTGCAATGGAGTGGGTGTGCCAAACTTGCTCCTCGGTATTTTGGGCCTTTTCAGATCTTGGCAAGAGTGGGGCCGGTGGCTTACCAACTCGCCCTGCCAAGTCATATTAGGATCCACAATGTTTTCCACGTTTCTGTACTAAAAAAATATGTTTACGACCCTAAACATGTGATCAAGTGGCAGGATGTTCGGGTAAGAGTTAATCTGGTTGTTCTAGTTAAGCGTTTATTCTAGACAGAAAGTGACTGAAAGTGTTGTTGATTGCAGGTCGAGCTGGAAGGCGAGGTTCTGGTCGAACCACAGAGCATCCTCGACCGGAGAGAAGTGCGGCTGCGGAAGCGAGTTATTACCCAAGTTAAAGTGCTGTGGCAGCACTATGGGCCTGATGAGGCTACTTGGGAGGACGAAGAACTCATTAAAAAAGCCTATCCGGACTTGTTTAGGGGAAATAGACATCGGGACGATGTCCAATCACAGGAGGGGGAGATGTGATGACCCCGGAAAAATGTAAATGTGGGAATTTTACTGTGGTAAGAAACAGAATTGAAAGTTGTTGTTCTTTTATTTTAAAAAAAAAAACAAAAAAACTATAATGACATTATTCTATTGGCAAATTTAAATATATTGGAAAATATATATATTTCTTGAAATGTTGGCAGCCTCTGGAAGGAGGATTTGAAAAAAGAAAATCAGTTATGAAAACTGATGGAAACTACCCTTTCACACGGGAAAAGTCCTGGGAAGGGGGACCCCTGTGTTGTGGTGACAGACAGGAGGATTCCAAGAAAAAGGAAGATAACAAGAAACTGGTTAAGTCTGGTAAGGACCAGATAACCAGGCACGAAGTGCATGAATCTTGTTGAGGGCTGTAGGCCTGCAAGATAGCTCGGGGGGAGAATCCAGTGTAGCGATGGATCTCAAGGTTGGGTGGTTAAGAGCAAGTATGGAATGCAGGTGAATTTCTGGAGTACTTATTCACACTTCTGGCGAACCAGGTACGAGTTAACCATGAAGAAAGGTAGTTAGAATGTTGACTATACTACAGATTAATGTATAGTAGTCGACAAGTTAAACCTTTACAATTTAAATCTCTCTTAGATGTTATAATGCTTAGCATATTCATAACAGAGGAATATTTATATTGAAGTGACAGAATATTTATAAGTTATATAAATGCATAGAGACTACATGACAGAATATTTAGAAGTTATATAAATGCACAGAGATTACCAGTGCGTTTCAGGTAGTCCAATAAAAGAACTATAAGATTTCACCCGGAACAGAACATCATAGTGGTTAACCAAACGGCCAAGCACACCCAGAAAGAAAAAGAAAACGACTAGAGAAAACCCTAGTGATTTCTGTGCCATGAATAAATCAAAACCTTAAAACTATTTCCATTAAAGCACGAGCAGTGGCGTATTAAATAAGCAAAACATACATATAACGAACCTCTGAGTCGAGGGTTAAGGCAAACAGAATTTGCAAGAGGAACTGTGTACCACAGAGCAAAACTAATACCGGCAAGAGTACATGATGTAAGCTGTTGTGAATCAACAAACCATTCGTGGTTAACCGAATGATGCTAAGAAGTAAACCATACCAAGAACGGGCGCGTCCAGCCGTTTGCACACGGCCGTATAAATAGCTGTAGGTGTATTCATACATCAACAGATAATAAACATATGCATTCACTGTAGATAATAAACATATGCATTCACTGTGACGAAACCATAAACAAGTTTTAATCTAACTCTGCAGCGAATGGAAGCGACACACAATACCACTGCACAAGTAGTATTTAACGATACATAGAAAGAAGGGAACCGACAACTATTATGGGACTGACCCTACCGAATATCGAAAAATGAAACGGTATCTCCATACCATTCAAGAAAAGAGCATATCAATATCAGAACTGTAAATGATATTACCAAATAGTATACCGCGAGCATTCCGGAAGGGCCGGTAAAGAAATAGTAATACAGTTCCCATAGTAAACAAAAATGAAGGTCTGAAGTGCAACCCTGTAATGACCATATATATAAACATTGGAAAACAAAGGAAAATAAGTGTTCAATTATCCAGAATTATCCTCTGTCCAGTAAGGTCGACTCAGCAGCCGAGAAACTACCATTGTTCACAAATATGTATATATACAATAGAGGCATAAATGCCAGAAAACATAAAAAGACAAGTTTGTCCTTAAATTGATTAAACTGCTGCACAAATCCAAGTATGAGAGTAGTCGGCCTGCGATTCATAGCTCAGCAGGGTGGGTCGAAGGCATAACCCTGAGGACAAACAAACGCGAGCGCCATGAGGAACTCCTCTGGCAAATTCCCATCTAACATTCAACAGTAAGAAGAACGGCATGAACAGAGCATGTGGTTCACCGAAACAGAGTAAACCCCAGGCCTCGCACCCAGTTAAGGGTCGTCGGCTTACCTGGAAGGTTCGAAGGGCGGTGGCTCTGTCATCCTACAAGCGGTAGGAAAGGCTGTAGCGGGTTTCGCCTGCACACCACTGTAACAAGGCCATAAATCAATATGAGCTTCCAACAGTAGGTAACGCATTCAATCTAAACACAAGCAAAACCAGAGTCGAATAAAAGTGCATGGCCTGTTATAAACAACTGTGCAGAAACAGAAATCTGTAACCAAGCAGTTACCTGTGTAAGCTGTGAGAGAAAGACCTTGAGACCTCGGTGCGGAAGAGGAATCCCGGAATGGTGGTGGGAGGAATCGAACGCGGGGTTGAATAACCAGAGGAGTGCCGAGAGACCTCCTCGCATTCCAAATGAACCATAGGTGCGATCCAAAGGGTTATGAATAACCCCAAACCCTTGAACGCATTCGAGCCCTCCGATCTGAATAACAGATCTCCACCGTCGAAATTGAGCGGGAGACCAAAGCGGGAAGTCCAAAAACGCAGTAACCAAGGAGTCACATGGCCACGCGGGTGAGCCATGCCACCTGGCGAGGAGCTGGTAAGGAAATTTATTACAGACAACAACCTGGCGCCGGAAAAGGGGTGCGGACATAAACTTTTCCGATCATCAACCAAATACACATGGCGGTCAATAAAATCTAAACGTTAGACATCATTATCAAGGTTCAAACCATAGTGTTATTCCATTGTTGCGTAGAGATTGAACTGCACGGTCATGATTATGATAAAGTGTAGTTAGGTGGTAAGAACCGTTTAGATTAATTAAATTTTTTTTATATATATATTTTGGGGTTGTGACATATATATATATATATATATATAGTTTAATGTAGATCTAAAGAGTAAAAAACTTTTGAAATTAAAATATGTTTTTTTTTTACTATTAAGTTAATTATTAATTTAAATATTATAATTATATATAATTTAAAATTAAATATGTACATAGAGGCATCTCTCATTATATGAAGTATTATGTAAAAATTGAGATTCAAAATTCAAATTAGCATGAGTCAAACGAAATAAAGGAAAATATATATATATATATATATATATAAAAGATCTAAATAGCAATAATAATAGTGATCATTTATATTTATGCAAACTAACATTACATTTATTTATTAAATTCCAAAAAAGATAATATAATATTATTTTTTGATTCAAAAAAGTAATATATGAAAAAAATTTATGTTTATTTTTAATTTTTTTAGTGTATAATGTTTTATTTTTTTGTGTTTGAAGTATTCTCAGCTTTATATTCATTTTAAATTTATGAGAATTTATTTTTATTTTTATTTTAACAAGTGTTGCAACCAAATTTGTGTCATTCAAAATAAATATTATGTTATAAGAATAATTGCATGAAAAAATATAATCTTCATTGGTCAATATTAGCTAACTTAATAGTGGTTAATTAGCAAATTTTGTAGCCTTGCTTTGGGAGGAACTAATAAATTAAGAAGTGAAGTAGATAAATTAATTGCTTGGTCACGCACATGGATTTGTATAAATTTTAGTGGGTAGTAACCAGTAGTAAGTGTGAGATGCTTATCCACATGGCATTATTTTGTGAGATACTTATCTAAATGTTTGAAAAATATTTTTTGAAATAATATTAAAAATAAATATTTAATTTTCAAAGTTAACATTATAAATTGCATTGAACAATATTAAACTAATAGTGGTGAAGAAGTAAATTAATTATTGGAATTCTACATTAGCAACTATTAATAATGTTATTTTTTTAAACTTCATTAAATTAAAAAAATTTGTTTTTAATATTAATCATTGTATAATAATATTTTCTATTTTTTTATTATAATTTTTCATTTAACTTTTCCATAGGGTCTGGGATAGATGGTGATTGGGTGGCTTGTTGAAGCACTCTTAGATGTTTGGGTGGCATGTAAAAGCATTCTTAGATGTTAAGTCATTTGTTCAAGTCCTTGCTCCATTGGATGTTATTCTTTGACATGACCATGAATGTTGAACTTACAGAAAATAATCCATTCAAATTTAAACGTAATAATATTTTATTTTAACATGTTTTATTTTTCAAAATAATGATGATAATGATGTTTAATGCCCACTAAGATCAATATGGAGATTAATTGAGATTCTTTAATATTCTATTCCTATAACCTAAAATAAGGGAGAGAAACTTTCCTAGTGCACTATAATTTTGTTGACTTAACAAGTCAAGAAGGTCGGCAGTGTGGTGGAGATTTTGAAAATTAGAACAAAAGTGAGTAAGAATTAGGTACTCCAAAAAATCTTTTATTTCTAACCCTAGCAGTGTTGTAAAGGTGACAGACTCTTTAGTCCCAAAATATATTAGGGGTTGACAAGTTCCCAATTTCACTTAAAACTTTATAAGAATTAATTCATATCGAAATGATATTTATTTTTGAGTAAAATTATTATAAATATTATTACCAAAATTTATAGTTATATAAAAAATATACAAAATTTAAAATCTCAAAAATAAATTTCTGATGTGTTAAAATGTGAATACATTGTAAATATGGGTAAATGAAAAGTTAATAAAAATATTGATATATAATACCTATTTTATCTGATAATAAAAATAAATATCGAATTTTAACAATGTACGATAACCACGTTGCTTTGATATAATATACTCTCTGCTGGGCCTGGAGTATGCCCTAAAACTGCTTCTGCTTGGCTAAGAGCTCGTCTTCCTCGGACGTAAGGAAACAGGTTAACGGCCCAAGACCCAGAGGCATCTGGCAGGAGTGAAAGCCTGCTCCCTTACGGACCACCAGCGGGTTATTTCAGGTGGCGTGGTTTTCCTTGATAACAGTGATGTGTCAACTGACATTCGCGGATAGCAGCCAGAGATGGCTGTCCTCACTGTTGGTTTGACAAACTGAGTTTGATAGGTTTTTCCACCTTTGAAAAAAAAAAAAAAAAAAAAATACTCTGTGCGTATTATATTTAAAAAATATGATAAAATCTTTATTAGAATTTATTAACATCTTTAAATTATGGAAATGTATTTAGTTGTCCCTCATTTCTGCGAAATTTCACGGAGCGTGACGATCAAGACGTTTAAACTTTAAACTTCCACTTATCTTTTAACTGCTTAAGATCGTGTCACATCAGAGTTCGATGATGAAACGTTTAAACCGCACCATGATGCAACATGGAAATGGTTCCGCAGTACCGTTTATTGATATGATTGACTTAAAAATTGACATCTACCAATGATTCCAATATTGAAACAGGAGGATTGGCATCCACGAGGAGTCATACCTGCCGGCTGCAAGCTTCGATGCTATTATTTGTAATCTTCGCTCCGATTCTTCAACTCCCTTTGGCATGTGAAAGACTCTTCCGACTAAAAAAAGCTATATAAGTATATAGCTTCCTCTGAGTTGCTATGCATGGTTACATATAGCCAATCCCCCTGTTGTCTCCTATCTTATGCGCTTTGTTAGCCACATCGGCTGTTATAGCAGGAAGAACAGTTCTTCGCTGCAGCCGAATAATCACCACCCTTGTGTTCCGTGTTCGAATCTCTAGGCCGTCTTTCAATCATGTCTAATACGCTCAGAAAGCGCTGTCGCGAGCCGGAGGTTCTGCTGGACTCCAATGAGGTCCGGGAGTTCAAACGCTTCAATGGCGAAGAAACGGATCTGTTTCGTCATTTCCCGCTACTAGACAAAACCCTAGCAGAAGAACAAGCAGCCTGCTGCGAGGATGTCGTCTGTGGTGTCATGAGAAGCCTGGAGGAAGAGATCAGCGCGACATGTTCCACATTTTATGCCCCCATCTCGGCGGATAATTCCTCTGCTTCCAATATTTCTCGCGGCTACGAGAGCCAAACACTAGTTTCGGATATTGATCTGTGTTACCTCCTAGAGGCTTCAGACGATGATCTCGGTATCCCTTCGGGCCCCGTTCTGGATTTTAAGGATGCGGTTTGTCAATTTCCCAAGGAAATCTTGAGCGCCGAGGGTTTGTCCGAGAACCCGCATCAGAAATTCCAGGGTGAAAATTGGGACTTCAAAAACGAGTTTGAAAACTATCAACAGTTTGCAGTGTATGAAGATTCGTGGGTTGCGAGCGAGATGCAGGATTATATAAACAGAGATTTTGTCAGCCAAGACGTGTTTTTGGACGGAGATTTTTCTACGGCATGGACATTTGAAAGCGTTGGCTGGATGTAATCAACCCGACGTTCCTAATAGAAAATCGGGGGCACTGCCCACAATACATTTTCCAGAATTGTTGCAAACTTGTTTTTATATATTGATTGCAGAAGATATTTTAACATCACCATTTGCTTGATTCACGCGGCCGTAACTTTGGTCTGCCCAGCTGATAGGGAAGAATATCAGTGTGTAAGCCGAATGCCGGTTACTGCACTCAGCTCAGGCAGCAGTCTTGGGCGAACTCTCTTTGCCTTTTCCTCAGCGCGAGGCCAATGGAACGCTACCATATTACGCAGAAAATTAATGTAAATGGGACAATGCGTCATAGTTTTCATGTTGTGAGATTCAATTTCTCGGGTTTGTGTACACATGTTGCTAAGGGAACATGGTGGAAAGTAGAAATAAGTTATTAAGTGGATAAATATAAGTATTTTTGGTTTTAATATTTGAATGTTTCCCTGCTCTCTTTCAATTGTTTTTTCAATACTAAGAAACGCTTTCCTTTTTATTAAAAAAAGAAAGAGAATAAAAAAGAAAGCACATTCTCTTAGAATCCATACAAAAGTGCCCTGTTTGAGGCATATACTCTTTTCCACACATTTTTACAGAGTTTTTCATAAAAACCATACCAAAATCTTGTTTCGCATATTCTTCCTATCATATTTCATAAAAACCATACCAAGATCTTGTTTCGCATATTCTGCCTATCATATTTATTCGAGAAAATCTATGTTCAATTTATCCACAAAACTAGAATTTCAAAAGAATTTATGTTCAATTTATGAGCAAAATTAGAATTTAGTTCCTTAATAATATAGTTTGTAACAATAACACCATAAAGAAATAACTTTCTATACAATCTTGTGATATATTTCTAACTGGTGTGATATATTTCTGACTGGTATTGAAACTCCCTGCATTCATGAGACTATCCTGAACATATGCCGCATAATGATACTTACGTGTTTATGAATTGATTCTTTTTTGAAAGAAGATCAGTAATCTGATTTTTTCTCTGTAGATGTGAGTATTCCTTATGTGTTTATAAATTGATTCCCTTTTTTGAAAGAAGATCAGCAATTTGATTTTTTTCTCTGTAGATGTGAGTGTAGGTGATGCTCTGGAAGGAAGGTTCCAAATTCCTGATATGTCTCATCCAATTCGATAGAATATGGGGTTGAAATTAGTGTAATATTTGACCCAGTCTATAATGCTCTTGGCATCTCCATGTACTTAAATTTTGTCTAGCTCTAGCCATTTGGCGAAGGTGAGAACTCCCCACAGCGCAATAAGCTCAGCTCTACTATTAGTCCCCCTTCCTCCCTGCCACCAGAAGTGGTAAATGTTCCCTGATTCCAGGATGACATCACCGCATCCACACCTTCTCTGTTGGCTAGCCCTGTCAAAAAAACTGATCCGGATTTAAACAGGAACGCAATAGATTACAGAGATAACCATAAATACAGAGATGAAATAACCATAAATACTGAGATGCAGCGGAAATAATACTTCATTTCATTAATGGAAAATACTGAAATCTGCTTACAAACAGAAATGGAAAGAAACCAGCTAAGGCGATGGTAGCTTATCCCTGAGAAGAGATGTGGCGGCTACATGCCTCTGAACTGTTCCGAACTGTGTTACAATGAGGCTCGAAGGCCTATTTATTGTTGAGAAACAATGGAAAACCCTTCACATCCCGAAACCTAACCCTAGAAGATGAAACGCCAAATTGTGGGCCCCGTTTGGGTAAATTGGTACATCAATTTCCCGGGGTCGTAACTTTGGCATACGATCTCCGTTTGACGCGTATGATAGCTCGTTAGAAAGATCTATCCGAGTACTACCACTTTGGGAAGGGCAACATGAGTCCATGGACCCATGTTGCCCCCAGATTTCCCAAAAAACGTCGTTTAGGGCCTCAAAACGGCTCCGGAAGTTCAGGACCCGAAAAACTGCTAAAAATAGTAAACTGTGCTACAATTTAGGAAACTAAAAAGACTGAAAGAGACAGTTGTGGGGGTCCAAATGGGTTGGTGGGTGGCCACCAACATCCACCTGGATCATTCCTCCCCCCTTAGGAAGCAATGGTCCCCATTGCGTTGAGTTCCTCCATCTGCTGAACTTGTCCTGCAATCTCTGATGTGTCCAGTGATGGTGGGAAGCATGGTCGATGATGGTCCACATTGAACATTTGGTGCAAGCGAAGGAATGGAGGAATGCTGTGCTTCAAAGCATTGTTTCCCATAGCCTTGGTACTGCTGTGAGGACCATGTCGGAGTGGTCTGAGCTTCTGATGGGTTCTGGTAAGGCGTTCTTTCTGTCGATGCAACCAGACTTTGTTGCCCACCTGAAACTTGTGTGGTACCCATGTGGGTGAGGAGAAGTTGTTCCTGTGTTTTGTCATGACCGTATCCCTTTGCTGCTGCTGCTGCATGGAGGAACCCTTTGCAGGGGTCATGGATGTAGCAACGATCTTCCCCTTATTTTGGGAGTGAACCAGACAGATGAATTTCCTGGTCTGTGATATGAGCTTGCTGCCTTTCTTGGTAGTGATCAAGGATGTGGCAGTAGGTGGGGCTACCTCCGGTATCCTGTATAATGAATTATTCAAAGAAATAATGACAGCACGAGGCCTGGACTCATACACAGCATGTCGCCTCCACAAGTATGGTTGGCCTAATAATACATCGCAAACATCCAGAGGTGTAACATCACACAATACCTCGTCTGTGAATGGTTTGATGCTGTAGGGAAGGCGGCACTGCTGGCGAACTTTGAGATCTCGTCCTTCATGAAGCCACCCGATACTGTACGGTTGTGGGTGTGGTGTAGTTGGTAGGCCCAACCGCTTCACGACCTCTGCTGAAATGAGGTTCTTTTGGCTGCCACTGTCGACAATGAATTGTAGCGGCGAACCCTTCACCCACATCTGTGAGTGGAAAAGACGCTCCCCTTCCTCTGGATTTTCGGGCTCATCTTTCTGGATCTTGGCGGTGGCAACAGTGGCGCTGGGATCCGCATCAATGATCTGCTTCCCTTTGCTATTCCCCTTGTCGGGTTCTGGCTCAGGGTCGGAACATGCATCTGATTCGGAAGCCTTCAACTCGGCCACCAACGACTGCTTGGTCCGACACTCACTTGTGTTATGAGTGGGACTCTTGTGGAACTCACACCACTTTCCTGTGTCCTTCTTCGGCTTCGTGGTGTTGTTCTTTTCTTGCGACTTCGACGGGTTGTCTTGGGTCACCCCGCCTTGGCTCTGTCCTTTGGGCTTTGGATTTGCAGATCCAAAGTCTCGCTTCTTCTGTTTGAACTTTTGCTCGATTTTGACAGCGTATCGGTATGCTGTGCCGAGTGAGGAGATGTTCAAGAACACCATCTCTTCCTGGATGTATTTGTGCAGGCAGCCACGGTATTTGAGTACCAGATGCAGCTCTGAATCTTTGATACCTAACTGTGTGCGAAGGGTATGAAAAATGTTTGTGAACTCTGGCACACCTTGGTCTCGTCCCTGCCGCAGTGTGGTCCATTTGATGTATTTGTCCTCATAGCTTCCGACAGGGTAGTATTGCTCCTTGATGGCATCCCGGAAGTCATTCCAAGTGGGTGCGGCTGAAAATAGTGAGCCTGTACTTTCGTCCTTCTGCTCGCAGTAGGTTTCCCACCAGTCCTTGACGTGGGGGGCTGCTTTGAGAAGAGCGAAAACAATCTTTTCCCGACTTGAAAATTCGTGAACAGAAAAATACCCATCTAGCAGATTTAACCATTTATCTACGGCATCTGCGTCTATTTGACCCTCGAAGATGGGGATTTCAAAATTAACTTGTACCTTAAATGGTGTGGCGTTTCCAGAGTCGCTGTTGGAAGTCGATGCGTCACCTCTGGGTAGCCGCTGAAGGATCTGCGCAAAGCTATCCATCATCGCGTTCCTTTGCCGCTCGAGTGCTTCTTCGAGCAAGATTTTGATAGGATCTCCTGCCCCCTCGTCTTTCTTCTCATCCGCCATGGGAGGCCGTCGGGATTTGCGAGGCTGGTCTTGCAAAGGTTCGACCAGTTCAAGCCCTAACTCCTTATATCCCGACCTCGTTGGGGACATGCAAAGAAAAACAGAGAAAAAGCAGACCGCTCTGATACCACTGATCCGGATTTAAACAGGAACGCAATAGATTACAGAGATAACCATAAATACAGAGATGAAATAACCATAAATACTGAGATGCAGCGGAAATAATACTTCATTTCATTAATGGAAAATACTGAAATCTGCTTACAAACAGAAATGGAAAGAAACCAGCTAGGGCGATGGTAGCTTATCCCTGAGAAGAGATGTGGCGGCTACATGCCTCTGAACTGTTCCGAACTGTGTTACAATGAGGCTCGAAGGCCTATTTATTGTTGAGAAACAATGGAAAACCCTTCACATCCCGAAACCTAACCCCAGAAGATGAAACGCCAAATTGTGGGCCCCGTTTGGGTAAATTGGTACATCAATTTCCCGGGGTCGTAACTTTGGCATACGATCTCCGTTTGACGCGTATGATAGCTCGTTAGAAAGATCTATCCGAGTACTACCACTTTGGGAAGGGCAACATGGGTCCATGGACCCATGTTGCCCCAGATTTCCCAAAAAACGTCGTTTAGGGCCTCAAAACGGCTCCGGAAGTTCAGGACCCGAAAAACTGCTAAAAATAGTAAACTGTGCTACAATTTAGGAAACTAAAAACACTGAAAGAGACAGTTGTGGGGGTCCAAATGGGTTGGTGGGTGGCCACCAACATCCACCTGGATCAAAAACCCCTGGGATAAATCCCCTTAATGTTCTTGTAAATATGCTTCCTTGTTTTTTCCACAGCCTTCTTTGGACCAATCTTAGAAAAAAAGGTGATGCTCTTTAAAATCACCTCCCAAACCACCGGTACCTTATGTTCGAACAACCAAGCATTTTGACTTCTCCATATGGCCCAGATAACATAGAAGGGGAGGGAATGGTAGTTCGGCTTGTCCTTGGACCATATAAGAAAGCAATTTTCAAGAGAGATATGTGTTCTCAAATGACCCAGATTAAGAATGGTCATCACCCCAAACCAAACTTCCCTGGCGAACGAGCATCCAATGAAAAGATGATCAACCTCCTCATCATGCATCCTGCACATGGAGCAAATACCCAACCCTTGGAAACCTTTGCCCTGTAAATTATCCCAAGTGAGAATTCTTTTGTGGATAGCCAACCACCCAAAGCATTGGAGTTTCGTAGGAATCTCCCAACCCCACACTGCCTTGTACCAATTAATAAAATTGAAGGATTTTTCCATTAAAGGAAGAGGATTGTATATTTCCTTAACTTTTGGGAACCCATCTTTAGTAGGGCCTTCCCATTGCAATATGTCTTCCCCTTCTCCAATGAATGTACCAGCTGCATATAGGTTTGTGATGTATGCTTCCCATTCAATGGCCATGTTCTCAGTCAAACCAATGTCTATAGCTCTCAGCCAAGCCGAATGTGTAGTAAATTGATTATTCCTGACAGCTATATGTGCAACTTTGTAGATTCCCTTTTCATGCAAAAGGGTAATAAGGGCAGTCGATAAGGTGTGATTACCCTCTAGGCCTTTAATCGCATCCAAGCCTACCTCGACCTTGTTCCCATCCCCAATAGCCCATCTTGTATTCCCCAACATCCAGTGACAATTTTTCATCATGCTCCTCCATATGAATGAGGTGTCATTTGTCCTTCTTATCCCCATCCTTGACCATGACGAGAGACCATGTCCCTTCATGTACTTATCTCTGATTATTTTCCCCCATATGCCATTGTCACTAGCTGCCCTCCATAGACTTTTTATGATTAAGCACAGTTGAAATTGTGGGTATCCAGAATACCCCATCCCCCCTCATTTATTGGTCTTGCAATGGCCTTCCACCTTACCAGATGAAACTTCCGCTTCAGCTCCATACTAGACCATAGGAATCTCGCCATAATCTCGTCAATCTTTTTACAAACCTCCATAAGCAACAAGAATAGATACATCTAGTATACCAAAATATTTTGTAAGACAGATCTGACTAAGGTCAAACACCCTCCAATGGAAATCCATTTGTGTTTCCACCTTGAGATTTTATTATTAAATTTGTCGAGTAGCCAAGCCCAGTCCTTGTTGTAATATCTATTTGCCTTTAGCTAGAACCCAAGATACTTGATGCCTTCTTCCAAACTATTCACAAAGATCCCAAATAAAATACAAATCTCCATGCATCTTGGGTCATTGATGTCTACCGAGATCAATATTGATTTGTTTGTGCCCATAAAGAGGCCATATGCCTCACTAAATAAATTGATGATCTGGTGAATAATCTTCTAGTCATCATTATCATTCATGCCCCCGAATAGAAGGTCATCTACAAACATAATATGAGTAACCTGCATATTCCTGGAAACTTTCACTCCCTTGATACTACCACTTCCTTTAGCCTCTCTCATCTTTTGACTCAAACAGTCCATGACCAGAATGAATAGGAGTAGTGATAAGCCACATCCTGTCAGAAACCTCGGAATGTCGTGAAGAATCTAGTCAGGTACCCATTAATAATGATAGAGAAATTCATGGACTGTATACATCCCATAATCCATCCAATGTTACTAGAGAAGAAGCCCATAATCTATTCATTCATTGACTTTCTTTCCTTTTTTATCTCAACAAGGATGGATACATTTACCTTATATCTACCATCCTGTGTCCTTTTTTATCTCAAAAAAGATGGATACATTTACCTTATATCTACCATCCTTTGTCCTAGATATCAATAATTCAAACCCTATTTATCAATATATCCATGTAGAGTATTAAATTATATATTTATAAAATAAAATTAGGTAAAAAAAAAATCAATTATATTATTTAGCATATTAGCATTCTTTGATCCTATTCCTATATTAATAATGTTATCAAACATTATAATTTGTATATCTTATTGTTTGGATATGTTTACGAGTCGGTAAGTTTAAAAAGGAAAACTATAATGACGTAAATGATATGGTGTTTTCATATCTTTGATTACTTTACCTTATTCCTTAAGTTAGTAAATAAGGTTGTTCTTTAAAGTTTTTTTTTTTTAATGGGGCATCCTTATGGGATGATGTACATACATAGATAATAATTTATTCTAATGTAACTTAACTAAATTAAAATAGAAAAAAAAAATGAAATCTTTTAAAATAAAATATAGTACATTAACTTTGATGGGGTGAATATAATGAGGTCGTAGCGAGCAATGCCTGGTTTGCTTCAAGACTAATCATGCAGGTAAGAAGGCAATTAGTTGTGTGGTATTACTTGCACCAGGGTGTTTGTGTGAAGGCAACCTTCAGTGGAGAGATACATTTATGCATTTATAGGTGGCTTAGGTACTTCATAAGGCAACATATGGGTCTTAGTATGTCGATATTGTGTTTGCAGTACAAGGAAGAAGCGTTAGGACAACGCCAAGTGCATACCCTCCATTTCTCTAGAGGGGTGAATGGGAGAACATGTAATTATGTGGGCAACTAGGGTGATGGGAGATTACAGAAGAAAGCTGAGCACAATGCCACTACAGGCTCTCTCTTGCATTTCCTTTGGTGACAACCAAAATGGCTCGGTAACTTTATTTCTATTTTCTTTTGGTCATGGTCTGGTAGTTTTCATACATTGTGGGTTCTTCAGACATCCACCCACCCATTAGGGTGATTGTGGAATTGGAATAGTGTGAGAGGTAGCTCAACTAGATTTAGCCTCCTCAATTCCTTATTTATCACCGTCTCTGAGTTTCATTGGTGAATTGCTGGTCATTACTTGACGTACTCGTGGGTTCCAGTGTTTTTTTGAGGTGTGAATCTTGGTTGTTAAATCCAAAGTGGGTGGTCCCAATTGTGGAGGTGGTGTTGTTGGCCTCAACAAGGGGTGTTAATTGTGGTTTGAATCATGGTCGCTTATTTTCAATTTTTTGAATTTTTTATCTATAACTAAAATTCACATTTGATATGATTCCTTTGGATTTAAATTTTTTCATATATAACCAAAATTCATGATTCCTTCAAAATTTTTTGAAATGCACAAGTAATAACAGAGAATTTAGTTTTTCAAATGGAGTTTGGTGTTAATGTTAGTAAATATTTTTTAAATATTAAAACATTATAATTTTAATAATTATTATTATAATATTAAAATAAATTTTATAGATATTTATTTTATAATTTTAAAATAAATTTGATATAGATTAAAATTTTCTTTTCTATTTTAATTTTATAAAATTTCAAAGTATCTTAACAAAACACCTTATCAAACTTATTTGATATTTGATAAATATTCACTTAAAAATTTTAAATCATAAAATAATAATTATTTATTTACACTAAGAACCTATTTGAATTCAACTTCACAATGAATGGGTGATGGGTGACCTCTCACTTAATCTTAGAGTTGTAGTGACGACAAGAAATTCATTTGAAATGGATCGAATTTATACGTATCAAAATATAATTTCACATTAGATGCGTGACTTCCCTCGAAACTTTAAAATTTTTCCAAATATATTACGTACAAAGCGTTGTGTATTATTTTAATTTTATATGCAAAATAAATGAAATTCACATATATTTAAGATTAGATATTCCCTAAACATTACATGTGACCCATGATTTTTAAAGTCGAACAGACTCTTTTTTCGGTAAGACGAGATTATATGTGAAATCTAAGTTTACATGTCCCCATTGGACCACCAAAATCTAAGTTGTTAGGAAGGAAATGGTATTAAAAATAAAAGTCATGCTTCACGTTGTTGACATATTTTTCATAGCGTTAATTTATTTTTTATTAATAATAATAATTATTATTATTATTATTATTATTAAAGTCGAACAGACTCTTTTTTGTAAGACGAGATTATATGTGAAATCTAAGTTTATAATTGTTGCCGTAAACAAATATCAACCCACACTGGATGGGCACGACGGAATCTCGTCCAATGGAGTGCAAAAGACGTGACCCCCTCCTGCCCCGGGCACAGCGCAGTCCACCGGTGGACGAAGGCAAAGACGTGAGGGGGCAGGAAGGGTAAGTTATGCCGTGGGACCGAAACACTTCAAAAGTCATTCCCGTTACCCACGCTAGGCGGCCGAATGTGTACGTACAATAATGCGAATAAGGCAACGCCAGCAAAGAATGCATAGAATCTTGCAAACCGAAGAAACCGGAATATGCGGAATGTGTACGTACAATAATGCAAATAAGGCAACGCCAGCAAAGAATGCATAGAATCTTGCAAACCGAAGAAACCGGAATATTTGGACCACACCGACCCTGGCAAGCGAACAAAATGTGAGCCCATCGCGGACTCGATTGGATTGGTCAGCGGTGTTATCGTTGGGTGGTATTAACGTAGGCTGCCTTTCCGTGAGACCGGCCCGCTTACAACGGTTCCCAAACCTGTTGGCGGCTGTAGGCAGGACGAAGTGCCCTATGCTTTCCAATGACTACGGTAAGTTTTAAAATAATATATACGTCCCATTAAGTATTTATTTCAAAGGCATAATAGGTTCAGTTGACTCGCCGGTCGCTATATTATTGGAAAATAACAATGATAATACAATATTTATTATATTATTTTAGTTTATGTCAAATAAATCTTTGTTGACAGAAAATTGTCGAACGGTGAGTTATTATATTAATTTTTTAGATGGTATAAATAAAAAAATACTACATAGTTTTTTAAAAATAATTTATTTGTAATATTTTTGAAGTATGTAGAAGAGATTGATATTTATTTATAAAGTAGTTGTGTTTTATTTTTTAATTAAATTGATTAATTAAGAAAATAAATAAATGTTATATAAAATGATTTTTTATTTTTTGAGCATGTAGTATTGATGAGTCATGGTATTGGTATTGGTTTATAATATTATGATCTCTATAATAAAATGAGGAAAAAAACTTTATCTTTAATTTAATTTGTATTTACTCTAATTTTCTTAATTAATTTAATTACTTAATCTATTATACACTTTAACGTGTCAATTTTAATTTTAATCTGTATTTACTCTAATTTTCTTAATTAATTTAATTACTTAAACTATTATACACTTTAACGTGTCAATTTTAATTTTAATCTTTTCTTTAATATTGACTTTCTCTTTCGCACAAATTAAAATTCCAATTGTTCGTTAATTTGATGTGATTTATTTATTTATTTATCAATTGATGTGTTTAAATTTTGTGGATTTTTTATTTTATTTTATTTTTATTTATATTTATTTTTACCTTGATTCACTTATTTTTTATCTTAAAGTTTTAGATTAATTACATTTATCAGTTTGATTATTTAAGTTTGAACAAAAATATTAGATTAGATTATTTTATTTTATTTTAGATATTTCTATTTTAATGTGGCCTTATGATTTATTATATTAGAATTTTCCTTTCGATTAAGTATCATTTATTGATTCAAAAATAATAGTTATATTCTTTATTAATAAAGAATATTTTTTTGGTTAAAACTATTATTATATTTTAACAGTTAAAAATGAGTTATTATTTCTTTTTATGATTAATAATAATAAAAATTTAATAGATTTTTATTTTTATTTATTTATTTTTATTTTTTTTATCATGATTTTTTTTTTTAATGCTTATCATGAATTGATGCCTATTAATATTTACTAGCTATTTAATTTATATGAATATACTAATATATACATAAATGGAAATTTGATGGAAAATAATAATATTTCACCCATGACTAAACTTTCTATATATATATATATATATATATATATATATATATATATATACACACACACACACTAGTCTTTAGTTTAATTAGTGGTTGAAATTACCTTTTTCAGCGCTTTAATTTTAATCAAATTTTGGTAAATAATTTTGAAAATTAGAGTTTAATTTGTTTAGTTTGTGAAATTCTAGTACACCAAGATTTTGTCAAACATTGAATTCTTTTATATATTCAAAAATTTATTTTAAATAACAAAAAATCAAAATCTTTCTTGAAATTATATGACTAGAAAAAATACAACTATACATATATAATTTAAAATTAAATATGCCACGCTGAGGCAATTCAAGTACCCCTGGTCACGATATGAAGTATTAACCATGATGATTATTAATATTTATGCAAACTAACATTACATCGATTTTTTAAATTTCAAAAAAATAATATAAATATCATTTTTTCAGTGCTAAAAAAAAATAAGTTTTACTAGCACAACCGGTTGAGGATGGGATGGGCCTCTCGTAGAGGATGTTGCACCTATATTAGGGGAGGAGACACGCTAAAAATCCATAAACCAACCGTTCGGATGAATTTTTGCAGCCTAGAAGAACACATAGAACTTCAAAAAAAAAATATTATTTTATTTTTAATTTATTTTTTGTTTACAATGTTTTCAATATTTTGTTTGTTTTAAGTATTTCCAATTTCTTATTTCATTATAAATTTATTAGAATTTTTATTTTTATTTTAACAATAGGGAAGCTTAGTCCATGCTACTCAAAAACAATATTATAATATGAAAAAATTGCATAAAAAATTATAACTTATATTGATCAATATTAACTAAATTAATAGTGGTTAATATCTACACATAACTATACTTCATGTTGTTGATATAATTTTCATAAAACCATGTTGTTAATATTGTTTATTATTTAATGAATAATATATTTTTTAAGTTATACTTTTTAAATACAGTTAAATTCTTTAACGAATTAAGCTTTATTATTATGAGATTAAAATGCATTGGTCTATGACGCATTGCTTTAAAATCTAAAGTAATGTCAATAATGAAAGTGGCAGGCTCGACAAAATCAAACATGGAATCTCATACTTTTCCTTATATTCCGAAAAATGAAGGTCGACCAATAGAAGAGAAATCTTATAATGAAAACTAGATATAATAGCGTACGTCTACGATTAAACTTTTGTTCCACGATGGAAAGAGGTGTAGTTGGTCCCATGGACGTACATCAAATTGTAATTATTATATTTCCCAAAGTTGCTGGTAATGATAGTATACATCTCATTTAAAGCTATGGAATGGTTGAGTATGACTTGGATTTCAAGATTTCTTCTTACTTGTTTAAAAGTAAAGCACTCCATTTCCCATTATTATTATTGTTTGGTATTTCTTGTAACATGATTAGCCAGCCCAAATTATTTATTTTCCATGAATTATTATCAAAGCAAATATTGGTTGCCTTACCCACAGGCCCAATGTATGCCTACATTAATGCGATCTTTATACGGCAGTGCCAGCAAAGAATGCATAGAATCTTTCAAACTAAGGAAACCATGAAAGATATGACTCCCGAATCGTGACGTTATTGGAAAATAACCATGATAATAAAATAATTGTTATACTATTTATTTATTTATTATGTTAAATAAATATTTTAGTGCAGTTGACAGAAAATTGTCAAACTTTGGGTTATATTAATCTTTTAGATTTTATAAATAATAAAATACTTTATAGTTTTTTAAAAAATAATTTATTTATAATATTTTTGGTTATATTTATAAATTAAAAAATGATATATATTTTTTAAATAATTATGTTTAATTTTTTTTAATTAAATTGATTAATTAAAAAAATATGATCTGAAGAAGTGTTATATGAAATGACTTATAGTTTTTTGAGCATGTGGTATTGATAAATCATGGTATTGATGCATGGTATTGTAATTTCCATAATAAAATAGGGATGAAGTTTCATGGTTAACAATATTGTTATATGTTTTTTAAAATATATATATGTTTAACTTAAATGTTTTTTTTTATAATTAATAATAATAATACTACTAATAATAATAATAGAAAATAAAATTTAAATTCTATAGATTTTTTGTGATTTTTTAATTACGAAATAAATTTTTTTATGTTTATAATAGATCCACGTCTATCGGCATTTACTAACTATTTAATTTATATGAAAAATAATAACATTTCCTCTTGAGTTTAAGTTGTTTAATCTGTAAACTTCAGGTGCCCCAAAAAATTTTCAGGCATTGAATTCATTTATGCATTCAAAAATGTATTTTAAATAAAAAATAACCAAGTTTGTTCCACTCAAAGTAAATATTATGTTATGAAAGAATTGCATGAAAAAATATAATTTTCATTGGTCAATGTTAGCTAACTTAATAGTGGTTAATAGACAAATGTAATCTAATAGTCTTGTTTTGGGAGGAACTAATAAATTAAGAAGTGAAGGGATAAATTAATGCAGTTGTCTATAACGCGACTTTTTGAAAGCCTTTCTGGCCGGTTTTCCTGGTCGAAATCCGGCAGTAATGTATTGGAATCGCAAGTTTGATAGCTAGTTTCTGCACAATGAAAACGTCCCAGGGGTTTTTCAGGGTGCTGAATCCAAATATGCAGTTAAAAAACCATTTTAACTGCAACAAATCAAGATTTAACCTCAATTTCTTCCGCCGGATTCCGTCACCGGAATCTCCAAAAAGTCGCATTATAGACAACTCCTAAATTAATTGCTTGGTCACGCACATGGACTTGTATAAATTTTAGTGGGTAATAAGGAGCAGTAAGTGTCGAGGAAAAGAGAAATAATGATGATAAGTAACTGGTGGTAAATATGTTTATTAACATTTTATTCTTGTCCATTTTTTATGCAAAGACTTGCTTGGAAAGAAAATGGTGGCAAATACGTTATTTACTAGAAAAAAATCACTACACAAATATTTAAAACTAATACATCAATAATGCAACCATATCTATAAACTATGGCATAAAATATGCAAGATACTTATCCACATGGCATTATTTTGTGAGATACTCATCCAAATGTTTAAAAAATAATTTTTTTAATAATATTAAAAAATAAATATTTAATTTTCAAAGTTAAACATTATAAGTTGCATTGAACAATGTTAATAATGGTGAACAAGTAAATTAATTATTGGAATTCTACATTAGCAACTATTAATAATGTTATTTTTTTAAACTTCATTAAATTTAAATATTAGTTTTTAATATTAATCTTCATATAATAATATTTCTTATTTTTTTTTATAATTTCCTATTTAAATGTTCCATAAATGGTCCATAAGGTCTTGGAGAGATGTTTTTGGACGGAAATTTTTCTGCGGCATGGACATTGGAAACTTCTGGCTGGATATAATCAACCTACGTTTCTAACATCTCAAAGACGAAAAGATCCGTTCTGAAAATCGGGGAACTGCCCACAGTACATTTTCCAGAATTGTTGCAAACTTGTATTTATATGTTGATTGCAGAAGATATTTAACACCACCATTTGCTTGATTCACGCGGCCGTAACATCGGTCTGCCCAGCTGATAGGGAAGAATATCAGTGTCTAAGCCGAATGCCAGTTACTGCACTCAGCTCAGGCAGCTGTGTTGGCAGAACTCTCTTTGCCTTTTCCTAACGCTACCACATTACGCAGAAAATTAATGTAAATGGGGCAATGCGTCATAGTTTTCATGGTGTGAGATTCAATTTCTCAGGTTTGTGTCAGAAACATGTTGCTGAGGGAACATTGTGGAAAGTAAAAATAAGTTATTAAGCAGATAAATATAAGTATTTTTGGTTTTAATATTCTAATGTTTCCCTGGTTTCTTTTCAATTGTTTTATATTTTCCTTTTTTTTTCAATACGGAAAAAACGCTTTTCAGAGAGTGCGTTCTCTTAGAATCTATACAAAAGTGCCCTATCTGAGGCGAATACTCTTTTTCACATATTTTTACAGAGTTTTTAATAAAAACCATACCAATACCAAAATCTTGTTTGGCATATTTTGCCTATCATAAAGTATTTTTGGTTTTAATATTCTAATGTTTCCCTGGTTTCTTTTCAATTGTTTTATATTTTCCTTTGTTTTTTTAATACGAAAAAAAGGCTTTTCAGAGAGTACATTCTCTTAGAGTCTATACAAAAGTGCCCTATCTGAGGCAGATACTCTTTTTCACACAAACCATACCAAAAGCTTGTTTTGCATATTTTGCAAATCATATTTATTCGAGAGAATCTATGTTCAATGTATGCAGAAAATTGAAGTTCAGTTCCTTAACAAGATAGTTTGTAAGAATAACATAGAATATTAAATTACATATCCCACATTTATTAATACAACTATATGGAATATTAAATCCCACATTTATTAATACAACGACATAGAATATTAATACAACGATATAGTTGTAAATCCCACTTTTATTAATACAATGATATAGAATATTAAATTACATATCTAGAAAAAGTTAGGTTTCCATGGTTGTGTTCGAACAAAAAAATACAAGAAAAAAATCATAGAAAATAAATTCTCATTAAAGTATTTTTTAAGTATGAACTTTTCCATCTGTTATTGCAATTATTATTATTATATTTTGGAGTTCCAATAAAATTAAAAGATGTTTTTATTTATATTTTGGAGTTCAAATAAAATTAAAATATGTTTATATATGTTTTTATTTATATATGTTTTTATTTATATTTCTGGTAATTGTAAAAATAAAAATAAAAATATCATTTTTCCATTCCTTCTAAGACCATATATGTTTTTAAATTTTTAATTTATTTCTTTTGCAAATACCCTAACTTGTATCAACAACAATAATTTCTACATAATGTTTTTATTATTAACTAAAAATGTCATCAATGTATTTCTTAACATGTCCACTAAGCCCATAGGCCTTGGATTCAATGGTGGAAAGAAAGTAGTTTTTCACCATTGGGTAAGATTCAATTCACATTAGGGCTTTCCTTGAACCATGGGGGCACCTTAAGGTAGTGTTTGAATGTGTGGTTGCACCTAGAGAGACCATATTAAATGGTTTCATGACCAATGCAAACATAAGTGGATCAAATCCCACCCCATGTCCTCCTTTTCAAAAAGATATAAAAGTGGTATCTCTCATATAACAGAAAGAATTGAAGAAACCCTAGAGACATCATTGATGGTTTTTGGTTGTGAAGGGCTTGAACATCTACTTCCTCCACTTAATCTTGAAATATAAGCTTTCAATGCACTGGTTGTTGGTGGTCTGAGGTTCTAGCACTCCAAGAAGGTCTGATTTGTGAAGAAATTAGATGATGTCCCAAAAATTGTGATTCATGCTAATCAATCCCGCACAATGGATATTAGGCTAGCAGAGAGAGTCGTAACCGAACGATTTATGTGCTTATGGCCCTCCCTGTGCTCTTTGAATATCTAGGTGGATAAAGAATAGAGACCCATGATTGAAGGACAACTTTTTGTTTCCTTCTATGGGAGAGATTTTTTGTCCTTCCTCTTTGAAAAGAAAGAGGATTGAGATCTAATTTTTTGAAGTGGGCCATATTTTATGGGTGGTTAGGGTTTGTATCTAAATTGATGGAGTTTGTATTTCAACCAAGAAAATAATGTTTTGTCAATTATTCTTGTTTGGGTTAAATTGCCATATTTTCCCTTTCACTATTGGAACGATGACACCTTTATGAACATTACAAATGTTATGGGCCGCTATATCAATTGGGAAGAACCACAATAAGGTATGCAATATTATGCTAGGATTTGTGTAGAAGTAGATTCTACTAAGAGACTACCGACAATAATAAAACTCCAAATAGATAATTGGACTCATTACAAGGAAGTGGATTATGATCAACTACCATTTAAATTTAATAATTTTGATGAATATGCACATTTTCCTTGAAGATTCCAAAAAGAGGAAGAAATACAGAAAAATTATGAGGAAGGAGAACAATGGAAATAACCAAAAAGCAGAAAGCATAACCCCAACAAAATACATCCATAAGGACAAAGGAATGAAATGGGTTAGGAGCTATAGGCCCTCTGTCTCCAAAGGAATCAACTACCAAATTTGAAGAATTTTCCTCCGACAAGAATAATGGTTTGGTAGAGAATAAATTTGATGCTCTCAATTGGACATACAAAGAAGGGGAAATCCAGAATGCAATGCACCTAGAGATCCAACTGGTCATCTCTCAACGTGCGAGTTCTTAGGGCCAAAATGACATGCCTCCCCTCAAATATGTTCCAACTCAAAGAAATTTAGCCACGGAGGAAGAGGTTGCATCAGAAGATAAATAGGTATTTAATTCCTCTAGAAACACCAAGAGGTGAAAAGGTAAACTATGAAAACCCATGTAATAAAGTAGGTGAAAATGCTAATAGAGATGTTAGAAGTGAAAATGTAGAGAAGGATAAATAACAAGGATCTCAAAGTTCATTGGAAGAGGCATTTCAGAAAACCCGTAAACAAACCCAAAAAAAGGAATTGGGGGTAGAAAGAGAAGCCACACCTATAAAAAAGGAGGAAAAGAAGGAAGATGATATTGCATCTACAAAAAATGTTGAAGATGATCGTGCTTCCTCCATTCCATCATTTTTGGAAGTGTTAGAGAAAAGATCAATTCCCTCCCTCCTTTGATAGGATGTAGGAAAGACCACACAGAGAGAAAATCCAACTCCTAGAAATATTTAAGCTTCTAAGATTTATTTTGTGTGTTTTTTGCTAATTTTTGATCATTCTCTATTTTTCTATCAGTTTGTATAAATGGTACAAAGATGTAATCCCACATATTTTTAGTTAGTAAGTGATGTAAATTTTGTCAAATTTTGAAGGTATGTTTTTGTATTTACATGTATAAGAATAAAGGTTTAGATATAAAAGAAATCAAACATTTTGATCCACTATGGATTCCAAGTATTGTAGTTTAAAACAAAAAAAAACAAAAAAGTCAACACATGTCCACTAACATACAACCATTTCTCCCCGAATGTGGGTGTTAGATGAGCAATTAATGCAAATCGGCCGCTGGACAAGCAGGTGGTTGAACCACATGGTAACCTGCGCTTTCCCCTATGGGAATTTAAGGCAGGTCACTGCTCCTCGGCCAGCGCCATCAACCCGTTGTGAGAACCGAGAAATTCCCTGCAAATACAGAAATATGGAGCAAAGCCCCCTACATTTCTCTATTCAACCTCTGAGTTGCTCTTGCCACCCCACTGCAGCAGAGCCGAGTCTTCACACCGCTACGCGTAGACATTGCAGACTCCTTTGCTGCGTCGACCTGGGCAATGGTCATCATTTCTCTCAGTCCATTCTCTGCAACCTGCAATTTGAGGTCTCGGCCCCTCTCTCTGGCCTGGATTTGAATTCCCTTGTTCCTCTCAATCTCCCCTCCGCAGTTCTTGCCCCGCCTCCTGCCCCTAAAACTCAACGCTCGCTGCAGCTTCCTAGCCGGAGAAACATGCGTCGATGCCATCGAATGCGGTGCAGGCGAGGTGGTAGTCGTGGTGGCGCCACTCGGCCCCCGTCTTTGCCTCCTTCTGTCTCTACTTCCCCTTCCGCCTCCCCGCCCCCCAGCCCTTCCTCTTCCTGCTTCCTTGGCAGATATTCGGATACTCGCAGCAGCCGAGGTCGAATTGGCACCTGTGAGGTTCGGCGTTCTGGTGGTGCCGCCCAGCACACCAATTCCACTGCTTCTTCCCAGCAAGCTCAATTCCACTTTCTCTGCTCCATGGACAGGCCAGTAATCATTGCTACTGTCATGGTGGACTTCAGAGAGGTAACTGGCTCGTGCACAGAACCAGAGCTCAGCCCGGAGATGAACCAGGCTCTTCCGTTGCTCGTCAACTTTCAGGGGGAGCCGAGCTCCAGCCACCCGCCGAGAGACATGGACCATCTGTCCAGCAGCCGTCAGAAGACTCCAAGAGGCAACGCCACCCACAAAGACAAAGGCATACAGGTGGAGGACCGTGAGCCACAGGACACTGCAGGTGGTAGGCAATCAGCGGAAACTGGTTCAGATGAATATGGCTAGTGTCCGATCGTGGAAGAGAAGCCACCATCCTAAGACACCTTGCAGCTGCATGCCATAGGTCACGTGTCCAACTCAGGTTCTGAGTTCGGTTTTTTTTTCATTCCATTTTACTATGGTCAATTTCGGGTCATGCGTCCAGCTCAGGTTCTGAGTTTTGGTTTTCCTTTGTTGTTTTACAGTGGTTAATTTTGAACTTTACAGTGGGCAATAGTGGCAGTCTTTTCTGAATTTTACAGTCTTTTCATAGTGTTAATTTTGGTAGAAAATTTTGAATTCAGGAACTGTAGCCCCTGCATGGGTAGAATGAACCTATTTTTATCTCATTATCAGACTGGTTTCCCCAACTGGGGTAGTCTCGATGTCAAGACTTGATGTTTAAAATGGTCATATGGCTGACCTAGGATCGCAGAGGCCGATGCCTTAATGTACATTATGTTTTTATTAATAGATTAGTTTTACGTAGAAAAAAAAACATACAACAATTTCTACAAATTGAGTCCACTCATGTAATGCAATCTTTGTAAAAACCAAAACTAGGATACCATATATTTTTATTTAATGGGATGCACATGTAAAACATAATTACTTGCGATGGATGGCCACATACATTAGAATAATCATTCCTCGGTCCTTCCTTGTGTTCATGTATGCTATCAAACACTATAATTCAATTAACCAATTACCGTAGCTATAATTGGGGGCACATAAATATAAAAGACCTCATTACTCACATACATTTCTATAACAATAGTTTTCCAAGTAAATTATCCCGAATAACTCATTAACAAAAAATAAAATAAAATGAGGTAGCTGTTAGATGAGAGAGAAAAAGAGAGAAACAGTATAGCCATGGATATTATAATAATATAACATGGCAAGTAAGAACAATGATTTATTATATTAGATATGTATTATAACCCTTAGAAATAATATAATATTTTTATTTACAAAGATGAACGAAATTAGTTAAGTATATTTTGTAAATTCAATAATTAAATTATAAGTATTACACTTTATATAGAGTAAATTTTCGATTTTTCAAATAAATAAGTTTTATACTAGAACGTAATGTCTAATTAAAAAGTGAATTTAAGTTTAATTATTATTATTACATTAATCAACTTTGAATAGTGATGAAAACTCGGAGGAGAGATCGTTTATCTGTTAGACTTGGCATTTCAATGTAAGTTATTTATAACCATTAAGATAATCTACTTATCTTATCATTAAATTAAATTTATTGTATATTTACATGTTTTATTCACATATCATTGTATTTTTGTTGAGTTATTATAAAAGCATATATGATGAAGACTATTATATTTAGATGTATTTAAGGTGTTTGATGGTAAAGTAATAATTGTCATAACACCAAGAAGAATCATTAGACAATGGCATTTCAATATAAGTTATTTATAACCATTAATATAATCTACTTATATTATCATTAAATTAAATTTATCATATATCTACATGTTTTATTCACATATCATTGTATTTTTGTTGAGTTATCAAATAAAAGCATATATAATGAAGACTATTATATTGGGATGTATTTAAGGTGTTTGATGGTAAAGTAACCATTTTCATAACACCAAGAAGGATCATTGGATAAGGTTTAACATATAACTTCAGGTGTAATATGAAATTATTAAGTATTAGGTTAAGGAGGTTCATGAATTAAGTGTTAATAATGTTCATTAAGTTGTTACAATGGAATGTTTGAAATGTGAGTGGAGAATGGAAAATATAAAATATCAAAACTTGGTGATATTCTACAAAATTAATGGGGATAAGTGATAAGATCATGAACTAATACTTATGATGGATGGTCAAATACATTGGTGTCAACATTCCTTGATCCTAATTCTATACTAAATATGTTATTGATGTAGCCCAGCCGCACTGGCCCACACTTCCACGTGTCCGGAAGGTTATGTTTGTTTGTTGGACTTTATGACGTGTTAAACGTTGGGGAATGTTTTCGATGGTTGCATGCAAGTTGGTCCGTTGATATTTGTTTGGTGATGGAATGAGTTAATGCTGCATTTACTCACCACCTACTCACCTCAGGCCTGGTTCCTCGACCTACTCTTTGGCCAAAACACTTTGGCTTCCCGGTCATTCGCGATTGTTCTGTTCGCCGGTGAGGTTGCTGCGAGGGTTTGTTGATTGTCCTGTGTGGTTTCTGCTCTGGTGAGTATGGTGTTCCCTGGTTCTTCTCCGGGTGTAACTGTGAGTGTATACTGGCCTTTCCAACTTGGTTGTAAGCTCGTTGATGGTTTTCTCCGGTGGCTCGATACCGTTTTGGTTCCAGTGTGCTCGCTCGGCTCCTTTTCACCTGGTAAGGTTTCTGGTCTCGTCCTGTTGTTCTGCTTTGGTCTGGTTGTAAAGTTTGGTGTCCCATCTGGTAACTGCTCCTTGCTATTATTCCTTTGCTTCTACCTTCGTTTGGTCGCCTTTGTTGGTATTATCGTTGTCTCTGGTCACTGCTCTGTGCGTAAAATGATGTCAACTTTCGTCGTCTTGGATTTAGGTAGCAACTTGGTGGTTTTCCGCGGCCCTGAACAGGTATTGACCCCTTCCCTGATTCAAATCAGCCTCCTCATGGTATTGACGCTAACCAACAATGTTCCTTCTGTCTCAGCTCTGTCGGTTTTCTTGGCAACGGCTCTGCTCCTCGAGCCCTGGTCCAGCTTACTCAGGTAAGGTATGAAAACCCTTTTGTTTCTGTGCGGGTTTCAACTCCAGTTCTTTTGCTGCGTAAGTATGTTGACAATGCTCGTTTGTGTGTACAGGTCAGCGACTCGACCTGGGTACGTGGGTTCCTTCGGGTTTCAACTTCCCAAAGGTGGCGAACCTCTGCTAGTAGGCTCTGGCTCTTCAATCTGTTGATGCACTGTTAGGATTCTGGGGTTTCTGTAGAGTTGATAGTTTGTTGTTTGTTGCTTTCCATCTGTGGTTGACGTCCCTTTTGAAGGTTAAACTTCGGCCTGGCTATAATTCCTGGTTAACTGCTTGTTTGAAAGGTTATGGGGTTATTGTTCCCAAACCCTAGACTAGGGTTTGTCCACTCTGGACATGGCACTTGTTTTTATATATCAAAGAATATAATATATATGTATATGTCTCGGTCAGCAGCAAGGAAAATATGGTTTTGTTATCACTGTTCAACTTGTGTAAATCATGAGAAGTCGTTTGGTGAAATACCTTTGCTGTGGGTTGTTCTTTCACACTCTGTTTCCTGTTTGCTCTCAGTCGTTTGCTATCTTTCAGTACTCGGACTGTCGATCCACTCGCTGGTCCTTCACTCTGTATATGGACATTTGCATGAATTTGAAATGGTTTGTTTGATAGGCGAGAACACAAAAGAGTCACGACCTCACGTGGTCGCTCACAGTTTGTTAGTACAACTCTTTTGCAATTCGATAAATGAAATTACAGTGTTACAGTAAATAGGAAATGAATACAGATGGACAATATCTGGAAAATAAGATCTGTCTCTGTTTCTTTTATTTTTTTGATATGAAATTGTTGAACCTTTTCCTCGTCTTACATTTCTGTTCTTATACATTTTGATTACAGTTAATTGAAACTGTCATTGATTCAGTTGAACTGGCACGATATGGTTGATAATCATAGTTCGGTTGACATTACAACATTTTTATTTAGACAATTTTTTCTTTTCTCTTCTAATTTGACAGATTAAATATTTAACTACTGTTTTATTACTGTTTGGACCATAACAACCCTAACCGAAATTTAACTTTGACATTTAACAAATAAGAGTAAAGTAAACTAAAATCCTATCTCATGACTCCATAAACTAATTAAAAAAAAACAATCCAGATACTCAACAACCTTCCAACCTGGCGAGACTTTACCCGGTCATGGTGAGCTAGACGCTCATGCATCAGGCTCTCGGGGCAAAAAGAAATCATGGCTCCGGTCCATGAGCTTCTCGACTGAAGTTCCTATCTGTTCAATTTGCCTGGCATCAAACCACGAACTGTCCTCAATAGGACGGTTCTTCCACTTGACCAAGTACTGCATATATTCCTTCCGCCGAGTTCATTTAACCACATGAGTGTCAAGAATGCTTTCGATCTCGGGAGGTTGAACGTAAGGCATCTATCTCTTCCAAGCTTCTCCGTCTTCCTGGGTACTCCGTGTAGATCACGTGGTTCCATCTTCTTCCTTTTCCTCTGGGTCAGCCGTGTAAGGGAACAGGTCCGCTACGTTAAAGATAGGTGAAATGCCTATTCTGGGTGGCAACTGTATCTCATAGGCATTTGCTGAAAAATTCCAAAGGACTTTGCAAGGCCCTATCTTTTTACACTTCAATTTATTGTACGTACCTTTAGGGAAGCATTCTTTGCGTAAATGCGCGAGGACTTCATCCCCCACGTCAAACTGTACTTCCCTTCTCTTCAAATATGCGTGTTGTTTGTACTTTAAGCTATTGTCCTGTAATTTCATTTTCACCTATTCATGCAAATCTCTCATCGCGTTAGCGAAATCTTCTCCGTTTGCGCTTCGCCTTTCCTGCAGTCCAAGGTCACGCAGTTCATGCACTCCGCGAGGATGCATACCGTATAGGATCTGAAATGGACTGAAACCTGTGCTGCAGTTAGGCGAGTCGTTGTAAGCGAACTTTGCCTGTGTTAACGCTCGATCCCACATTCGCGAATTCTCCCCAACCAAGCTTCATAACAAGTTTCCCAGACTCCTGTTTACAACCTCTGTTTGCCTGTCGGTTTGCGGGTGATATGCAGAATTGTAGCTAAGCTGTGTGTCCATTTTTTTCCGTAAGGTACGCCAAAAGTGTCCCGTGAACTTCACATCCCTGTCTGAAAGGATAAATTTAGGCAATCCATGTAACCTGACAATCTCATTGAAAAACAAGTGGGCCACATGGGTGGCATCACTGGTTTTTCCGGCAAGGAATAAAATGCGCCATTTTTGAGAATCTGTCCACCACTACCATTATCGAGTCGTATCCCCGCTACATTTTCAGTACACCTAAGATGAAGTCCAAACTGACTGAGTCCCATGGTCTGCCTAGAATCGTTAACGGTGTATACAGTCTTGTGTTTTGACTGTGACCCTTCGCTAACTGGCACACTTTGCATCTGGCCACAAACCATTGTACATCTCTCCGCATCTTCGGCCAAAAGTAAAAATGACTAAGCTGCTCGAGGGTCTTATCCATGCCGAAATGTCCACCCAAACCTCCACTATGCTTTTCTCGAATAATATTCTCCCTCATCGTGCAGTCTGGTATGCACAGCTATCCTCCCTTAAACAGCAACTTTTCCTGTAGATTATAGTCCAACCAAGGACTGTTATCTCTCACTAAAGGGTTTTGACATGCCTCATAGGCCTCCTTAAAATCTACATCTGTCTGGTATAAGTCTTGTAAGTGCTCAAAACCCAGCACCTGCATAGTGCTTTCCTGCAGAAGTAGAGCTTTCCTACTCAGCGCATCTACTACCTTGTTTGCTTGCCCGCTAACATGCTTCAATGCAAAATTGAAACTCTGCAAATAGTCCACCCATTTCTCATGCTTTTGGTTTAGCTTGTGCTGCTGCATTACATACTGTAGTGTAGAATTATCTGAAAATAACACAAATTCATTTCCCAATAGATAATGCCTCCAGTGTTTTAAAGCTTGTACAACAGCATAGAACTCCTTATCATATGATGAGTATTTCTGTCGACTCTCATTCAGCTTCTCACTGAACAATGCTACAGGCTTATCCTCCTAACTGAGTACAACTCCAATTGTTGTCCCGCTGGCATCACAGTGAACCTGAAATAACTTCTTGAAATCTGGTAATCTCAGGATCGGCCTCTCAGTAATCTTCCTCTTTAACAACTGGAAACTTCTCTCCGCTGCTTCTGTCCATCGAAAAGGCTGGCTGGCCTTTTTGATGGTATCTAGCATTGGCGCACAAATCTCGCTAAAATTCTTTATAAATTTCCTGTAAAAACTTGCTAATCTGTGAAAGCTACGTACCTCAAATAAATTTTTCAGAGATGGCCAATTCACTATCGCTGCCACCTTCTCTGGATCCATCTTTAGCTCATTCTCTGCTATTACAAACCCCAAATAAATCAATTCCTTCTGTAGAAAAGTACATTTCTTCAAATTTATTAGCAGTTTATTCTACTGTAATTTCTCCAGCACCTTTATCACATGTTGAAGGTGTTCTTCTCTTGTCTTGCTGAAAATAAGGATGTCATCCAAGTATACTATCACAAACTTCCCAATATACTCCTTCAGCATCTCATTCATTAACCTCATGAACGTACTGGGCGCATTGCTCAGCCTAAATGGCATGACTAGCCATTCGTACAACCCCTCATTCGTCTTAAAGGTTGTCTTCCATTCGTCCCCCTCTCGTATCCGTATCTGATGGTACCCACTTTTCAAGTCTATCTTAGAGAAATAAGCTACCCCACTTAAACAATCCATCATATCATCCGTTCACAGCAGTGGAAACCTGTACCGGATGGTGATTTTATTGATGGCCCTTGAGTCAGTTCACATCCGCCATTCGCCGCCGTTCTTGGGAGCGAGGACGTTGGAACAGCATAAGGGCTTAAGCTCTCCCTTATCAATCCCTCGTCCAACAGTTCTTGCACCTACTTCCTAATTTCTTCATTGTCCTTGGGGCTCATTCGGTATGCCGCTTTGTTCGACAAACTGGCTCCGGGTATGAAGTCAATATGATGACTTATGCTCCGTTTGGGGGGTAACTTGTCTAGTAAGTCATCTACAACTATGTCTGTAAATTCCTCCAACATTTGCTGGATCTCCGTAGGTAAATCTGATATCTCTGTATGCAACAATACTGTCCTTGCTTTCTTTACAACTGCGTAACCTATCTCACTGTCCTCAACCTATTTTAAAAACTGTTTACCGCTGACCAACAACGTTCTCGGTTCACTAGTCTCTGTTGTCCCTTCTTCTTTGATGGGTACAAGCATATGCTTGATTCCATCCTTCACAAATTTATAACAGTTCGTCAATCCATCGTGGACCACTTTTCTATCGTACTGCCAAGGCCTGCCCAGCAGTATGTGACATACATCCATTGGCATGATGTCACAAACAACTTTGTCCTTATATCTGCCTATCTGAAACTCGACCTCGCTCTGTTCATCCACCAGCAACTGATGGCCTTTTTGCAGCCAAGAAACTCTGTAAGGGTTGGGATGCTTCGAGCGTTTCAACTCCAATTTTTCCACCATCTCTGTGGACACTAAATTATTAGTACTACCATTGTCAATAATTAACTTACAACACTTACCTCGCGACTTACAAATTGTCCTAAACAAAGCCTTCCGTTGCGTCTGTTCGGTGACCTCCTTGACTGGTTTTAACAATACCTTGTGCAACACCAAAGCTTCTCCCATCTCTGGAGCATTCTCTACTTCTTGAGGAGGTGCTGCTACTTCCTCTGGTTGCGCCACATACGCACCCCGCTGTCCAGCTGGATCTGCTTCTGGACATTCAAATGAGCGGTGCCCCCATTTATGACACCTATAACACTGATAACCAGCCCCTCTACCTCGGCCATTTCCCCTACCTCGCTGGGATGACCTACCGCCTCTCGTGCTGTCACCTCTATCTGCTGATTCGGAAGCTTTAGAACTGCTGGCTTCCTCATTGCTGTTAGCAGTTCGGCCCCTGCCATAGGACTGGCCTTTCCCTCTGCTGGCTCCTCGTCCTCTCTGGGCATTCTGCCTTCTGGTAATTTTTTCCTCAACCTTCATCGCACTCTGATACGCTTCCTCGGTGTTGTTCGAAGATAAAATACTGATTTCATCCAAAATATCTAACCTCAGCCCATTAACATACCTGGCTGTTCTTTCTGTTGTATCTTCCGTATATCCGGCCCGCAAATTCACTTGATAGAACTCCTCCATGTACTCCCTTACCGTCAATCCTTTTTGTCTCAGATTCTGCACCTGCCTGTGCAATGCAATCTGATAGTCCCTCGGCAGAAATCTGCCCTTTAACTTGGCCACCATCCTTGACCAGGTTTTAATCGGTGCCTTGTTCAATCTCTTCCTCTCGTTCTGGACACTATCCCACCATAGGGCTACGTGTCCCTTCAATTTCGTCGCAGCGAATTTGACTCTGCGGTCTTCACTGACTTCCTCGCACTCGAAATACTTATCCATCTCACTAATCCAATCCAATAAAACTTCGATAGACAGGCTGCTGTCATACGTCGGGAGTTTTGGCTTGGGTTTACTGCTTGCTACTAAAACAGATCTCAACAGTCTCACTTCTGCGGATTCACCTTCTGGTCCATCTGCTGCTACTTCAACTTCCTCTTCACTGTCATCGCTTATTTCTGGATCTCTTCGTCTACCTGCCTCTACTGCCTCCAAACAGGCAGCAAGAATTCTGATCTCCTCTCTCAATCCTTCCTCTGCCAATCTTCGAGCACCTCTGCCACGACCTCGCCTTCCTCTCTCCATTCCTCCTACTAACATAAACAACCGCTCTGATGTAGCCCAGCCGCACTAGCCCACACTTCCACGTGTCCGGAAGGTTATGTTTGTTTGTTGGACTTTATGACGTGTTAAACGTTGGGGAATGTTTTCGATGGTTGCATGCAAGTTGGTCCATTGATATTTGTTTGGCGATGGAACGAGTTAATGCTGCATTTACTCACCACCTACTCACCTCGGGCTTGGTTCCTCGACCTGCTCTTTGGCCAAAACACTTTGGCTTCCCAGTCATTCGCGATTGTTCTGTTCGTCGGTGAGGTTGTTGCAAGGGTTTGTTGATTGTCTTGTGTGGTTTCTGCTCTGGTGAGTATGGTGTTCCCTGGTTCTTCTCCGGGTGTAACTGTGAGTGTATACTGGCCTTTCCAACTTGGTTGTAAGCTCGTTGATGGTTTTCTCCGGTGGCTCGATACCGTTTTGGTTCTGGTGTGCTCGCTCGGCTCCTTTTCACCTGGTAAGGTTTCTGGTCTCGTCCTGCTGTTCTGCTTTGGTCTGGTTGTAAAGTCTGGTGTCTCGTCTGGTAACTGCTCCTTGCTATTATTCCTTTGCTTCTGCCTTCGTTTGGTCGCCTTTGCTGGTATTATCGTTGTCTCTGGTCACTACTCTGTGCGTAAAATGATGTCAACTTTCGTCGTCTTGGATTCAGGTAGCAACTTGGTGGTTTTCCGTGGCCCTGAACAGGTATTGACCCCTTCCCTGATTCAAATCGGCCTCCTCATGGTATTGACGCTAACCAGCAATGTTCCTTCTGTCTCAGCTCTGTCAGTTTTCTTGGCAACGACTCTGCTCCTCGAGCCCTGGTCCGGCTTACTCAGGTAAGGTATGAAAACCCTTTTGTTTCTGTGCAGGTTTCGACTCCAGTTCTTTTGTTGCGTAAGTATGTTGACAATGCTCGTTTGTGTGTACAGGTCAGCGACTCGACCTGGGTACGCGGGTTCCTCCGGGTTTCAACTTCCCAAAGGTGGCGAACCTCTGCCGGTAGGCTCTGGCTCTTCAATCTGTTGATGCACTGTTAGGATTCTGGGGTTTCTGTAGAGTTGATAGTTTGTCGTTTGTTGCTTTCCGTCTGTGGTTGACGTCCCTTTCGAAGGTTAAACTTCGGCCTGGCTATAATTCCTGGTTAACTGCTTGTTTGAAAGGTTATGGGGTTACTGTTCCCAAACCCTAGACTAGGGTTTGTCCACTCTGGACACGACACTTGTTTTTATATATCAAAGAATATAATATATATGTATATGTCTCGGTCAGCAGCAAGGAAAATATGGTTTTGTTATCACTGTTCAACTTGTGTAAATCATGAGAAGTCGTTTGGTGAAATACCTTTGCTGTGGGTTGTTCTTTCACACTCTGTTTCCTGTTTGCTCTTGGTCGTTTGCTATATTTTAGTACTCGGACTGTCGATCCACTCGCTAGTCCTTCACTCTGTATATGGACATTTGCATGAATTTGAAATGGTTTGTTTGATAGGCAAGAACACAAAAGAGTCACGACCTCACGTGGTCGCTCACAGTTTGTTAGTACAACTCTTTTGCAATTCGATAAATGAAATTACAGTGTTACAGTAAATAGGCAATGAATACAGATGGACAATATCTGGAAAATAAGATCTGTCTCTATTTCTTTTATTTTTCTGATATGAAATTGCTGAACCTTTTCCTCGTCTTACATTTCTGTTCTTATACATTTTGATTACAGTTAATTGAAACTGTCATTGATTCAGTTGAACTGGCACGATATGGTTGATAATCATAGTTCGGTTGACATTACAAGATTTTTATTTAGACAGTTTTGTCTTTTCTCTTCTAAGTTGACAGATTAAATATTTAACCACTGTTTTATTACTGTTTGGACCATAACAACCCTAACCGACATTTAACTTTGACATTTAACAACTAAGAGTAAAGTAAACTAAAATCCTATCTCATGACTCCATAAACTAATTAAAAAAAACAATCCAGATACTCAACAACCTTCCAACCTGGCGAGACTTCACCCGGTCATGGTGAGCTAGATGCTCCTGCATCATTATCAAACACTATATATATATATGAGAAACTATAATGATGTAAATGATATGGTGTACTTTTATATCTTTAATTACTTAATTACTTTATCTTATTCCTTAAGTTAGTAAAAAAATAGTATAGTATTTACGGAAATTTTAAGTTAAGAAATCCTATTATGTTTTGATTTTAATGGAGTATATTTATGAAAAGCTGCACATACATAGATAATAATCAACCGTAATAATTTAACTAAATTAAATTTTAAAGTAAAATGTATTACATTAATATATTAACAAAAATATATAAACACGCATTTTTTAAAGAAAAAAACAATAAATTTTATTTATATATAAACAAAATTACATTGGCATATGTTCGATGACGTTCTTGTGACTCTATACCTACACAAAAATTGAATCGAGCATATATAATAGTTTTAGAGAGACTCGAATGATCAATATCGGTGAATAAATTCATAGTAGTGTTGTCTTTCCATGATGGAGAAAAGATCTATAATATTTTGGAACTCTCTCATATCTGTCTATAGGAGAATTTATATAACACTTTGTGCTTCTCATTAGTTACCAAAAAAAATTAATCCGAATAAATCATTTGTGATTTGAAAATGAGAAAAATATTTAGATTTTGAGGTTGTTTGGCCTTCCTGGTCTTCAATCATGTCCATCTTCCTTTGGTTATTTCCAAATTAGCTTTTGAGAGTGAGTATACTCGTATATTTCTTGACATGTAATTATTATCATAAGTGATATGTGATAAATAATAATAATAATAATAATAATGTTAAATGTAATGATATAGTAGTAAAAGTAAATATATTTTTTTGTGTAATTGTGTTTTTATTTAATTTATTATTTTATGAGTTTTTTTTTCTATATGTGAAGAGTTTATTCTTTAATGAATATTAAGGTGAAAAAAAAATTGAGGATAAAGAATTTAACAAAATTCTTGGAAGCCAAGTCAATATTTGAAAAGAAAATTAAAGGAAAAATATATATTTTATATATAAATACATTCAAATTGATATACGAAATGGAAATGCTAATTTACTATTAAGGGATAAGGACTTTGCATAATTTTTTGCTGAGTAATAACCACTACTAAATTTACACATTTGTACTCTTATTCATAGGAAGTAACTCCATACAACTATATCTATTTCCATCTTGTTTGTATTCAATTTTTATGCAAATACTTGCTTAAATTATGGTGGGCACTAACTCATGGTAAATAGGTTTATTTACTTGAGTATGGGCTATTTTCAAGGATTTTAATTTTAGGTGGCTTTCATATGAAGCTTAACAATGAAAAATCATTGCACAAATATTTAAAAATCATGGCAGCAAAAGGATGATAGCAATTAGAGACGACCGTAATGGTCTAGAGATGAGAAGGTAAATATGAATATGAGAAGGTGTAATCTGGTTAACTGGGTCTTAGGAGGAGCAAGCTATGATCATTCTGATCAATAGCTCCATCCATCACCAAGTGGAAATTCCACATAAGACATGAACCACTATCTTCCCTAATGTTTCCCATGATTTGATAAGAAGGTTGTGAGATAGAAGTTAATGTCCTTGTGGGAACTAAAATAGGAAAAAACATATTTAGGGTAAAATTTCATCCTTGCTCTATTGTATATTTTTGAAAATGTCCATACATAAATGAATAGTAGGTATGGTTTTTACTAATTTATGTTTTATTTTGATTCAGGAATATTTTTGTAGATCACACTTTTTTAACTGCATGGTAATTGTCCTTAAATCCAATTTCCTCATTTATTTCAAGAATATATATCTCCCAAAGATGCTTAGATTGACATACTAGTATTATTTTTCTTGGTAGCTCTCTATTTAAAAAGAAAAATTTGTTACAAGTAGTGCTTTTAATTTGGTCTTGTACTATTATGTAAAAATCATATTGCATTGGATTTGAATAATGTTGAAATAGGTGAAGTGCAATACTCATTTATATTCAACTCTTCATCGCATAAATAGAAATATTCAAATTTTAATTCGCATCGCTTAAACATAAGGAGTTAAACCCATTGTAATAATACTATAACAATATTTACTCTTGTAAAAGGTCAAGTATCCATGCATCAATTAATTTGGAATGGAATAATTGAGATAGAGAAAATTCCTATAAATAGAAATAGCATCAAATCATTTGGAACCTAATATTTAATAGTTGTGTTCAATATTTGTTAAAAAAGTTAATAATCTTGCAAGACCTATGTTTCAGACATCACGAGAGTTGCGCGCGCCCTGCCTGATCGCGCCCCTGGAGATCGACTTCAACCAGCAACGCAGCGGCCTGGGCCTTGGCCCCAGCCATGGCCCTCCCGGATTCGCCTCAGGAGGACCACGATCCTCAAAAAGCCTTCTCAGATCTGGTGAAATCTCTCCCTCCCCAACGCCCCAGACCTGCAATCTCGAAATTTGTCAAGAAGCTAGATGTTCTTCTGGAAGTTCAGCTGCCTCCAACCCTACCTCGCATGGCAGCGCTATCCCTTGCCGAGAAAGGACTAATAGGGCAATTTACAGGCCTTTGGCCATCGCCAAGAACAGTTCAAAGATGGGTCGAACGAAACTGGTCAGACAAGATCCAAGGGAAAATATCAATTAGGTTCTGCGGAAAAGGGTATTACACTTTCCACTTCGAATCCAAAGAGGACAAGGATTTGATCTTCAGGAACGGGTCGTACTTCATGGATTCCAGGGGTCTCTATCTCAATAAATGGACCCCAGATTTCGATCCGGAACTGGATATCCCTAGTGCCATTCCAGTCTGGGTCCGTCTCCCTCACCTCCCTCTTCACTGCTGGGGAGACGAGTCTGTTCGGGCCATAGGGAATGCTGTTGGCAAATACATTGACCGTAGCGAGCCCAAGGACAACATGCAAGCCTGCGCAAGGATCTGTGTCGAAGTGGATCTAGGTAGAGGACTGCCTGAAGCAATAAAGTTGAAAGTGGATGACTGGAGCCATATCCAGCAACTGGATTATGAGCAGATACCATTTAAATGCAAGGTATGTCACGAATACAAACACTTTGGTAATAGATGCACTAAAATTGTTAATGCAGAGAATGATGAGCAAGATGGTCAATGGGAAACAGTCAAAAAGAAGAAATCAACTCCACCTCCCAAGCCTTCCATGGATTCTGAAAACCCTGGACCCTATAATATGTGACCTTCCTCCTCCAACCCCTTCCTAATCCTCTCCACTGTCGATTCTGCCCCTGAAAATCCCTCCTCTGAGCCCCCAGACTCCCATCTACCCCAGACCATCTCTTCTCAGACCCCCCTTGAGCCCCTTTCATCAAGGATCACCCGAAGCTCTTCAAAAGAACATGGAGCAACCAGCGATACATATAAAAAACCGGGACCTGGCAGAAAATCAGCTAAGCAACACAGGGATGAGAATGCCCAGAAGGACATAGCCATGGGCACGCAAGCTCCAATAGAGTCCTTCATCCTTGGGCACCAAGAGAAAGAGACAAGTGGCAAAGACCAAGAGAGGCGAGCACCTCTCCGCATGCCCAATGCATCATGATGAAAATCCTTTCTTGGAACAGCAGGGGTTTAGGGCACCCCTCTAAAATAGCTGCCCTCAGAGATCTAATCCACAATGAAAAGCCAGAAATCATGCTGATACAGGAGACAAAACAAGATCAGCAAGAAATGAGAAAAATTATAGATCAGCAGAAACAGTACATAGGAAGCATTAGTGAATCTAGAGGAGCCTCCGGAGGAATTGTCACCATTTGGGACAACAGTAAATGGATCTGCACCTCAACAAATCCCCACCAGAACTGGATCAGAACCACTCTTGACAGCAGAACAGGCAATCAAACAGTAATCATATATAATGTTTATGTTCCCAACCATTACAGAGAAAAGGAAATCTGCTGGGATGATTTGAAGACAAGCATTGATGGGGAACAAAATACAAATATTATAGTCGTAGGTGACTTTAACTTGATTTTACATGCCAATGAAAAAAGGGGAGGAACCTTCGCTCCAGATCCCTTCAGAGGCCGTCTGGAGACCATCATCTAGGAGCACGAATTAGTTGATGTTATACCCAAAAATCGCAGATATACCTGGAGTAATCGTAGGATTGGCATCGACAACATAATGGAAAGACTAGATAGATTTCTAGTCAATATCTCATTCCTCTCTTCCTTCTCTGTAGGATATACCAACATCCTCAATACCTCTGCCTCTGATCACTACCCCATCACTCTGACTTTGGAAACCCACTACCCTCTTGGCCCTATTCCTTTTAAATATAGTCCTCTTTGGAATCAGATTCCTGCAGCCAGAGAAATTGTTCAGAAGACCTGGAGCCAGCATGTGGAAGGTTCGCCATGCTTTATTTGGGAAACCAAATTAAAAAGAACCAAGCAGGTACTAAAAGATTGGGCCAAAGATAGTTATCAGGAGCCAGAGGAGATAAAAAATAAAGTCAAAAGTGAACTAGAAGATGTGCAGTCAAGGATTGAAGAGCATGGATTATCGCAGCAAAATAAAGAGCAAGAAAGTGTATTATATGCACAGCTGAGCCACATTAATAGGGAGGAAGAAACCAAGTGGCGTTTAAAATCTAGACAATTATGGCTTCAAGGGGGAGACAAAAATACAACCTACTTCCACAAACAGGCCACTGCTCGAAAGCTCAGGAACAATGTAAACACAATCTTGGACAGCGAAGGAAATTGGCACAACACTCAAGAAACTATAAGGAATGCTACCTCCAAGCACTAAAGGGACCTCCTAATACAAATCAAAGGGGCAGAAGACTATTCCGACTTGCTCCAGCATCTGCCCAAAGGAGTCACTAAGGAGATGAACGACAACCTTAGCAAAGAAATTGAAGAAGAGGAAATTAAAAGAGAAATCTGGAGCTTGCATCCTGAAAAGGCGCCAGGGCCTGATGGATTCCCCATCTGCTTCTTCAGGGAGTTCTGGACTCTGATAAAAAAGGACCTGACAAAGATGATTCGATGGGTGCAAAGAAAAGGGAAATTAGGAGGATTCACCAATTCCACCTTTCTTGCCCTCATACCCAAGGAAAATCGGCCCTCTTCTTTTTCCAGATTCCGACCCATTTCCCTCTGCAATTCTTCCTACAAAATTCTATCCAAAATTTTAGCTACCAGACTCAAACCCCTTCTTCCCTCCTTGATATCTGAAAATCAAGGAGGTTTCCTGCCCAATAGACATATCACTGACTCCATTCTTCTTGTTCAAGAAGCCATCCACTCGAGTTTATCCAGGAAAGAGAAAGGATTTGTCCTAAAGCTCGATCTGGCGAATGCCTTCGATAGAGTAAGGCACTCCTTCCTTATTGTTGTCCTAAAAAAGATGGGCTTCGAGACCCCCTTCATTAATATTATTGTTGCTTGTATCTCTGGGCCCTGGATCTCCCCCCTGATCAACGGTAGGCTAGGTGAAGCATTCCAATCCTCCCGGGGTCTCAGACAGGGTTGTCCCCTCTCTCCCTACCTCTTCATCCTTATGGCAGAATCCTTCAGTCAAGCATTGGACCACAATCGGAGAGTGGGCCTTATAACCGGTATCAAATTTGGGAATGGAGCAAAAAACATTAATCACTCACAGTTTGCTGATGATACCTTATTAATTGGGGGAGCCTCCACCACAATAGCAAGGCGATTCAAGAAACTTCTTGACCAATTTATGGGGTACTTTGGAGGCTTGGTCAATCAGCTCAAAAGCTGTATATACGGATGGAACACTTCAAATCAGGTTATCCATAGCATTGCAAACATATTTGGTGTCACATGCAATCTGGAATGGACCCACTTTTCCTATCTGGGCATGCCAGTGAGCTTGGGCCCTTTGAAGGCCGAAACTTGGAACGGAATCATTGACAAGGTAAAGAGGAAAGTGCAGCAATGGGGAACACTGTGGCTCAACCCAGCAGGCAGGCTCATTCTCCTTAAATCAGGTATCACTTCCCTTCCCCTTTATCGCTTTTCTCTATATCAAGCTCCTGCCATTTTTCACCATAAATTGGAAGTTGCACTTCGCCACTTCCTTTGGCAAGGGGGGAAGAACGATAAAATCAAGTTTAATTTAGTCAGCTGGAAGCATTTCATCCAACCCAAGACAGAGGAGTTCTTGGTATTAGATCACCAAAGTTCTTAAATCTGGCCTTTGGTGCGAAAATTGTATGGAGGTTAATAACAGGACCTTCAACGTGGTGGAAAAAGGTGTTGGAGATCAAATATCTAAACTTCCCCAGGCAGCAACTCCTTGACTCCAATATCCCCAACAGAGACTCCACTAAAATCTAGAGGTTATGCAAGAAGGCCCTACCTCTTATGATTCAAAATATTTCGAAAGTTCCAGGGGGGGAGCTAGCATCAATTTTGGAACTGAAAAAATCCTGGGCCAACAACCCTTGATTATGCATAAAGAGGCCATTCCTGTCATCAATTTTCTCAATAATAGAGGTATCCATCATCTGGCTCAAATTTCCAGTTGGGACCCTCATTCCCATGTCTGGACTGGTTGGTCCTTCCTTGAAATCCCCAACGCATTAGAACCTAGTCTCAGCTACCTGAAGACGCTCCTCCACAGTAAGGCTCCCATCAAGGAAGATGAAATGGATGGTTTTCGTTGGGACTCAACAGGAACAAATTATACAGTCAGAGCAGGCCATCAACACCTTTGCAATAGCACCTTTCAGATGAGTTTGTGGAACCATTGGAAAATTGTTTGGCAAACAGAGGCTCTCCCAAAAATAAATTTTTTTATATGGATTTTGCTGAAAGGCAAAATCTTAACAGCAGAGAACCTAAAAAGAAGAGGCATCAATAGCCCATCCAGATGCCCCAACTATTGCAAGGCCGAAGAAACGATGCACCATCTATTCATAGAATGCCCCTTTGTTGTTGATTGTTGGGAAAAGATGTCCTCCACTGGTAATTTAAATTGGGAACCTCAGCATACCATAGTTGAGACAATCTACAAATGGAGAAAATGTTGCCCCTGGAAAGAAAAAATAAGCAACTTGGTGAAGAGAGTATGGAACACTCTCCCTCACACCTTGCTATGGCGAATCTGGCTAGCTAGAAATCGAAAAATTTTCCAAGACAAGAGCTCAAATACACGAATAATCTGCAGCAAAGCCAAAATCCTTGCTCTGGAAACTATTTCAATCAACACCACTGGAAAGATCGATGCAACAAAATATAGTGTGGAGGAGTGAGATTTCATAAGTTACATTCTGGAAAAAAATCATCATGTACAGGAAGGTAGCAGGAGGGATGCACAGAGCAAAGTAGAAGCTAGCTCATGGAAAGTTAGATTAAAAGAAGAGGAGTTCGCCAATTGGATACAAAACTGCAACTGCTTCTATCTGTTCTTCGACGGGGCATCTAAATCAAATCCTGGTACAGCTGGAGCAGGGGGGCTGATTATTAACGCCAATGGGGAGTGCATCCTCCATTATGAGTGGGGACTAGGGAAGGTTTCAAATAATAGAGCTGAAGCACTAGCTCTATTCCAGGGCCTAACTCAATTAGGCAAACTGGGAATAAAGAAGGCAAAGGTATTCGGGGACTCCTCTATTGTCATCCACTTAATGGTCCATCAGCAGAACTCTCCCAACACTATACTTCAGCAAATAAATAGGCGCAATCAAATTCTGCACCAGGCAATGGATGACATTCAATTCTACCATATTCTTCGTAACCTTAATAAGAGGGTTGATGACCGCGCCAATAGTGCGTGTGGAAGGCCAGTTGGCATCCTTAGTTGCAACTCCAAGGAGACTTACCAACCTTTGCCATGACCCCAAATAATCCCTTCAGCGTCAAGCCTAAAAGCAATGACAGAATCGATTTGAACCATGTACCTCGGGCTGTCAATAGGATTTCTTACTGCAGTAGGATATTGAAAAGATATGAAATCCACAAAACACTCATTAATCTTGACAATCTCACCATCTCCGCCGGCAGATGTCTCCTCAGATCCGATTCATGGATCCTCCAGGAAATTTCTCTGGTCTGCCAGCAGGATCCCCTCCTTCATCCCGTGACTGGCTGGCCCCTCTCCCGCCTCACCTCTCTTCAGCTTCCTCCTATATTTCTCCCCCTTCCTTCTTTCATCAGCGCTATGTATCCCTCTCTTTGTTGCTTGATCTCTGTCATTGCTTCCAAGCGATCTTGTTCTCAGGTGATTTCTCGTGTGCTGTATTGTCTATTGACCCTTCGCTTCTGCCTCAGAGATAGTCTCTGCCCTTTGTGTAGCGATCCAATCCTCTGGACAACCCTTTTTTGTTCTATCCGTCTGATTGTCTTTCGCGCCTCCAGGCGGTTTCAGGCCATCAAGAGCCCTGCTGTGTGGTTTGTTGCTCCCATCTCCTCTGTCCCCTGTGCTGTGAGTTATATTTCAATTTTCGTGCGCACCCGCTCCTTATCTCATTCACCCCCAACAGCAAATATGGCATGCAATGAAGACTGTCTGTATTGTGTGGACCTGCAAGCCGAGTTAGAAGAAGTCAGGGCTCAGCAGCGTATCTTGGAGAATCAACAGAGGATCTTGGAGACGAGAATTGAAGACCAGAATCGCATCATCAATGATAAATACCGAGCTGAAATTGACCTCTTCCTGCATAGGGTCGCTTCTCTTCATGAACAGTTCAGCCACTTGTCAAACCGATGCAGTCATGTGGAAGAGTCGATTTCGATCCTGCAGTATATGATGGACAAGCGAAATAATGCAGCCCCTAGTTCCTCAAGTGCCAAGCAGGCAGAACTGGATCAAAATCCGGAGGAATCCACCGCAAGGCAAATTAGTCATATAGAAATAGATTAAAAAATGTTCTGCAAATGTCAATTTTGGTTGTTTCAATATGTAAGAAGTTATAGTAGCTCAGGTAATTTTAGAAGAAGAACAAGCAGGAAAAGGATCAAGGAGAGATCTCTATTTTGTAACTCCTCTGATCCAAGCTGCCATCGGTATCTAATGTATCTCAGGAGCTCTGACTCCTCTCTCTTTTTTTTCAGCCATTAATATAGCAACCGACTTTGTTAAAAAAAAAAGTTAATAATCTTATTTTTAAATCTATCAAAGATGTCATAGATGAAAAAGTGTGGTACCAATTCACCGAGACAATAATGCTCTTTGCATAAACATTAAGGCACAATAAAATGAAAACTATTTGTCTTCTAATAAAAGTTATCGGCATATTTTATATAGATGCACATTATGATATACGCATACAAGGTAATATCAAACCCTAAATTGTTCCATCTTCTACTAGGCTAGCTAACTATCAAAATTATTCTATAGAGCATGTAAGGATTACAAGATCTATAGTTGTTTCAGTATTCCATCTCTTGAAGTCAAAAACACTATAAAATTGTAATTCACAAAGTACCCAGATGCTTATAGAAAGAAAAGTTGCGATAAAATGTTGCTTGCTACTGAAAATATCAAACAACTTGTAGAACCAAAGCAACCATAAACCATATATGAAGGAATAGAAAAACTAGAAACTTGTTGTTGTTAGGATATTCCGACACATAGGATATAGTTAAGTTCAACTTGGTCTAGCATAGAGTTAGGTTAGAGTTAGGTAAAGTGTGTTTCTTTACCGTTGTACATATTGTAACTTACAATCCGACGGTCACGATATGTAGTGATCCGACGGTTCACTCTCACCTCGGTATTATCGACACTTGATCCGTGGCTTGACACCCGATTGGTCAATGAGTTCTATTTAAAGCGCATGGAGGGTCATTGTTCGGGTAATCCGTGCATGAGAGAAGCTTATGTAAATTTTCATTCTTTGATTAATAAATTGTCTGTACCCACGTTGGGACAGGCCGTGGACTGTTTCCCTCCTTGCACTCTGAGGGTTTTAACCACGTCAAAAATACTGGTGTATTGATTTGAGATCTGGTTGTGAGCGGTGTCCTTTTGGTATTCTTTCTAAGGAACTTACCCTGTAAATTCCTACATGGTATCAGAGCTATTTGAGGGCCGCGTCCGTTGGTGATCCAAATCTGAAGCCGGTAGAACTGCATGCGGCTGTCGTTTCCTAGATCTGCTGTTTCTGACTGCTTTCGGGCCGAGAGGACTGCTCTGTTGCGTTCGGAGCATCTGTTTCAGTGAGGAACCCCTTTCGTTTCACGCGAAAAGGCTTCCGGTAGCCCTAGCTGCGTCATTTTTCAGATCGGGAGGTATACAGTGTTTTTTTTTGCAGTGTACTGTCATTTTCTCTCTGCTTATTTCGGTTTCGGTTTATTTAGCCTTTTTTTTCCCGGACCTTTCATTTCTGCGTATGCTCTTTGCCCTGCGACTCTGTGCGATCTGGGCAAATCAGAAACAGAAAGAAAGGATTTTTCTCATGCGTATGCTCTTTTCCCTGCACCTTAGTGTGATCTTGGAAAATCAGAAACATTGAGAAAAATATTTAGTTTTTCGGTTAAAAGCTAACTTTGAGATTTTTTTTTTTAAATTCTAGTTTTTTTGCTAAAGCTAACTTTGAGCCGTAAGGTTCGTTTTTCTTTGCATATTCGTGTTGGGTTTTGTGTTTTGTGTTTTGTAGGGGAAAAGAGCCTTCCCAAGGCAAGCACGCAAATCGAGGCCCCCCCCCCCCTCTCTCTCTCTCTCTCTCTCTCAAATATTTTGTATAGATCAATTGGTTCAAAGACTTTTTAAGAGAGTAGAGGTCTTGGGTTCAAGTCTCCATTTTGTGGGGGCGGATTTTTTCATTCCCGCACATTCGCGCACTTTGCCGGCAACGTCAACAATTTTTTTTAAAAGGCCATAACTTCTTCATCCGGAAGCCTTTTTCAGAGCCGTTTTTTTTAAAACCGCCTATTTTTTCGAGATCTATCCATTGGACCACTTACTTTCAGCATCTTCAGCTTCAGTTTTTTTTTCAAAAAAATGGAAAGTCCATGCCAAGTCATTCTTGACAGCACTAACTACTTCCAATGGGTAGCCTACATGGGAGATTTACTTAGAAGTAAAGGTCTCTTCAGAATAGCCACAGACCAAGAGAAGAAACCCAAAGATGAAGACAAGGCCGAAAAATGGGAAAATAGACAAGATCAAGCACGTGGTTTGATAGGAATGTCTGTTTCTCCTGATCTTAGATTCCACATTGCAGAAATTGAAACTCCTCATGAAGCATTAGAAAAACTTGCTAAAGTTTTTGGGATTAAAAATGAAATTAGAGCCCATCAACTTGAGAATGAGTTGCTTACTTTGGATCCTAATAATTTTTCTTGCATTGAAGATTTCTTGTCCAAATTCAAGACCCTTAGATATCTCTTGGAAGGTGTTAAAGTTAAGAAAGAAGATGGTAACCTTATTTATTCCATCCTTACTAAGTTGGGACCAGCCTACTCTGTATTTGTTTCCACTTTCCATTCTACAAGGGAAGCTTTCATTTGTCAAGGCAAAGACTACAAACCCCCTTCCTTTGACTCCTTTTGTGATTCCTTAATAAGAGAACAAGAAAAACTCTTACACCTTGGTCTTCTTAATCTTGGAAACTCTTCCTCGAAAGCGTTAGCCGCCCAGCAGCAACCAAATTCAAAGAATCCTAAGAAGTCTTATCCTCAAAGGAATGGTCCTAAACCAACTCAGCCTCAAGATGAAAGATCATTTCAGCAAAATGACAAGACCAATAAAAACAAATGGAAGAAGACTGACAGACATTGTAACTTTTGTAATCGAGATGGCCACTTAGAATCTAAATGCTTTAAGAAGATGGAAGCCTTGGAAGCCGCAATGAAGAAACATAACATCCATCTGGAGCCTACTTCAACTTCAACTTCCGGAACGGCACTTTCTGCATGTCATCGTCAATCATCTCAGTCTGGTTATGCATTAAATGTATCTTCTTCTTCTTCTCATTCTCATGAGTGGCTCATTGATTCTGGAGCCTCTTGTCACATGGCCAAAAACCAAGCCATGTTTTCTTCTTTAAATGATTGTAACACAAAAAATATATATGTTGGTGATGATAGATCTCTTAATGTTGTAGGGACTGGAACTGTTCATCTAGACAATGGTCAGTTCAATGATGTATTATGTGTTCCAAACTTATCCTGCAACCTTCTATCTGTCTATCAGATAACTCATTCAGGTGAAGGTAAAATTGTTGAATTTTCACCTCATGATGTTGTAATCAAGGATCTAAAAGATCCTAAACAGATTCTAGCTACTGGTCTTGCTGATGATTCCAAAAGGTTGTATAAGTTTCACAACTTTGGGTCATCCCATCTTCCCTCAGTGTTTGTTGCTCATAATGATGAAGTGAGCAAACTTTGGCATGAGCGGTTTGGTCACTTAAACTATCGCTCCCTTCAGCATCTATGTAAAGAAAATATGGTGACAGGTCTTCCTATGGTATCTTGCAAAGATGGTGTTTGTTCCGGATGTGTACTCGGAAAACATCATCGGGACAGTTTTGACAAACGTGCCTCTTGGCACGCCTCAGCCCCTTTACAGCTTGTGCACAGTGATTTATGTGGTCCTCTTCCTGTTGCTTCATTCTCTGGCTGCAAGTACTTCTTAACTTTCATTGATGATTTCTCTAGACGCACTTGGGTATACTTCTTAAAACTCAAGAGCGAAGTATTTAGCACTTTTTTGGCCTTCAAAGCATTTGTTGAAAAACAATCTGGACATCAAATTCTTAAGCTAAGAACTGATAATGGTGGAGAATATGTTAAAAACGCATTCATCAACTTTTGCACCGAAAATGGAATTCAAATGCAACATACTGTTCCATACACTCCACAACAAAATGGTGTAGCTGAAAGGAAAAATCGCACCTTAAAAGAAATGGCTAATTGTATGCTGCAATCTAAAGGACTCAGTCTTAGTTTTTGGGCCGAAGCAATTAATTGTGCAAATTATATAATCAATCGCACTCCTACTAAGGTTCTAGAGAATATCACTCCAGAAGAAGCTTGGAGTTCCATTAAACCAGATGTAAGTCACTTTCGTGTGTTTGGAAGTGAAGCATGGGCCCATATTCCAGATGAAAAGCATAAAGCTTTAGAACCTAAGAGTGAGAAATGTACTTTTGTTGGATATTCTGAAGATGTAAAAGGTTATAGACTTATTCCATTTAAGTCCAAAAATGTTATCATTAGAAGAGATGTAAAATTTGATGAAAATAAATCGGCCTGCGAGCCTAGTCCGGCGGATGTGCCACCTCTTCCTATCTCTTCTATCTTTGAAAACATTTCTTCTTCTGATGATGAAAGCGAGGATGATAATCCTCCCCCACCTTCTCAGGATCCTCAACTTCCAAGATGGGTCCGTGCTACTCGGGATGCAGCAGGTGATCTTGCCGGTGATCCTACAGATCAGCGACGTACACGTTCTCAGTTTGAAAGAGCCTCTTCTTTACTGGCTCAAGCTCCAGTAAATCATGATCCTGACACTTTTGCAGAAGCTTCTGGCCATCCACATTGGGAAGCAGCTATGAATGAAGAATATCATTCATTGATGACAAATGATACATGGGATCTTGTTCCTCTACCAAAGGGACGCAAACTTGTTAGATGCAAATGGGTTTACAGAACCAAGTATGGACCAGATGGGAAAGTTGATAAACATAAGGCTCGTCTAGTTGCTAAGGGCTTTTCACAGGTTGAAGGCATTGACTACACTGAAACCTTCTCTCCAGTTGCCAAAATGAACTCTATCCGCCTTGTTCTTTCCCTTGCTGCCTCTTTAAAATGGGAAGTCCATCAAATGGATGTTAAATCTGCCTTCTTGCATGGGGACTTGCAGGAAGAAATCTATATGGAACAACCCATTGGCTTCATACAAACAGACTCCAGCCTCGTTTGTCGACTTAAGAAATCCCTTTATGGCCTCAAACAAGCTCCTTGGGCTTGGTATGCCAAAATGGATAGCTTTCTTTTAGAATCTGGCTTTTCTAGGTGTCATTCTGACAATACTGTCTACACCAAGAAAGTGGGCAACTCTCTTATCATCCTTGTTCTTTATGTTGATGATCTTATTCTTACTGGTAGTGATCCCAACCTTATAAACCATGTGAAGTCCAGCCTTAAAAAGAAATTTGAAATGACAGACTTAGGACACTTACACTATTTTCTCGGTCTTCAAGTCTTGCAATCCCAAGAAGGTATTTTCCTTTCCCAGTCCAAGTATGCTTGTGATATTCTTCGTCATTTTCACATGGAAGACTGTAAGCCAGCCCCTTCTCCCTTTCAGTCTGGAGTCAAACTTTCAGTCTCTTGTACTTCTCCTGAAGTTGATGCTACCTTATACCGTCAACTTGTCGGAAAACTCTTGTATTTAACCCATACTCGTCCTGATCTTTCCTTTGCTGTTGGCCTTGTTGCTCGTTTTATGCAAAACCCCCGTGAAAGTCATTGGAAAGCAGCTAAAAGAATACTTCGTTATGTTCGAGGTACAGTACAGTTTGGGATTCATTACAGTGCCAAAGCAGCTCCTCTGTTAGTTGGTTTCACTGATTCTGATTGGGCTGGTGACCTTGATGATCGGAAGTCTACTGCCGGTTATGTCTTCACTCTTGGTTCAAGACCTATTACATGGGCTTGTAAGAAACAGGCTGCCATTTCTCTTTCGTCAGCAGAAGCAGAGTATCGTGGTGCCGTGGAAGCTAGTAAGGAAGCCTTGTGGCTTCGTCAGATCCTATCAGAATTTGGCTTTGAGCAGCAGCATCCAACCACACTTTGGTGTGATAATCAAAGTGCCATTCAGCTATGCAAAGATCCAGTCCAGCATCAGCGCAGCAAACACATTGAACTACACATGCACTTCATCAGAAAGCTCATTCATGACCATGTTCTTGAAGTGCAATATTGTCCAACGGATGATCAGGTTGCAGACATCTTCACAAAGGCTCTCACAGAGGCGAAGTTCACTAAACTTCGATATATGTTTGGAGTTCAGGAAGTTGTCACTAAGGGGGGATAGGCTCTAGTGCCTCCTTCCTTCTCCTATTGTGTCATATTTGTAAATCCTTCAATCCTATCCCAAGTTGTTCTTAAGGGGGGATGTTAGGATATTCCGACACATAGGATATAGTTAAGTTCAACTTGGTCTAGCATAGAGTTAGGTTAGAGTTAGGTAAAGTGTGTTTCTTTACCGTTGTACATATTGTAACTTACAATCCGACGGTCACGATATGTAGTGATCCGACGGTTCACTCTCACCTCGGTATTATCGACACTTGATCCGTCGCTTGACACCCGATTGGTCCATGAGTTCTATTTAAAGCGCATGGAGGGTCATTGTTCGGGTAATCCGTGCATGAGAGAAGCTTATGTAAATTTTCATTCTTTGATTAATAAATTGTCTGTACCCACGTTGGGACAGGCCGTGGACTGTTTCCCTCCTTGCACTCTGAGGGTTTTAACCACGTCAAAAATACTGGTGTATTGATTTGAGATCTGGTTGTGAGCGGTGTCCTTTTGGTATTCTTTCTGAGGAACTTACCCTGTAAATTCCTACTTTGTATCAGAGCTATTTGAGGGCCGCGTCCGTTGGTGATCCAAATCTGAAGCCGGTAGAACTGCATGCGGCTGTCGTTTCCTAGATCTCCTATTGTGTCATATTTGTAAATACTTCAATCCTATCCCAAGTTGTTCTTAAGGGGGGATGTTAGGATATTCCGACACATAGGATATAGTTAAGTTCAACTTGGTCTAGCATAGAGTTAGGTTAGAGTTAGGTAAAGTGTGTTTCTTTACCGTTGTACATATTGTAACTTACAATCCGACGGTCACGATATGTAGTGATCCGACGGTTCACTCTCACCTCGGTATTATCGACACTTGATCTGTCGCTTGACACCCGATTGGTCCATGAGTTCTATTTAAAGCGCATGGAGGGTCATTGTTCGGGTAATCCGTGCATGAGAGAAGCTTATGTAAATTTTCATTCTTTGATTAATAAATTGTCTGTACCCACGTTGGGACAGGCCGTGGACTGTTTCCCTCCTTGCACTCTGAGGGTTTTAACCACGTCAAAAATACTGGTGTATTGATTTGAGATCTGGCTGTGAGCAGTGTCCTTTTGGTATTCTTTCTGAGGAACTTACCCTGTAAATTCCTACTTGGTATCAGAGCTATTTGAGGGCCGCGTCCGTTGGTGATCCAAATCTGAAGCCGGTAGAACTGCATGCGGCTGTCGTTTCCTAGATCTGCTGTTTCTGACTGCTTTCGGGCCGAGAGGACTGCTCTGTTGCGTTCGGAGCATCTGTTTCAGTGAGGAACCCCTTTCGTTTCACGCGAAAAGGTTTCCGATAGCCCTAGCTGCGTCATTTTTCAGATCGGGAGGTATACAGTGTTTTTTTTTTGCAGTTTACTGTCATTTTCTCTCTGCTTATTTCGGTTTCGGTTTATTTAGCCTTTTTTTTTCCCGGACCTTTCATTTCTGCGTATGCTCTTTGCCCTGCGACTCTGTGCGATCTGGGCAAATCAGAAACAGAAAGAAAGGATTTTTCTCATGCGTATGCTCTTTTCCCTACACCTTAGTGTGATCTTGGAAAATCAGAAACATTGAGAAAAATATTTAGTTTTTCGGTTAAAAGCTAACTTTGAGATTTTTTTTAAAATTCTAGTTTTTTGGCTAAAGCTAACTTTGAGCCGTAAGGTTCGTTTTTCTTTGCATATTCGTGTTGGGTTTTGTGTTTTGTGTTTTGTAGGGAAAAGAGCCTTCCCAAGGCAAGCACGCAAATCGAGGCCCCCCCCCCCCTCTCTCTCTCTCTCTCTCTCTCTCAAATATTTTGTATAGATCAATTGGTTCAAAGACTTTTTAAGAGAGTAGAGGTCTTGGGTTCAAGTCTCCATTTTGTGGGGGCGGATTTTTTCATTCCCGCACATTCGCGCACTTTGCCGGCAACGTCAACAATTTTTTTTAAAAAGCCATAACTTCTTCATCCGGAAGCCTTTTTCAGAGCCGTGTTTTTTAAAACCGCCTATTTTTTCGAGATCTATCCATTGGACCACTTACTTTCAGCATCTTCAGCTTCAGGTTTTTTTCAAAAAAATGGAAAGTCCATGCCAAGTCATTCTTGACAGCACTAACTACTTCCAATGGGTAGCCTACATGGGAGATTTACTTAGAAGTAAAGGTCTCTTCAGAATAGCCACAGACCAAGAGAAGAAACCCAAAGATGAAGACAAGGCCGAAAAATGGGAAAATAGACAAGATCAAGCACGTGGTTTGATAGGAATGTCTGTTTCTCCTGATCTTAGATTCCACATTGCAGAAATTGAAACTCCTCATGAAGCATTAGAAAAACTTGCTAAAGTTTTTGGGATTAAAAATGAAATTAGAGCCCATCAACTTAAGAATGAGTTGCTTACTTTGGATCCTAATAATTTTTCTTGCATTGAAGATTTCTTGTCCAAATTCAAGACCCTTAGATATCTCTTGGAAGGTGTTAAAGTTAAGAAAGAAGATGGTAACCTTATTTATTCCATCCTTACTAAGTTGGGACCAGCCTACTCTGTATTTGTTTCCACTTTCCATTCTACAAGGGAAGCTTTCATTTGTCAAGGCAAAGACTACAAACCCCCTTCCTTTGACTCCTTTTGTGATTCCTTAATAAGAGAACAAGAAAAACTCTTACACCTTGGTCTTCTTAATCTTAGAAACTCTTCCTCGAAAGCGTTAGCCGCCCAGCAGCAACCAAATTCAAAGAATCCTAAGAAGTCTTATCCTCAAAGGAATGGTCCTAAACTAACTCAGCCTCAAGATGAAAGATCATTTCAGCAAAATGACAAGACCAATAAAAACAAATGGAAGAGGACTGACAGACATTGTAACTTTTGTAATCGAGATGGCCACTTAGAATCTAAATGCTTTAAGAAGATGGAAGCCTTGGAAGCCGCAATGAAGAAACATAACATCCATCTGGAGCCTACTTCAACTTCAACTTCCGGAACGGCACTTTCTGCATGTCATCGTCAATCATCTCAGTCTGGTTATGCATTAAATGTATCTTCTTCTTCTTCTCATTCTCATGAGTGGCTCATTGATTCTGGAGCCTCTTGTCACATGGCCAAAAACCAAGCCATGTTTTCTTCTTTAAATGATTGTAACACCAAAAATATATATGTTGGTGATGATAGATCTCTTAATGTTGTAGGGACTGGAACTGTTCATCTAGACAATGGTCAGTTCAATGATGTATTATGTGTTCCAAACTTATCCTGCAACCTTCTATCTGTCTATCAGATAACTCATTCAGGTGAAGGTAAAATTGTTGAATTTTCACCTCATGATGTTGTAATCAAGGATCTAAAAGATCCTAAACAGATTCTAGCTACTGGTCTTGCTGATGATTCCAAAAGGTTGTATAAGTTTCACAACTTTGGGTCATCCCATCTTCCCTCAGTGTTTTTTGCTCATAATGATGAAGTGAGCAAACTTTGGCATGAGCGGTTTGGTCACTTAAACTATCGCTCCCTTCAGCATCTATGTAAAGAAAATATGGTGACAGGTCTTCCTATGGTATCTTGCAAAGATGGTGTTTGTTCCGGATGTGTACTCGGAAAACATCATCGGGACAGTTTTGACAAACGTGCCTCTTGGCACGCCTCAGCCCCTTTACAGCTTGTGCACAGTGATTTATGTGGTCCTCTTCCTGTTGCTTCATTCTCTGGCTGCAAGTACTTCTTAACTTTCATTGATGATTTCTCTAGACGCACTTGGGTATACTTCTTAAAACTCAAGAGCGAAGTATTTAGCATTTTTTTGGCCTTCAAAGCATTTGTTGAAAAACAATCTGGACATCAAATTCTTAAGCTAAGAACTGATAATGGTGGAGAATATGTTAAAAACGCATTCATCAACTTTTGCACCGAAAATGGAATTCAAATGCAACATACTGTTCCATACACTCCACAACAAAATGGTGTAGCTGAAAGGAAAAATCGCACCTTAAAGGAAATGGCTAATTGTATGCTGCAATCTAAAGGACTCAGTCTTAGTTTTTGGGCCGAAGCAATTAATTGTGCAAATTATATAATCAATCGCACTCCTACTAAGGTTCTAGAGAATATCACTCCAGAAGAAGCTTGGAGTTCCATTAAACCAGATGTAAGTCACTTTCGTGTGTTTGGAAGTGAAGCATGGGCCCATATTCCAGATGAAAAGCATAAAGCTTTAGAACCTAAGAGTGAGAAATGTACTTTTGTTGGATATTCTGAAGATGTAAAAGTTATAGACTTATTCCATTTAAGTCCAAAAATGTTATCATTAGAAGAGATGTAAAATTTGATGAAAATAAATCGGCCTGCGAGCCTAGTCCGGCGGATGTGCCACCTCTTCCTATCTCTTCTATCTTTGAAAACATTTCTTCTTCTGATGATGAAAGCGAGGATGATAATCCTCCCCCACCTTCTCAGGATCCTCAACTTCCAAGATGGGTCCATGCTACTCGGGATGCAGCAGGTGATCTTGCCGGTGATCCTACAGATCAGCGACGTACACGTTCTCAATTTGAAAGAGCCTCTTCTTTACTGGCTCAAGCTCCAGTAAATCATGATCCTGACACTTTTGCAGAAGCTTCAGGCAATCCACATTGGGAAGCAGCTATGAATGAAGAATATCATTCAATGATGACAAATGATACATGGGATCTTGTTCCTCTACCAAAGGGACGCAAACTTGTTAGATGCAAATGGGTTTACAGAACCAAGTATGGACCAGATGGGAAAGTTGATAAACATAAGGCTCGTCTAGTTGCTAAGGGCTTTTCACAGGTTGAAGGCATTGACTACACTGAAACCTTCTCTCCAGTTGCCAAAATGAACTCTATCTGCCTTGTTCTTTCCCTTGCTGCCTCTTTAAAATGGGAAGTCCATCAAATGGATGTTAAATCTGCCTTCTTGCATGGGGACTTGCAGAAGAAATCTATATGGAGCAACCCATTGGCTTCATACAAACAGACTCCAGCCTCGTTTGTCGACTTAAGAAATCCCTTTATGGCCTCAAACAAGCTCCTCGGGCTTGGTATGCCAAATGGATAGCTTTCTTTTAGAATATGGCTTTTCTAGGTGTCATTCTGACAATACTGTCTACACCAAGAAAGTGGGCAACTCTCTTATCATCCTTGTTCTTTATGTTGATGATCTTATTCTTACTGGTAGTGATCCCAACCTTATAAACCATGTGAAGTCCAGCCTTAAAAAGAAATTTGAAATGACAGACTTAGGACACTTACACTATTTTCTCGGTCTTCAAGTCTTGCAATCCCAAGAAGGTATTTTCCTTTCCCAGTCCAAGTATGCTTGTGATATTCTTCGTCATTTTCACATGGAAGACTGTAAGCCAGCCCCTTCTCCCTTTCAGTCTGGAGTCAAACTTTCAGTCTCTTGTACTTCTCCTGAAGTTGATGCTACCTTATACCGTCAACTTGTCGGAAAACTCTTGTATTTAACCCATACTCGTCCTGATCTTTCCTTTGCTGTTGGCCTTGTTGCTCGTTTTATGCAAAACCCCCGTGAAAGTCATTGGAAAGCAGCTAAAAGAATACTTCGTTATGTTCGAGGTACAGTACAGTTTGGGATTCATTACAGTGCCAAAGCAGCTCCTCTGTTAGTTGGTTTCACTGATTCTGATTGGGCTGGTGACCTTGATGATCGGAAGTCTACTGCCGGTTATGTCTTCACTCTTGGTTCAGGACCTATTACATGGGCTTGTAAGAAACAGGCTGCCATTTCTCTTTCGTCAGCAGAAGCAGAGTATCGTGGTGCCGTGGAAGCTAGTAAGGAAGCCTTGTGGCTTCGTCAGATCCTATCAGAATTTGGCTTTGAGCAGCAGCATCCAACCACACTTTGGTGTGATAATCAAAGTGCCATTCAGCTATGCAAAGATCCAGTCCAGCATCAGCGCAGCAAACACATTGAACTACACATGCACTTCATCAGAAAGCTCATTCATGACCATGTTCTTGAAGTGCAATATTGTCCAACGGATGATCAGGTTGCAGACATCTTCACAAAGGCTCTCACAGAGGCGAAGTTCACTAAACTTCGATATATGCTTGAGTTCAGGAAGTTGTCACTAAGGGGGATAGGCTTTAGTGCCTCCTTCCTTCTCCTATTGTGTCATATTTGTAAATCCTTCAATCCTATCCCAAGTTGTTCTTAAGGGGGATGTTAGGATATTCCGACACATAGGATATAGTTAATTTCAACTTGGTCTAGCATAGAGTTAGGTAAAGTGTGTTTCTTTACCGTTGTACATATTGTAACTTACAATCCGACGGTCACGATATGTAGTGATCCGACGGTTCACTCTCACCTCGGTATTATCGACACTTGATCCGTGGCTTGACACCCGATTGGTCCATGAGTTCTATTTAAAGCGCATGGAGGGTCATTGTTCGGGTAATCCGTGCATGAGAGAAGCTTATGTAAATTTTCATTCTTTGATTAATAAATTGTCTGTACCCACGTTGGGACAGGCCGTGGACTGTTTCCCTCCTTGCACTCTGAGGGTTTTAACCACGTCAAAAATACTGGTGTATTGATTTGAGATCTGGTTGTGAGCGGTGTCCTTTTGGTATTCTTTCTGAGGAACTTACATGGTATCGGAGCTATTTGAGGGCCGCGTCCGTTGGTGATCCAAATCTGAAGCCGGTAGAACTGCATGCGGCTGTCGTTTCCTAGATTTGCTGTTTCTGACTGCTTTCGGGCCGAGAGGACTGCTCTGTTGCGTTCGGAGCATCTGTTTCAGTGAGGAACCCCTTTCGTTTCACGCGAAAAGGTTTCCGTAGCCCTAGCTGCGTCATTTTTCAGATCGGGAGGTATACAGTGTTTTTTTTTTGCAGTTTACTGTCATTTTCTCTCTGCTTATTTCGGTTCGGTTTATTTAGCCTTTTTTTTTCCCGGACCTTTCATTTCTGCGTATGCTCTTTGCCCTGCGACTCTGTGCGATCTGGGCAAATCAGAAACAGAAAGAAAGGATTTTTCTCATGCGTATGCTCTTTTCCCTGCACCTTAGTGTGATCTTGGAAAATCAGAAACATTGAGAAAAATATTTAGTTTTTCGGTTAAAAGCTAACTTTGAGATTTTTTTTAAAAATTCTAGTTTTTTGGTTAAAGCTAACTTTGAGCCGTAAGGTTCGTTTTCTTTGCATATTCGTGTTGGGTTTTGTGTTTTGTGTTTTGTAGGGAAAAGAGCCTTCCCAAGGCAAGCACGCAAATCGAGGCCCCCCCCCCCCCTCTCTCTCTCTCTCTCAAATATTTTGTATAGATCAATTGGTTCAAAGACTTTTTAAGAGAGTAGAGGTCTTAGGTTCAAGTCTCCATTTTGTGGGGGCGGATTTTTTCATTCCCGCACATTCGCGCACTTTGCCGGCAACGTCAACAATTTTTTTTAAAAAGCCATAACTTCTTCATCCGAAGCCTTTTTCAGAGCCGTGTTTTTTAAAACCGCCTATTTTTTCGAGATCTATCCATTGGACCACTTACTTTCAGCATCTTCAGCTTCAGGTTTTTTTCAAAAAAAATGGAAAGTCCATGCCAAGTCATTCTTGACAGCACTAACTACTTCCAATGGGTAGCCTACATGGGAGATTTACTTAGAAGTAAAGGTCTCTTCAGAATAGCCACAGACCAAGAAGAAAAACCCAAAGATGAAGACAAGGCCGAAAAATGGGAAAATAGACAAGATCAAGCACGTGGTTTGATAGGAATGTCTGTTTCTCCTGATCTTAGATTCCACATTGCAGAAATTGAAACTCCTCATGAAGCATTAGAAAAACTTGCTAAAGTTTTTGGGATTAAAAATGAAATTAGAGCCCATCAACTTGAGAATGAGTTGCTTACTTTGGATCCTAATAATTTTTCTTGCATTGAAGATTTATTGTCCAAATTCAAGACCCTTAGATATCTCTTGGAAGGTGTTAAAGTTAAGAAAGAAGATGGTAACCTTATTTATTCCATCCTTACTAAGTTGGGACCAGCCTACTCTGTATTTGTTTCCACTTTCCATTCTACAAGGGAAGCTTTCATTTGTCAAGGCAAAGACTACAAACCCCCTTCCTTTGACTCCTTTTGTGATTCCTTAATAAGAGAACAAGAAAAACTCTTACACCTTGGTCTTCTTAATCTTGGAAACTCTTCCTCGAAAGCGTTAGCCGCCCAGCAGCAACCAAATTCAAAGAATCCTAAGAAGTCTTATCCTCAAAGGAATGGTCCTAAACCAACTCAGCCTCAAGATGAAAGATCATTTCAGCAAAATGACAAGACCAATAAAAACAAATGGAAGAGGACTGACAGACATTGTAACTTTTGTAATCGAGATGGCCACTTAGAATCTAAATGCTTTAAGAAGATGGAAGCCTTGGAAGCCGCAATGAAGAAACATAACATCCATCTGGAGCCTACTTCAACTTCAACTTCCGGAACGGCACTTTCTGCATGTCATCGTCAATCATCTCAGTCTGGTTATGCATTAAATGTATCTTCTTCTTCTTCTCATTCTCATGAGTGGCTCATTGATTCTGGAGCCTCTTGTCACATGGCCAAAAACCAAGCCATGTTTTCTTCTTTAAATGATTGTAACACCAAAAATATATATGTTGGTGATGATAGATCTCTTAATGTTGTAGGGACTGGAACTGTTCATCTAGACAATGGTCAGTTCAATGATGTATTATGTGTTCCAAACTTATCCTGCAACCTTCTATCTGTCTATCAGATAACTCATTCAGGTGAAGGTAAAATTGTTGAATTTTCACCTCATGATGTTGTAATCAAGGATCTAAAAGATCCTAAACAGATTCTAGCTACTGGTCTTGCTGATGATTCCAAAGGTTGTATAAGTTTCAACAACTTTGGGTCATCCCATCTTCCCTCAGTGTTTGTTGCTCATAATGATGAAGTGAGCAAACTTTGGCATGAGCGGTTTGGTCACTTAAACTATCGCTCCCTTCAGCATCTATGTAAAGAAAATATGGTGACAGGTCTTCCTATGGTATCTTGCAAAGATGGTGTTTGTTCCGGATGTGTACTCGGAAAACATCATCGGGACAGTTTTGACAAACGTGCCTCTTGGCACGCCTCAGCCCCTTTACAGCTTGTGCACAGTGATTTATGTGGTCCTCTTCCTGTTGCTTCATTCTCTGGCTGCAAGTACTTCTTAACTTTCATTGATGATTTCTCTAGACGCACTTGGGTATACTTCTTAAAACTCAAGAGCGAAGTATTTAGCACTTTTTTGGCCTTCAAAGCATTTGTTGAAAAACAATCTGGACATCAAATTCTTAAGCTAAGAACTGATAATGGTGGAGAATATGTTAAAAACGCATTCATCAACTTTTGCACCGAAAATGGAATTCAAATGCAACATACTGTTCCATACACTCCACAACAAAATGGTGTAGCTGAAGGAAAAATCGCACCTTAAAGAAATGGCTAATTGTATGCTGCAATCTAAAGGACTCAGTCTTAGTTTTTGGGCCGAAGCAATTAATTGTGCAAATATATAATCAATCGCACTCCTACTAAGGTTCTAGAGAATATCACTCCAGAAGAAGCTTGGAGTTCCATTAAACCAGATGTAAGTCACTTTCGTGTGTTTGGAAGTGAAGCATGGGCCCATATTCCAGATGAAAAGCATAAAGCTTTAGAACCTAAGAGTGAGAAATGTACTTTTGTTGGATATTCTGAAGATGTAAAAGGTTATAGACTTATTCCATTTAAGTCCAAAAATGTTATCATTAGAAGAATGTAAAATTTGATGAAAATAAATCGGCCTGCGAGCCTAGTCCGGCGGATGTGCCACCTCTTCCTATCTCTTCTATCTTTGAAAACATTTCTTCTTCTGATGATGAAAGCGAGGATGATAATCCTCCCCCACCTTCTCAGGATCCTCAACTTCCAAGATGGGTCCGTGCTACTCGGATGCAGCAGGTGATCTTGCCGGTGATCCTACAGATCAGCGACGTACACGTTCTTAGTTTGAAAGAGCCTCTTCTTTACTGGCTCAAGCTCCAGTAAATCATGATCCTGACACTTTTGCAGAAGCTTCAGGCAATCCACATTGGGAAGCAGCTATGAATGAAGAATATCATTCATTGATGACAAATGATACATGGGATCTTGTTCCTCTACCAAAGGGACGCAAACTTGTTAGATGCAAATGGGTTTACAGAACCAAGTATGGACCAGATGGGAAAGTTGATAAACATAAGGCTCGTCTAGTTGCTAAGGGCTTTTCACAGGTTGAAGGCATTGACTACACTGAAACCTTCTCTCCAGTTGCCAAAATGAACTCTATCCGCCTTGTTCTTTCCCTTGCTGCCTCTTTAAAATGGGAAGTCCATCAAATGGATGTTAAATCTGCCTTCTTGCATGGGGACTTGCAGGAAGAAATCTATATGGAACAACCCATTGGCTTCATACAAACAGACTCCAGCCTCGTTTGTCGACTTAAGAAATCCCTTTATGGCCTCAAACAAGCTCCTCGGCTTGGTATGCCAAAATGGATAGCTTTCTTTTAGAATCTGGCTTTTCTAGGTGTCATTCTGACAATACTGTCTACACCAAGAAAGTGGGCAACTCTCTTATCATCCTTGTTCTTTATGTTGATGATCTTATTCTTACTGGTAGTGATCCCAACCTTATAAACCATGTGAAGTCCAGCCTTAAAAAGAAATTTGAAATGACAGACTTAGGACACTTACACTATTTTCTCGGTCTTCAAGTCTTGCAATCCCAGAAGGTATTTTCCTTTCCCAGTCCAAGTATGCTTGTGATATTCTTCGTCATTTTCACATGGAAGACTGTAAGCCAGCCCCTTCTCCCTTTCAGTCTGGAGTCAAACTTTCAGTCTCTTGTACTTCTCCTGAAGTTGATGCTACCTTATACCGTCAACTTGTCGGAAAACTCTTGTATTTAACCATACTCGTCCTGATCTTTCCTTTGCTGTTGGCCTTGTTGCTCGTTTTATGCAAAACCCCCGTAAAGTCATTGGAAGCAGCTAAAAGAATACTTCGTTATGTTCGAGGTACAGTACAGTTTGGGATTCATTACAGTGCCAAAGCAGCTCCTCTGTTAGTTGGCTTCACTGATTCTGATTGGGCTGGTGACCTTGATGATCGGAAGTCTACTGCCGTTATGTCTTCACTCTTGGTTCAGACCTATTACATGGGCTTGTAAGAAACAGCTGCCATTTCTCTTTCGTCAGCAGAAGCAGAGTATCGTGGTGCCGTGGAAGCTAGTAAGGAAGCCTTGTGGCTTCGTCAGATCCTATCAAAATTTGGCTTTGAGCAGCAGCATCCAACCACACTTGGTGTGATAATCAAAGTGCCATTCAGCTATGCAAAGATCCAGTCCAGCATCAGCGCAGCAAACACATTGAACTACACATGCACTTCATCAGAAAGCTCATTCATGACCATGTTCTTGAAGTGCAATATTGTCCAACGGATGATCAGGTTGCAGACATCTTCACAAAGGCTCTCACAGAGGCGAAGTTCACTAAACTTCGATATATGCTTGGAGTTCAGGAAGTTGTCACTAAGGGGGGATAGGCTCTAGTGCCTCCTTCCTTCTCCTATTGTGTCATATTTGTAAATCCTTCAATCCTATCCCAAGTTGTTCTTAAGGGGGATGTTAGGATATTCCGACACATAGGATATAGTTAATTTCAACTTGGTCTAGCATAGAGTTAGGTAAAGTGTGTTTCTTTACCGTTGTACATATTGTAACTTACAAATCCGACGGTCACGATATGTAGTGATCCGACGGTTCACTCTCACCTCGGTATTATCGACACTTGATCCGTGGCTTGACACCCGATTGGTCCATGAGTTCTATTTAAAGCGCATGGAGGGTCATTGTTCGGGTAATCCGTGCATGAGAGAAGCTTATGTAAATTTTCATTCTTTGATTAATAAATTGTTCTGTACCCACGTTGGGACAGGCCGTGGACTGTTTCCTCTCCTTGCACTCTGAGGGTTTTAACCACGTCAAAAAAACTGGTGTATTGATTTGAGATCTGTTGTGAGCGGTGTCCTTTGGTATTGTATTCTTTCTGAGGAACTTACATGGTATCGAGAGCTATTTGAGGGCCGCGTCCGTGGTGATCCAAATCTGAAGCCGGTAGAACTGCATGCGGCTGTCGTTTCCTAGATCTCTGTTTCTGACTGCTTTCGGGCCGAGAGGACTGCTCTGTTGCGTTCGAGCATCTGTTTCAGTGAGGAACCCCTTTCGTTTCACCGCGAAAAGGTTTCCGGTAGCCCTAGCTGCGTCATTTTTCAGATCGGGAGGTATACAGTGTTTTTTTTTGCAGTTTACTGTCATTTTCTCTCTGCTATTTCGGTTTCGGTTTATTTAGCCTTTTTTTTCCCGGACCTTTCATTTCTGCGTATGCTCTTTGCCCTGCGACTCTGT